>CM019064.1:11278631-11828631 GCA_009667805.1 Leptobrachium leishanense
GTAGTTGTATCAGCGCTGTTCTCTTCCCCCTTTTTTCCTGCTGGAATGCTGTCTGGGTAAAGACTGGGGCCTTGAGAGCTAGGGAAGGCCTCCTCTTCCTCCCGCTGCTCTGCCTCTAGAGCCACATCTATAATTCCCCGCAGAGTGTGCTCCAGCAGGAACACTAAAGGAATTGTGTCACTGATGCATGCACTGTCCCTGCTCACCATCCTCATTGCCTCCTCAAATGGTGACAGTACAGTGCATGCATCCTTGCTCATCAGCCACTGCGGGGGGAAAAAAAACAAGTTGACCTGAACCTGTCCTTATGCCATACTCACACAGGTACTCGTTGATGGCCCTCTGCTGCTTGTGCAGATGCTGCAGCATTGCTAATGTTGAATTCCACCTGGTGGGCATGTCACAGATCAGACGGTTTGTGGGAAGGTGGAATTCTCTTTGAATTTCTGCCAGGCGAACGCTTGCTGGGAATGACCATCTGAAGTGGCTGCAGACTTTTCTGGCCTGGATGAGAAGCTCTGGCAGCCCTGGGTACTTGGTTAGGAAACGCTGTACCACCAGATTTAGGACGTGTGCTAGGCATGGTACATGCGTCAATTTACCCTTGCGTAGGGCGGAGAGAAGGTTGCTGCCATTATCGCAGACGATCATTCCCAGCTCAAGCTGGCGTGGTGTTAACCATCTCTGCACCTGCCCCTGCAGAGCTGACAAAATTTCAGACCCGGTGTGGCTCCTGTCCTCTAAACAAACCAGCTCAAGCACAGTATGGCATCTTTTTGCTTGAGCCATTGCGTACACCCTGTCAGGCGTCGGTTTAACTGCCACTTCGCCAGAGACAGAGAAGGAGGAGGAGGAGGAAGAGGTGGTGGTGGTGGAGCAGACAGACCTCATACAAGCAGCTTTCTGGAGGCGTGGTGGATGAACAAGCTCCAGCACAGAGCCCCGTCTTGGATCCCTCCCAGCTGCAATCAGAGTTACCCAGTTTGCCGTGAAGGAAATGTAACGACCCTGTCCATGCTTGCTGGACACGTGTCTAAAGTGACATGCACCTTGCTGCTGACTGCCTTTCCAATGACTGGATAACATTGTCTTCCACGTGCTGGTATAGTGCTGGAATGGCCTTGCGTGAAAAGTAATGGCGTTTTGGAACCTGCCACAGTGGTACAGCGCATTCAGCAAATTCACGGAAGGGAGCAGAGTCCACCAGCTGGAAAGGCAGCAGCTGCAATGCGAGTAATTTTGCTAAGCTGGCATTTAGACGCTGTGCTTGGGGATGGTTGGGACTATATTTTTTCTTTCGCTGCAGCAGCTGCGGCAATGTAATCTGACTGCATAAATCTTCAGCTACTGGGATGATGTCACATTGTGAGGAAGGACCTGCTGGTACATCCATTACTGTAGCATCATACCTGTCGGTGGAGGTTGTAGGCAATTGCATGGCAGGACATACAATGTGGGTAGAGACAGATGAGGAGGAGGAGGACCTACGCAAAGTTTTGCCCCAACGGGATGTGTGGCACTTGTTCATATGTCGCCTCAAGCACGTGGTACCCAAGTGTCCGGTGTTTATCCCACGCTTCAGCCTCCTCTGACATAGATTACAAATAGCAATGCTGGGATCTGATGCACAGTTCTTAAAGAACTCCCAGACAGCAGATTTCCTGCATGTGTTCTTTGAGACAACAGCGCTCTGCACCAGAGCAGCTCTGACATGTGATGCCTTGGACTGGCTAGTGCTACGGTTGGTCACAGAGGATGTTATGCCTCATGTTTGCTGTGCCTCCTCCTCCCCCTCCTCCTCACTTGATTCCTCAGTTCGATCTGGCACCCAGGTGGAGTCAGTGACCTCATCATCATCAATGTCATCTTCACCCCCATCTCCTCGTCACTGGAGCCAACTTGGCAGTATGCTGCAGCTGCTGGGCAGTGGTGTATTTAGGTTTTGTGCTGCCCTAGGCCTGACTAAACTCGTGCACCCCCTAATTTAAATTTGACGCACCCCTTCCTGTCAAGGGCACACCTCTTCCTGGTTAATCCCCACCCTTCCTCTTTAAGCTCCACCTTTTCCTCTTAGAGCTCCACCTTTTCCTCGCTTTATATTAAAAGTGGATACCAAGTGCCTACTTGTATATTTTGTATACCATTTCAAATGTCTCTATTGAGATAAATAAAATTATGACATGTTTAAATTCAAGCATTTTTACAAAAAACAGCCACGCATGTCAAGTATACTGGATCACAGCCGCTCTAATTGGTTGAACAATAAAATCCACAGAAACGTGCACTGCATATGAGCGTATCACAGAGCTGCACAGCAATAAAACCCACAGAAATGGGCACTGTGTATGAGCATATCAGAGCTGCACAGCAATAAAACCCACAGAAATGGGCACTGTGTATGAGCATATCAGAGCTGCACAGCAATAAAACCCACAGAAATGTGCAGTGTGTATGAGCATATCACAGAACTGCACAGCAATAAAACTCACAGTAATGTGCAGTGTGTATGAGCGTATCCCAGAGCTCCAGGGCAATAAAACTCACAGTAATATGCAGTGTGTATCACAGAATCCACAGCAATAAAACTCCCAGCAATGCAATGTTTCGTGTGTGTCAGCGTATCAGAATCCACAGCAATAAAACTCCCAGCAATGCAATGTGCGGTGTGTATGAGTGCATCAGAATCCACTGCAGTAAAACTTCAAGCAAACCGAGTGTATATGAGTACACAGCAATTATGCTGTGGAGCCATCTTGTCAGCAGTGGGGTGCCACTGGCAGAGGGTGCTCTGTAGCTTTGATTCCCTTCCCGGTGGGTGTTCAGTCCAGAATAGAGTCTGTGTTAACGAAAGGGCGGGCAGCTGCGCGCGTGCGTTTCACGTGGTTCAGCCAGTCATGTGGTACTGAGACTCAGAGAAATGGCAGTGAAATGTCCTGATGTTCGGTGGTTTCAATCAGCAGGTTTATTCAGGCGAACCCCATAGGTTTCAATGTTAAAAATATTCCCGTTTTTATGCCATATTTAATAAATCATTTATTATTTTAATCTGCAGTAAAAAGTCTTTACTTATTGATTTTTTTTTAGTACCTCTTAGTCAGTTTTCAGATTTTTTTTGGCAAAATCCCCCCCCCCTTTTTTTTAATAGCAGTTTTTCTTTTTTCTGTAACAGAACTTTTTATTATCAATCATAGGATCTTATATGTAAATCCAGACATTTTCGTTCAGTAGTTCTTTTGAAAGCAGCAGGCCACGGGTTTGCGGTGGCAGCATTCAGCGGCCGACTCCATGCACTTTGGGGACCCTGCGGTGAATGGTGAATTCACTGCAGGGTGGGGAAATTTTATTCTCCTAAGTGCAGGGAACTACAGAACACCAAAAAGTTGGCGTCATTTCGGTGCTCTGTGAGTAACCCATTTAGTGGTGAGGTTTTTTGCTGCCCCCTGGAAAGTGAAATTGAAAGTGTAAATTAGTGAAATCTCAATGTATCCTTCCTGGTAAAATACTTTGCAAAAGTAAAAAAAAAAAAAAAAAAAAAAAAAGGTTTTTTTAGGGGTGGGGCCACCCAGTGCGGGCCGCCGCCCCCTGGAAAGTGCCGCCCTAGGCCTGGGCCTGGTCGGCCTAGGCCAAAATACACCAGTGCTGCTGGGGCAACATGAGTGCCAGTTATTTGTGTGTCATCACTGGCACCCCCTTCCTCTATGTTGATTATACTCCCTTGCTCAACCTCAGAGATTGAATCAGAGCACTGTACTTGCTGCACATCCTCAAGCAGCATGTCACTCTCATTGTAGTCAAACAATTCAGCTGACTCCTCCGTGTGTGATAGCGAGGCTACGGCAGGAGTAGCTGTGGACATGGAGGCTGCATTAGATGCTTTGGCAGCTGAGGTGGACTGTAAAGCACCAGAAGCCTGGCTGGCAGAGGACTCGGAGGATGAGGATGGCCTGGTTAGCCAATCCACCAAGTCCTCTGTATGTTGCTGCTGCTTAAGACGGCCAGCACCAGTTAGAAAGGACAAACGTGCCCTGCAGAGGATGCACCACGTCCACCACGACCAGAGACACAGCCTCCCGACACGGGCTGCTTTCCCTCTTATCTGTGTCTGGGAGCGTCTGCCTGTCCTTTTTGTTCTTTCAGACATGGTGAGTGATATATAGATTAATATATACAAAACTCTGATTCAACTCTGGTATAAAGATTTAAATAACTCTGGTATAACTCAGTGAGACACACTGATAGCTGGCAGCCAGTGACAAGAGACAGATTACCTTAATTCACAAATGTTTTAAAGAAATTAGTGAGCCCCAAAATAATGCGTGGTACTGTTTGTGTGACAAGACACAGATCACCTTAATTCCCAAGTGTTTTAAAGAAATTAGTGAGCCCCAAAATACAGCGTGGTACTTTTTGTATGATGAGACACAGATCACCTTAATTCCCAAGTGTTTTAAAGACATTAGTGAGCCCCAAAAAGATTTGCTGGCACAGTGACAAGACCCAGAAAATCACCTAAATTCACAAATGTTTTAAATAAAGTTGTAAACCCCAAAAAAACTTGCTGGCACAGTGACAAGACACACATCACCTAAATTCCCTGATATTTGGTCGAAATGAGACCCCCCCAGACCCCCCAGTAGCGTGGCAGACCGGCAATAACAACACACACAACTATCTGCTTTGAAATCTCCTCTGAAATGCGTGCAGAATCGGCGCGTGGAAACGTTATATAGTGTGCTGCGGGACTTAGCTCTGTGAGCCCATGATTGGGCAAAATTTGCCCAATCAGGACTCTGAGCGGTGATTGGCATAGTGTTCAACCAGTCTTGCACCAGACCTGTGGTCAGGTGCAAGGCTGTAGCCAATTACGAGCTTCAGGCCAGTGGGAAAGTGCATTGTGGTCCATTGTGGTCGAACATGCGGCGAACACCCGGAAATGTTCGGGGTTCGCGATCTAATCGAACAGGCTAAGTTCGGGTCGAACCCCGAACCGTCCGAACCCGAACAGCTCATCCCTAGTGAGAACACACAGATTATAACAATTCCCAGATATTTTGTAGAAATTAGACCCCCCCAATAGCTGCTGGTACTGAGAAGACGCACTAACAGAACAATCTCCTCTCAAAAAACACGTGCTGGGGGCTGTGTGAAGCCTTTTATAGTGTGCTGCGGGACTTAGCTCTGTGAGCTCATGATTGGGCAAAATTTGCCCAATCAGGACTCTGAGCCGTGATTGGCATAGTCTTGCACCTGTCTTGCACCTGACCTATGGTCAGGTGCAAGGCTGTAGCCAAGTACAAGCTTCAGGCCAGTGGAAAAGTGCATTGTGGTCCATTGTGGTCGAATTCGAACTGAACACGCGGAAATGTTCGGAGTTCGCAAACAGCCGAACGGCCGATGTTCGATGCGAACTCCGAACCGAACAACTCATCCCTAGTAACAATTACCATACAGTAAATCCAGATTAATCACAAAACACATCATTATTTCTGTAGAATATGTGCATTTAGTTACTGTATCGATCAATCTTGCTGTATCGGGCTTTTTCTCAGTTTAGGCCCCGTTCACACTTTGCGATTTATCACGCGTATTTTGCCGCGACGTCGCAGTAAAACCGCGCGACGTCGCGCTGTGTAGCTTCTCCAATGCATTTCAATGGAGCTGTTCGCATCTTGCCGCGCGACGTCGCATGTCTCGCGCGTCGCGGTAACATGTCGCTGGTACATGACCCTTTTTTTGAGATTTTACTATTTGTGATTTTGTGATTTGCATTGGTGGTGCTTTTCAAAATTGCACAAAACCGCGACGTCGCCCGACATTATCGCACTATGTCGCGAATATGATAATCACGCAGAAAAGCACAGTGTGAACGGGGCCTTACTGTAGAGTGCAGGTACTATTATGCACTATATCAATTTCTTTAAATATAAACACACAATATGAATGTGTAAAGTGTTTGAATGAAATGAATGAAGCTTCAATCCATAAATGCGAATCTTTTGAAAAAGGTTTTTAATTTTCAGGAATTTGTATCTTTCGATTAAGAAAACAAATCAAAGAAGAACAAAACAAATCCTAAAACGGCAAAACACATACAAGACAAAAAGGAACCAAAGCAAGCACACGATGTGGAGATCTCTAGGGAATCCTGCTTCTTCCAGCTACCTGAATGATCTCATCCTTCAAATCATGTTTCCCGACTGACTTCACTCAACAAAGAGTCTTTGTTTTTCTTCCTTGGCTCTGGTGCTCGTATCGCCACCGCCATGACAGTTATGTGAGTTTGATTCACTGAAATAGATTTCTTGCCTTTTAAAGGCATATTCTATTAGAAATAGAGTTTCCTTATTTGACCCTTAAATGAATGGGCAGATCTTGCTGGCAGCCTCTGTCCGATTATTTATTTAGGAATCACAACAGTTCACTATTCCCAAGCCTGGGAAAGTGAAAAAGTGGGATAGGGCGCCCCAACCTAGAATGGGATTAAACCCTCTAAAAATCGTATAATGTATAGAACAGGTTCAAATGATTAGTGGACAACCACTATCATAGAGCCCTGGAAGGTTGGGGTTGTAAAGTAATTAAATTTAAATTTTTATTAGTGGACAATGCCAATAGAACAACATATAAATGGTAATAGACAAAAATAAAGTGACACAATATTATGAACGAGCAGTGGTAGTATCACTATGGACTGAAGTGATATAAACATATAAATGCGAGAAATAAGCAATTGATCAAAACCCAATAATGAGTAATTCCGTGTTGTCAAGTGGTGTAACCTCACTAGTATAGTGTCCTAATTAGGATTGGTGAGAATATAATTAGTAATCTCTCTACAACGTATTAATTTCGACGTTGTTACAATATATCAGTATCAGCGTATTAAAAAGGTATATAGTTAGAAGCTATGCTAGTAAAGGAAAAACAATTACTATATCCTAGACATGTGCATTCGTTTTAGTACTAAAACGATTTAGTCCGAATTTTGGGATAATTTAGTTTTCGTATGACTCAAGAGAAACGAAACTGCTCAGTACAAAAAACGAAAGAAACTAAAATAAAATGCACTACATTTTAGTTTCAGTCCTTTTTGTGATATTACATTGATGAGTGAAGGAGACCAGCAATGAAGAGCGCAACATCCGAAGTTCTGCACCCTCCACATGCCAATGCAGTAGGATGTTCTATACAGAGAGGGGCATTAATTAATGCAGGAGGATGTTCTATACATTATACAGAGAAAGGTATAAATTGAGGAGGATGTTCTATACAGAGAGGGACATTAATTAATTCAGGAGGATGTTCTATATATTATACAGAGAGGGGTATTAATTAATGCAGGTGGATGTTGTATACATTATACAGAGAGGGGTATTAATTAATGCAGGAGGATGTTCTAAACATTATACAGAGAGGAGCGGTTTTTTTTTTAGCCCTTTAAATCCAGTGGCTGTGAGCGCTGAGATCGGCTGCTTGTTAAATTATCTCTCAGTGCAATCAGGATTATTCAGAGAGCGTGAAAAGCAGGAGAATGACTGGAGAATGAAAAATTCTAGGTCAGAATAGCCAAACCAGAAAAATTCTCCCTTTCATCTCACTTTCCAAATCGGCTATTTTGACCTAGAATTTCTCATTCTCCAGTCATTCTCCTGCTTTTCACGCTCTCTGAATAACCGTGAATGTATCAGGCTCAGCTGTTACAGTAACTGACTGTAACAGCGCTCAGAGTTTCAGTAAAACAAGGAAATAATATTGTTCTAACCTCTTATATATAAAAATATTATTTACTAGTTTTACTGAAACTCTGAGCGCTGTGATGAGCAGCAGTCAGTTACTGTAACAGCTTTGCCTGACACGGGACAGTATTACAATGTTGGTGCTAACTTAACCAGAGCTGTTGTAAACTAAAAACCTACATAAGCTATAATGGCTCTGGGAAGTTAACAACAGCTCTGGTTAAGTTAGCACCAACTATGTAATATGGCCCACATTGTGCTGAGTGAGAGATACTGTAACAAGCAGCGATCTCAGCCCTCTGAGGAGCCACTACAATAGTAATTGTATCCACTGGTTTTCGGATGAATGAAATTAGTTTTCATACTAAAGAACTGAAAACGAATTTCTTTAGTAACTAAATAAATTGCATTTTAGGATTAATCCATTAGTTCAAAACGAAATTTTTGTGCTGTGCACATGTCTACTATATCCCAAAACCTGAAAATCCTTGAATAATTAAATAAGTTTAGGGTAAAGGGTTGAGTTATCGATGAAATGGTACCCAGCCGGAATTGGTTAGGCTAGCAGGCAGATAATTATCTGCAACGTATTATTGTCGACATAATTGCTGCAGATAATTATCTGCCTGCTAGCCTGACCAATTCCGGCTGGGTACCATTTCATCGATAACTCAACCCTTTACCCTAAACTTATTTAATTATTCAAGGATTTTCAGGTTTTGGGATATAGTAATTGTTTTTCCTTTACTAGCATAGCTTCTAACTATATACCTTTTTAATACGCTGATACTGATATATTGTAACAACGTCAAAATTAATACGTTGTAGAGAGATTACTAATTATATTCTCACCAATCCTAATTAGGACACTATACTAGTGAGGTTACACCACTTGACAACACGGAATTACTCATTATTGGGTTTTGATCAATTGCTTATTTCTCGCATTTATATGTTTATATCACTTCAGTCCATAGTGATACTACCACTGCTCGTTCATAATATTGTGTCACTTTATTTTTGTCTATTACCATTTATATGTTGTTCTATTGGCATTGTCCACTAATAAAAATTTAAATTTAATTACTTTACAACCCCAACCTTCCAGGGCTCTATGATAGTGGTTGTCCACTAATCATTTGAACCTGTTCTATACATTATACGATTATTTATTTATTTTGGGTGATTTTCACCCCCCTTTTCATCTTCGCCACTCGCTGCTCCTCCTCTTTGGGTCAGGGACTCCCAAATCGGAGGTCCCTGAAGCTTTAATGCACAATTTGCGCTCCTGCACCACTTGTGTAGAGTAGGAACCACAAATTGTGCATCGCTAGGGGATTCGTGCACTTTATGTACACGCGTTCCATAGCGCCTGCGCAGAGCGACAGATCGGAGCTGCACGCGCATGCACAGATCGGATCTATCGGGCTGCCGCTGTGAGAACGCTCAATACAGCGATTGGTCTCAGAGGGTGACGTCGGACACTCTGTGTGTGTGACATCACTAATGAGCGACCTGGTGACCAGCAGCTGGGAAATTCTAAATCCTGGCTGCTGGTGACACTGGTTGGAGTGGAGGAAACTCCTCCACTCCACCCAGCGATATCTCCAAAGCGGGGCAGCAAGGAGGGGACACTCTTCACACTCTGACCACTTTACAACACTAAAGTGGTCAGGACGAGTAGAGTCCCTTTAAATATTCATTCTAGAAGAAACCATTTTCAGCCGATTGTATATTTGTGTTTATTGTTTTTAAATGATGATACCGAAAAATCACGAATGATAAAAAAATAACAATATGCGACAATTTCTATGTCTTGAGTTTAATCGAGTTTGCATATTTTGTTGAACTCACAAGAACAAAACATTGATTTTGAAGCACAAAGACCGCTTCGTTCCATTGGACACAGTGGCCGAGATTCGCTAAGACTAGAAATCGCAACAACCCGTGACTTTACTGGAGGAAAATCGCTTCTTGAAGAAAAACTAAAAAAGGTCACCTCTGCTACTGTGTCGGCAAAGTAGAGTCGCAGTTTCCTTGTGGTCCTACGTTTAGGAGCCCACACTCAGGCCCGGCGCTTGTTTTTTGGCAGCACAGGCGGCCGCCTTAGTGTTCTGGCTTTTTGCCGTTTGAGGGGCAGAAAAATCGGGACCACCCAGCGAGCGGAGGCCTTGCAAGCATCGGGCGTAGGGTTTCCTATTTATCCCACTCTCACACGCTGCACCGGAAGTAAAGGCCCTGCGGGGGGGGGATGCAGAGGAAGACGAGGCTGCCATGGGAACTTGCTGGCCCCGCCCATCCACCCCCTTCCTCCTCACAGCAGCTGTGAAGCAGCAAGCAGAGCCTCCCTCCCCTGCTCATGTGCTGGAAGTGTTCAGCACGTGCAGAGAGGGGGGAGTGGAGAGAGACCAGCTGAGCTGCGACCACTGAGGCAGCCAGGGATTCAATCCTAGGGTATGTAGCAAACGTGTGTGTGTATGTGAGCATGGGGTGTGTGTGTGAGTGCATGGAGTGTGTGTGTGTGAGCATGGGTGTGTGTGTGAGTGCATGGAGTGTGTGTGTGTGTGTGAGCATGGGTCTGTGTGTGTGTGAGCATGGGGTGTGTGTGTGAGTGCATGGAGTGTGTGTGAGTGCATGGAGTGTGTGTGTGTGAGCATGGAGTCTGTGTGTGTGTGAGCATGGGGTGTGGTGTGTGAGTGCATGGAGTGTGTGTGAGTGCATGGAGTGTGTGTGTGTGAGCATGGGTCTGTATGTGTGTGAGCATGGGGTGTGTGTGTGAGTGCATGGAGTGTGTTTGTGTGAGCATGGGGTGTGTGTGTGTGTGAGCATGGGTGTGTGTGTGAGCACATGGGGGTGTGTTGTGTGTGTGCACATGGGGTGTGTGTGAGCATGGGTGTATGTGTGAGTGCATGGAGTGTGTGTGTGAGCATGGGGTGTGTATGTGAGTGCATGGAGTGTGTGTGTGTGAGCATGGGGTGTGTGTGTGAGCATGGGGTGTGTGTGAGCATGGGGTGTGTGTGTGTGTGAGCATGGGGTGTGTGTGTGTGAGCATGGGGTGTGTGTGAGCACATGGGGTGTGTGTCCGCATGGGGTGTTTGTGAGCATGGGGTGTGTGTGTGAGCACATGGGGTATGTGTGTGCCCATGGGGTGTGTGTGAGCATGGGTGTGTGTGTGTGTGGTGTGAGCATGGGGCGTGTGTGTGTGAGCATGGGGTGTGTGTGTGAGCATGGGGTGTGTGTGAGCATGGGGTGTGTGTGTGTGTGAGCATGGGGTGTGTGTGTGTGAGCATGGTGTGTGTGTGAGCACATGGGGTATGTGTGTGCCCATGGGGTGTGTGTGAGCATGGGTGTGTGTGTGTGTGTGTGTGTGAGCATGGGGCGTGTGTGTGTGAGCATGGGGTGTGTGTGTGAGCACATGGGGTGTGTGTGTGCACATGGGGTGTGTGTGAGCATGGGGTGTGTGAGCATGGGGTGTGTGTGTGAGTGCATGGAGTGTGTGTGTGTGAGCATGGGGTGTGTGTGTGTGAGCATGGGGTGTGTATGTGAGTGCATGGAGTGTGTGTGTGTGTGTGTGAGCATGGGGGTGTGTTGTGAGCACATGGGGTGTGTGTGTGTGCATGGGGTGTGTGTGAGCATGGGGTGTGTGTGTGTGTGTGTGTGTGTGTGAGCATGGTGTGTGTGTGTGTGTGAGCATGGGGTGGTGTGTGAGCATTGGGTGTGTGTCCGCATGGGGTGTTTGTGAGCATGGGGTGTTTGTGAGCATGGGGTGTGTGTGTGCGCATGGGTGTGTGTGGTGCGCATGGGTGTGTGTGTGTATGCATGGGGTGTGTGTGTGTGTGAGCATGGGGTGTGTGTGAGCACATGGGGTGTGTGTCCGACATGGTGTGTGTGTATGAGCATGAGGTGTGTGTGTAGCGCATGGGGTGTGTGTGGAGCACAGGGTGTGTATGAGCATGGGGTGTGTGTGAGCATGGGTGTGTGAGAGTAGGGGGTAGTATGTGTGAGCATGGGGTGGTGGAGTGTGTGTGAGCATGGGGTGTGTGTGTGAGCATGGGGTGTGTGAGAGTAGGGGGTAGTATGTGTGAGCATGGGGTGGTGGAGTGTGTTGTGAGCATTGGGTGTGAGTGTGAGCATGAGGGGGTGGGTGGTTGTGTGTGAGCATGGGGGTGGTGTTGGTGAGCCTCGTTGTGGGTGTGTGTGTGAGCATGGGGGGTGGGGTGAGCAGGGGTGTGTGAGTATGGGGGTGAGTATGGGGAGTGAGCATGGGGGGTGGGTGTGAGAATGAGTGGTGTGTATGTGTGTGTGAGCTTGCATGTGTGAGTAGGGGTGAGAGCATTGGGTGTGTGTGTGTGAGAGTATTGGGTGTGTGAGAGTATTGGGTGTGTGAGAGTATTGGGTGTGGTGAGCATGGGGAGATGGTGTGAGCATGGGGTGTGTGTGTGTGTGAGCAGGGGTGTGTGTGTCTGTGTGTATGTGAGCAGGGGTGATGTGTCTGTGTGTGTGTGTATGTATGTGTGTGTGTTTGAGCATGGGTGAGGTGTGTCTGTGTGTGTGAGCAGGGGTGATGTGTGTGTGTGTGTGTTTGTGTGTGTGTGAGAGCAGGGGTGATGTGTGTGTGTGCAGGGGTGATGTGTGTGTGTGTGTGTGCAGGGGTGTTGTGTGTGTGTGAGCAGGGGTGATGTGGTGTGTGTGTGTGAGCAGGGGTGATGTGTCTGTGTGTGAGCTGGGGTTATGTGTGTGTGTGTGAGCTGGGGTGATGTGTGTGTGGCAGGAGTGCGTGTGTGTGTGTGTGTGTGTGTGTGAGCAGGGGTGATGTGTGTGTGCGAGCAAGGGGTATGAAATTAATTAAAGGGGAGAAAGAATTGAGGGGGTAAAAGAATTAAGGGGGGGGGTGAAATGAATTTGAGGACGAGGACCCTGCTGCCAATCTGCTGCTGGAGACCTGGAGTCAGACGGTGGACCACAGCCACAGAGTGAAAGTGGTAGGTCGCAGGAAAAACTGGCAGTTGCAGGCAGTATGATTTATGTGGGTATATTGACACAGCAGGACCAGGGGGCACCACCAGGTGCAGATTGGCACTGTGGCACAGGAGCGGCGCCAGGTACAGCATAGATTGGCATTGTAGCATAGGAAGGCACCAGGCACAGCATAGACTGGCAATGCGTTAGGACACCAAACACTCCCGATGGAGAATATTATGCATCTCTATGCTAATTGGCATGGCATGGGGGGGGCACCAAAACGCACCTACGCCTGAGTAGACAAAAATGTTTGCACCGGCCCTGCCCACACACATTGGCAGGGGGGGGAGTCGACCCATGAACCACCCAAAATAGAGACACAAATAAAATCTTCACTGCTAAGTGGATTTGGGTTGAAAAAAGTCTTATCATAACATTTATTTAAGTGTGGGATGTGAAGTAAACAATTAAATTTAGGGTAAAATAGAAATTTTGCATAAAGGTTGTTGTTCTGAGAGTCAAAAAAAAGTAATTAATTAAAAAATTACTCATTTTTAATTTATAAATTATTCATTTATCTTTTACAGAGATATTGCTGGGATGAAAGGTTCTAAACTCTAGATTGCATCCTATATCTGACACAATGTCACATTGGGTCTGCATTAGCAAACATACAGGCAGAAGTGGCCTTTGCGACAGTAAATGTGCCGCAGACAGATAATAAAATGGTTAGATCTCCTGCTTAGGCCAGCATCAGACTAACGCAGTGATCACGTCCGTGTTGCCGCACAGTTTAACGTCTGTCGTAGCATAGAATCATGAGCAATAGAGACCCACACACGAAGTACGTGCACACCGAACTGCGCACAAACAACGCACGTGGCAATCGGACACAAGTTAGGCAATAACGTAAAACTTCTAGACGGTAGAGATGTGCATTCATTTCGGAAAAATTTGGAATTTGGAACGAAATTTGATAATTCGTATTCAGAAGATCTTCCGAATAACGAATCGATACAATACGAATTTGAAACGAAACAAAATGGTGTATAATGAATTTATTTCGTTTTACACTGTGTCATCATCATTAAAGAAAAATTTGAATAATTGATATCAACTATCAAATTTGAAATTAACTATCAAATTGATATCAACTATCGAATTGATCTTAACTTACAATACAAGTAACAATCAGCAAAGGACTTTATGAAACAAATTAATTTGTTTCACTGTTTAATTTGACTCAAATACTAAATCTGTGACACAGCTTAAAACTTAACCCTAGCTTTCCTATTAACAGCAAAATTTGATTAATTGGGGTTTTATTTAGTGATTCAAAATTCAAATTGATATCAACTATCGAATTGATATATGAAATTCGAATCGATTCGAAATATCAAATCGATTCGAAATTTCAAATCGATCCAAAACTAAACGAAACGAAGTTAGTTACAAAATTCCGAAAACGAAATTATTCAAAAACGTAACAAAACAAAACCAAATTTTCAGCCATGCACATCCTTCCTAGACGGACGCGTAGAGTGCACCACTTTTGCGCAGCGCTCTGTGTGCGTGATGACACAAAGTCAGACGGAACGCATTTGCGACGTCCAGCACCTTGACGCACAAAATGGCTTTTCATATCATGTACCAATTCTTAGCATTTTTTATATTAATTTTGTTTCCCATAATTCCCATTTTTTTCTACGTCCGTCAAGAAAAACGGACCATGTGGTGTCCACAGTATCTTCCGTCAGAATGTCTGTCCATTATGCACGCACGCAGATTGCGCTCAGACTGCGTACGTCTGACCCTAGCCTTATGGGGATTTGTAGTGATCAGAATGAGATTATTAGCAACGCAATATCTGTATTTATTTATTTATTTATAAAGGATTTTACCAGGAAGGATACATTGAGATTTCTCTTGTTTTCAAGTACGCCCTGGGTTCAAGAACATGAAAATGTTACAGTTGTTACAGAAATACAATGCTAATAACATGTAAGATATTTAACAAAACAAAATACAGATTTACACAGAAAATAAATATGTAGGAAATAGTCATTATGTTACATGTTTACAGGTGCATTCTGTATTGAGGTATGTTAGTAAGGAGCTCTTGAGTGACTTAAGACTGGGGGCAGATTTGATGGTGTCTGGGAGGTTATTCCATAATTGTGGTGCTCTGTAGGAAATTGAGGATCGAGACACTTTCTTTTTGTATTGTGGTATTGCAAGTAAGGTGCTGGTCCTGGATCGGAGGTTATAGGAGGAGGGAACTGCTGGGGGAAGCAGTCTATTCAGGTAGGGTGGCAGCTTCCCAGAGATGCTGTTAAACACCAGGTTGGAAAGGTGAAGGGTGCGTCTGGATTCCAGCGACGGCCAGTTTAACTCTTTTAACATGTCTGTATGTGCTGCATAATGCCTGTGTATGGTAATTACAGCAACACCTTGTATCTGTATGTGCTGCATAATGCCTGTGCATGGCAATTCCAGCAACGCCTTGTATCTGTATGTGCTGCATAATGCCCGTGTATGACAATTACAGCAACACCTAGTATCTGTATGTGCTGCATAATGCCTGTGTATGACAATTACAGCAACACCTAGTATCCGTATGTGCTGCATAGTGCCTGTGTATGACAATTATAGCAACACCTTATATCTGTATGTGCTGCATAATGCCTGTGTATGACAATTACAGCAACACCTTGTATCTGTATGTGCTGCATAATGCCCGTGTATGGCAATTACAGCAGCACCTAGTATCTGTATGTGCTGCATAATGCCTGTGTATGACAATTATAGCAACACCTAGTATCTGTATGTGCTGCATAATGACTGTGTCTGGCAATTACAGCAACACCTAGTATCCGTATGTGCTGCATAGTGCCTGTGTATGACAATTATAGCAACACCTTGTATCTGTATGTGCTGCATAATGCCCGTGTATGGCAATTACAGCAACACCTTGTATCTGTATGTGCTGCATAATGCCCGTGTATGGCAATTACAGCAACACCTAGTATCTGTATGTGCTGCATAATGCACGTGTATGACAATTACAGCAACACCTTATATCTGTATTAGGGATGTGCGTTTCGGGTTTCGGAATTTCGGAATTTTCACGAAATTTCCCGATTCGTGTCTTCGGATTCGGCCGAATTTCCGAATCGGATCGGACCCGAAAACCGACAGATCCGAAAAGTTTTCCGAGCCGAAACGAAATATTTTCGGAATTTTCGAATGGACTTGAAATGTGTCAAATCAAAATTTATTTTCGCTCTATTCATGATTTCGGTTCCATTCGTGATTTCGGTTCCATTTCGGTAATTCTGGACATCGTATATTTAACTATTATCGGTTATATCGCTGATTCTGTAAATTTTGTATTTGTAATGTAAATGCGTTTACTTTGCGTATCACTTGTTTTTGTTTCCAATGATCGGATAATTCTGTCGATACGATAATTCCTTCGTAATCGGGTCGGATCCGATTCGTCCGCGGGTCGCGCACGCGCGCGCGGATGTCGTAACTTTATTGAGCCAGTTTTTTGACAACTTTTTGGACAGGCCAAAAAATATTGTTTTTATTATTTATCATGGCTGCAAGAGACGAGTGCCATTCGGACACCTCCTCATCTACTTCTTCCACCCAGGAGACACCACCCAGGAAGAAGCGGGCCAGCAACATGGCATTTGACGAGATGTTGGAGCTGGTCCGCATCTTTGATCGTAAAGACTACGACTGCCGTAAGGGCCCTTACGGCAGGAAGAATAAAGCTCGAAAGGATCGTATCCTCAATAAGGTTCACACCACCATCCTGGAGCTGTTCGGGAAGGACCGGACGAAGGACCAGCTCCGAAAACGCTGGTCCGACCTCAAGGCGCGCGAGCAGGAGCAGCTGAGGCACATCCGTCGCGTCATAGCCAAACGTAAGTGTCATGTTATATTGTAAAGCGCTGCACAAACTGTTGGTGCTATATAAATCCTGTATAATAATAATAATGTGCTTGCATGTGCTAATGTGCACAGAAATACGTTGATTTATCTAGTCCTTTTTTCATGCAATGTGATTGTGTATAGCTTTGCGTTTTCACAACTCGTCATACATGCATTTTTGCCATAGCTCTTCTTTTTTGTGATTTTACGTATTCGTGAAAATTGTGACATTTGATGTATGTAGATGAAGTTACAATGCTGGATTTCTTTTGGCACTGTGTGTACTGTAGTGTGTTGGGGGGTAGGTTGTTGTGATTGAGTGATGCATACGAGATGACCCTCAGCTTGCCCAATATTGGCACCCACCTGCGCATCAACAAAAATCTCTGCGTCTCTGCTAAGTGGTAGGATGGGACATGTAGTTGTTCTGAAAGTGCATCCAAACAGAGCCGCCTTCAATACATCCTCAGCAGCTGCTGAATTGTTGCAGCGCAGCAATTCAGTTTGCTGCAGCAGTGTCATTATTGAACGCTTTAGATGCAAATTTCAAAACAAAATGGCGGATTTCTGTTGTTTCTGCAATATCCAGTTTTATTAGCAGAAACTGAAAGTGAAACTGAGGCTGAGGCATCTATAAAATAACTAAAAGCAGTCACACAATGTGTTTTGTATGCACACAACACAAATAATAGTTTTATTGAATAAACGTAATGTTTACTTCTGAAAAAAATATATAATTGACCGGTAATATATGTCTATGTGCAGAGGAAATAAATAAATATTTTGTGACTTTAGACCTATGAGATGGGAGTAGTGGTGGGTCAAGCTGGTAGTGCTAGTGGGTAGTGGAGGGGTGTCGCAATACTTTCGGCAATATATTGTATAGATATACCATTTTTTCCAGTCTGCATTATTTACGTGTTATTTTTTGGATTTGGCAGAAGACAGGAAGAAGGCAGCATCTGCCCCGGCAGGCACCAGTGCCCCAGTGGAGGAGGAGGAGGAGCCACGGGCGACCACCAGCGCTGGTATATACTGTTTTATTTTGCAACGACTTTTGGTCAAAAACAGAAACATTTTTTGTTTACTGTATTTTTTTTTTTTTTTTTTTAAACTTTATTTTTGAAGTGACAAACTCAATACAGAATACAGTGCGTATATTCACATTCCCACTCAGTAAAACATCCCTCTCAACCCACGGTCAACAATAGGCATCACAAGAAATTAACACCCGAAGTCGACAATACATCACACAAAATTTTTTTCAAGCTCTAAGAGAGACATAGCATTTGGTTGCAAGGGAGGTGACGAAAGGGATCTAGTCAGATACCAGGTAGTATATTCAAAATCCCTTTTTAGCTTTTCTATGGTAGTTTCCGGCAAACATAGCATAAAGTACTCCCATTTTTCAAAAAACTGTTGAACGTTATCATCTTTATGCAAAGCAGTTTCCACCCAATCATATTGAAAAAGAGCATACAGGCGAGAATAAAACATAGAAAACGTGGGTGGGGAGGAAGCAATCCAATTTCCTAAAATGGCCTTTTTAGCCACTGCGGAGATCACTCCCAATAGGGCCCTCCGATTTCTGTCTAGTCCGCTGCTTTCGCAGTCAGAGAGGAGACCAAACAGCGCCCAGTCAGGGGTGGTAGGTACCGATATATGCAAGATCTGATCACCAAATCTCCGTATGGAGTTCCAAAAGGTAGATATTAACGGGCAGGCCCACAAACAGTGAAACAAGTCCGCGGTAGCATGTCTACATTTGAGGCAGTGGCCAGAACTGAGGGGTGTAAGATGGACCAATCTATCCGGTGCTATATAAGCCTTGTGCAATAATTTCAGAAACATTTCGTCGTATTGAGCCGAGGGGATTTGTTTTCGTAAGCGATTAGTGGCCGAGATTAAAGTAAAGGGTGATTGCTTGGGGAGCTGTACGCACCAGGCTGCTAAACCCGTGGTCGCTACCGACCAATCGAATTGAGGTCGAAGTAGGGCGCGCAACGCTGCGGTAGACGGGTTCAGAGACGTTTGGGCGTCAAGGGGATTGGAAAAGTCCTGCGGGTGTAAGGAATTTAATTGTGCCGATACAAATGCCGATAGTTGCATATAATACACCGGGTGAAGGGAGGCAGGGGCCACGAGGACACACAGGTCTCTATAGGAGACAAGAGAGTGCGCCGGTCCCGACACTAAATGACCTATTTGAGTTATATCCTTGGTCGCCAAGACCCGAAATGCAGCGGCCGCTGAGCCAGATTGGAAAGCAGGGTTACGCAATAATGGTTGGAAAATCGAGGAAGTCCATGACAAGCCCCGCATTTTACGCGCTCGGTACCACGCCTCCCGTCCCGCAAAAAGCAAGGGATTAAATCTCTGGGTAGTAGGAATCTTAGCCAGGGGAGTATGAAGGACAGCCAATGGGGACATTGGGAAAGACATGGCTCGATCTAAGGCACAATCCGTGTACCTTGAGGAGTTCGAGATCCAATCTGCCACTATACGATACAATGCTGCAATATTATAAGAATATATGTCTGGCAGATTCAATCCTCCCATATTATAGGGAAGCTGCAGTTTGCGTAATGCTATACGCGGTGTTCCCCCATTCCAAATAAATCTAGTAAACAAAGCATGGATGTACGCTATATCTGTTCGCTTAAGGAGTAAAGGGAGCATTTGCATAGGGTATAGAAGACGTGGGAATGCGACCATTTTAATAAGGTTACACCTCCCCAAGTACGACAGTGGAAGTTTCGCCCAGGAGGTTAACTGAGTTTTAAGCTGTGACAGGAGCGGCCGCACATTAACCTCGTACAATCTTGCTATATTCGTTGGTATTATTACCCCTAAATACTTAAATGTCCCGGTTAGACACCAAGTAAAAGGGCAACGCTGTTTTATCGAGTTCCCGCAGTTCGCACCCAACGGTATCGCTAACGTTTTATTATAGTTAATCTTAAATCCCGACGCTAAGTGAAATTCTTCCAAGTATGTCACAAGGGTCGGGAGTGCTTTGTCGGGTTGGGATAGGAAGAGGAGTAAATCGTCTGCGAAAGCTACTATACGAACCTCCTGGGAACCTACGCGTATCCCGCTAAGATCCGGGCACGTTTGCAAAATCCGCAATAAAGGCTCTAGTGCTAAATTAAATAATAAGGGTGAGAGTGGGCAACCCTGCCGAGTACCCCGTTCCAGCGTAAAGGAGGAGGAATTAAGGCCATTCGTCGTGACCATAGCGGAAGGAGTATCGTATAAAGCATTAAACAAGTTAAGTATTGGGACACCAAAGGAGTGGTATTTCAGGAAGCGCCGAATGTAGGACCATGATATGCGGTCAAAAGCCTTATCGGCATCACAGCTCAGTATTAAATCTGACGAGCAAGTGTGGTTATTTGATGACCAGATAGCAGCTAGGGCTTTCCTAACATTTTGCGTGGAGTGGCGGCCCGTCAGGAACCCTGTCTGAGCGGGAGAGATAAACTGGGTTAGCGGGGTCTGCAGTCGCTTAGCCATGATGGCCGACAATAGCTTCAGATCTGTATTTAATAGGGAAATTGGGCGATAGGACGTTATTAGTAAAGGATCTTTATCAGGTTTAGGAATCATTATCATTCGGGACTCATTGAAGGAAGGGGTGGGGCTTTTCCCTGAAGTATATTATTAAACAAGGACAGGAGATGGGGGACCAAATGGCCCTCAAGTAATTTATAATATTCTGCAGAGAAACCATCTGGGCCGGGAGTTTTAGCGGAATGGAGGCGAGATATCGCTGCAGTGATGTCAGTAGAACTGATTGGGGCATTCAGACTCTCCTTTAATTCAGGATCCAGTTCCGGCATACCTGCAGTTACAAAAAATTTAGCCTGGACTGTCCACTCATCCGGTTCAGCTTTATAGAATGTTTCAAAATAGTCACGGAAAAGCCTGTTAATGTCTGATGGGTCGGTTACTATTTCACCCGTGGGCGCCTTGATTCTAGTTATAGCCGGGGCCGTTGGGCATTGGAATTTCAGTAGGTTGGCCAGGAGTTTCCCTGATTTATTGCCCCAACGAAAGAATCGATTTTTCTGGTGTAACCAGGAATATTGGGCTTTTTCGTCGGCTATTCTAGCATAGCTTTGCCTATCCGCCTTATACCGTTCTGAGGTGAGAGAGGTAGGATGTGCTACATGTGTGCGATAAGAATGAACTAGGGAGGAGTGGGCCTCCAGCAGTCTTTTGTTGACTTCTTTTCGTTTGCGGGACATATATTCGATTATGCAACCCCTCATGACCGGTTTAGCCGCCTCCCAAAACAGATTAACATCATCGATATGTTCCAAATTATCGTCTAGGTAGTTATTCCAACTAAGTTCTAGATGAGCTTTAAAATCACTGGAGTGAAGGAGAGTCGTGGGAAAGCGCCAATTTCGAGAGCGTGGGAGTGGCGTTTTTAACTGTAGGTCTATCGTGACAGGTGCATGGTCAGAAATGTGTATCATTCCTATCGTTGCGTCAACCAGGGAGTGGTAGCAAGTCGAGGACAGTAAAAACATGTCTATGCGGGAAAAGGAATCATGGGGATGCGAGTAAAATGAGTAATCTCTACCTTCTGGGTTGATATAACGCCAGGCGTCGAACAAAGCTAGATGATCTTTTAAGAATAGGGGGCCAACTGAAGCCCGTAGGGAAGTTGAGCTAGCACCGACACGGGAGCGGTCCAGGACAGGGTCTAAAACCGCATTAAAATCCCCGCCTATAATACAGTGCGTAAAGGTGTACTGAAGGAGAGTTGTGTAAAGATCGGAAAAAAATTGTAAGTGAGGTGGGTGAGGAGCGTAGACATTCACTAATAGATAGGTCTCTCCTAGAACTGACATCATTACAATGGAAAAACGACCGTGAGGGTCATTAGCTTCGTCAAGTACGGTAAACGGCAGGGATTTATTTAAAAGGATAGCAGTGCCCCTCTTTTTATTCGTAAAAGGGGCGGAGGTTTGATACCCAATCCAAGGAGATCGGAGGTGGTTGTCAGGAGAAGACCAGTGAGTTTCTTGTAAAAATACCACATCTGGTTTCAACGTGGTTAGGTGGGCAAGTATTTTTTTCCTTTTGACGGGAGAGTTCAACCCCTCCACATTCCAGGAGAGGAGTCTGAGGGAGGCTTTAAGGGTGGGTGGCTCAAGCGATGTCATGGGAGGGTCGCAAACTGACGGGGCAACTTAGAGTGCCCATCTCAAGGGAAAAGGCAGAGCCATTCTTATAAGGGGGACCAGGGTCATCCCAGCTATAGCCCTGGAACCCAGTGAGGGGAACGCATAAAATACCAAACAGCCTGATACTGAGCGTCAACACGTTTTTACATTTTCTAAATCTATTAAATGAAACCGAAACTTGTAAAGAGGGTCTAGAAACAAACCCAAACTGTAACATGGATATAAACAAAAGGATCAACAGGACCCAGAGAGCAGATGTGACCATAAACCGCCCATCATCCGTCCTTAATAAACTAAACCATATGTTAAAGGAGAACAGTAGTTCCTGAACATGTAAAGGGATCCAGGAAAGGATCCAAACAGTAATATATGCACATAGAAAAGAATCAACAGGAACCAGAGGTCAGAGGAGGCCATTGCCTCCATTGTCACCCAACCATCCAACCCCGTTAAGCCGAGCCTAGGGGTAAAGAAAAACACATGAGGCATCAATACACACCCGAACCACGCCATAATCTGAAGAAAGTCGGTAAATGTCCAGTAATGACCTCTTCAAGGTTTCCCAAGACGGGATCTCGTAGATGGCGTGCGTGGGGAAGTGGCAAGACTGACCCCTCAGGAGATTGACTCGGAAGGAGAGCTCTGCTGGCCTCGGTGGGCGAGTCGAAGTAATGGGTCGCTCCATTGAAAGCAACTCTCAGGCGAGCCGGGTATAGCAACGAAAAACGAATGTCCTTAGCCACCAATTCCGAGCATAAAGGCGAGAACGCCCTCCGTTTTAGAGATACAGAAGCTGAGAAGTCCTGAAACAGTCGAAGAGGGGCTCCATTGTAATCCAGAACATTGGCCCTATGAAAGGCTTGTAAAAGTTTAGTCTTGTCGACAAAGTTGAGAAGTCTCATGATTACCACTCGGGGGCGCCCGACTGCGGGTTCAAATCAGGGCCCACTCTGTGCACTCTCTCCACCGCCAGGGGTAGGTCAAGGGCGTCGAAGCCCAGGTGGGTAGGTAACCAGTTGGAGGCCCATTCTTGTAGAGCACGACCTTTCACCGTCTCCGGTAGGCCAATAATTCGCAGATTATTGCGGCGACTCCGTTTTCTAAGTCGTCTAGTTTTTCCGTCAGCGCTTGAATAATCGATTGTTGCGCGTCCATCTGCTCCTTCAGTGGGTGAACGTCGTCTTCAAGAGTAGAGACCCGTTCTTCAACTTCCGTAAGCCTTTGTGCTTGCGATGTTAACTGCGACAGAACAGATTCAATGGTCGTAGAGAGGCGGCCAAGTTTTTCATCAAGCAAGGGGGACAACACCGCTGAGATGTCCGCCATTGAAACTCGGGAATCTTGTCGGTCGTCGCTATAGGGAGAAGAGGCCGATGGCGCCGTGTGTGAGACATCCAGATGCTGGTCTGGTGGAGTAGAGGGCGGAGTGGATGGTTGAGTCTGCCGGTGAGATGGCTTTGAGGTCACTTTTGATGTCGCTTTATCCGACGTTTTTTTGTTCGTTTTGTTAGAAGACACAAATTTCTCCATGATGGACCCGGGGTGGCCAAACCAAGATTATATCCCAGTGATATCTCTAAGAGCAGGAATAGTAGGTAAGTAAGACTTCAGCTGTGCAGGCGCAGGAAGGAGAGAAAAAAAAAAAAAAAAGGGGTGGGGGAGGGAGGGAGGGATGAAGACTGACGCCCCCTAATCAAAGGGGACTTAGAAACATTTGTAGATGGGATCAGAAGCTCCTAGAAAAATTATAAATGGTCAAATAAACTGTCCCAAGGGGTCTCCTGGATGTTGCCCCCCAGAGAAGAGGGGCTGAAAAATTAGCTCCAAACGCACAGGCTAAGTCCAGCAACTGTTATCAGAGAGTCTGAAAAAATTACAGAAAGATGGGGGTCGCCCCAGGCAATCCCTGGGACTCAAAAATTCGGTCAGAGGATCTCCTGACGTTATAGGCACCAGCGGGAGGGATATTGCAGCAGCTGCACCAGATCCGTGTGTAGGGCTGTAAAACAAGTACGGCCTGGGCACCGACACTGTGGGTAATAATTGATGTTAGTCGCCGACAGAACGGCATGCCGCCCCCACCACGCGGCGGCCGCCGGAGCCCGGTGCGGTGTCGGGTAACCCGGCCAGGAGTAGTGGCGTCCTCCTCCGAGGTCTGCGATAGTTTCCTCCGGGGAGCGACGGGAGGTTAAAACTTTGTCCCACCGCCGCGGGAAGTGCCGTTTGGGGTCACCCGCAGGCAGGGCGGAGCACCGCCACGCAGCCTCCACAGATGGCGGCCTCCAACGTCCGAACCGGGCACCCTCCGAGGACTGGGGATGCTCACCTCCACACACCGGAACCAGTAAGCTGAGACGTCCCGGCTCGTCCAGCCAAGCCACCGAAAGTAAGGGGGTAGTCGAGGTTCCTGTGGGCCTCTGACAGGGCCCAAGATGGCGGCCGGGAATCGGCCTGGTGACTCCGGGGTAATAGAAATGCTGCGTCTCCGGAACCTGCCGAAGAATATTTATTGGGAGCAGCAGACGTGGGGAAGAGCTTCTGCCTTAGCAATCTGTCCGCGGGGGCTCCTTGGAACCCTAAACCAGCCCGTTAAGGAGAGCGTGAGGCAGAGCTCCAGCTAAAAGCGGCCATTCAGTCGGCCCGCCTCCCGGAAGTCCTGTTTACTGTATTTTAATTAATTTTTTTATGTATAGCACAAGAGGAGCAGGAAGGAGGAAGAGGAGGAGGCAGGAGGAGGAACAGGAGGAGGAAGAGGAGGAGCAGGCGATGGAGAGAGGGAGCCGGAGCCGCAGCGGAGGCCACGAGTCCAGGTTTTTTTTTTTACTGTTGTATTTTTCATCGACTTTTGTTCAAAAATAAATCAGTTTTGTTGTTTACTGTATTTTTTATTTCTTTAATTTCTTAGATATAGCACCGGATGAGATGCTGACGGTGGTGGTGGAGGAGGAGGAGTCGGAGGAGGAGTCGGAGCCTCAGGAGGCCGCCAGCACTGGTATATACTACTGTTATATTTTTTTCAAGACTTTCAGTCAAAAATAGAAACCTGCTTTACTTACTGTATTTTCCTTCTTTCATTTATTGGATATATAGAAGGAGAAGCCAGACCGGACACGTCCAGCATTAGAAAATAAATCGATGGCGATCGGCGAGCTACGCCTGGCTGTTACGACCATAGATGCATCCAGGAGTTGCTCCAGGAATTGCAGGAGCATATAAGCAATGCCGCTGACATCCTGGAGCGGCAGTGAGACCAGCCTCCTCCTCCCCTTATTTGTGCCCCGTTGGCCAGTTTGCCATCCTTGGCATGTTGTAAATATATTTTCTATTTTTTCTATATTTTCCTGTTTGTGTGCGTTGCTTTTCCTTACTTAATAAGTTAATATGTATTGCTTGGTTTCCACACTGTTAAAATTATATGTATATAAATTTATTGACATTTCTATGGACCCTTTGTCATAAATTTGTCAACATATTTGTGGCCATGAATGTGACTGTGCACATTCTACACTTCCTGCCTGGCCAAAAAATGTCACACACTAACACAACCTTGTTGTACTGCCTTGAGATTTGATTACCGACATGGCCTGGTTTTGTTAAGCTTAGGCGATGTCACAACAACACAGATTTTTGTCCACAGTCACATTCATTGTACAACCAAGAATTTATCAAACAATATTGATGGCAGCACTGCGTGAAGTCTTCTCCGACACAACCCAAAGATCCTCAGTGCGGCTCAGGTCTCGTTTATTTGTCCCTGTTTGCAGCTTCACGCAACACCTCCTCCCAGCTATGAGCCTCTCTCTCTCCCCACCGCTGCCCGCTAAGACGCTGCCCGCCAACATGGTCACGTCTTTGCAGGAAGACAACAGCGTGGAGGAACGGCAGCTGCCGACAGTCCCAAGACCTCGTCACAATGACGTCAGTTCTGGAGTTAACCCCTAACTGCGACCAATGGTGGAGATAGGGGGTTCATTGGAACCCCCTATCTCCCGATCCGCGGCAGCTATCGGTTGGTTAATGTTTGGTATCTTTGGATCGACCAGAGCATGGCCTTTCCAACAATACCAAACATGACAATGTTAAAAATTATAAAAAATTAAAATATAAAAAAAATAAACAGGTTTTTTGTTTTGTTTTGTTAATGCAGCAATATTGTTGCCATTTCAATTATTATGTGAACAATGATGCTGAACTAAGGATTTTTGTATGGGGTGCGTTTGTTAAAAATAGTGTAATTTTCACCCAAAAAAATATAACAAGTCCCCATTTCAATTTTTTTTAACAAACGCAACTCATAAAATATAACCGCAAACACTCGCATGTTAAAATGTGAAAAAAATACTTTACACCTTGTAAAACAAACATTGAAAATTCTAATTTTATTGCATTTTTTGTTATAATATACAGACAGGACATGACGCATACATATGATAATGATATATTATGAATCATCTGCCGAGTCTGCCGGAAAGAACGATATATAACATGTCTGGGTCATATTATAAAATAAGGCTTCAAAAAAACGCGTTTAAACAAGAGGAGCGAAATTGTTAAAAATTAGCTCAGCAGCAGACCGCAGTGCCGCACAGAGGTGTGAAGGGAAGCCGTGAAATGCCTCAGCAGCGAAAGGGTTAATTTTTTTTTGTCTGTTTTAAATAATTTTTTTTTTATTTTTTTTTCGTTTCAGATCATTTTGATCAACTATTTTTCTGTTTCAAAACCTTTTTGTTCTGGTTTTTATTTTTAAAGTCAGACCATTCGGGTCAGTTTAGCGTTTTTTAAATCGTTTTGTTAATTTTTTTTGTTCCTTGGCTTTCATACCATTTTTTTAATGTGATTAAATAAAGTTGTGAAATGTATATTCATAAGAAAAAAAGGATCTTTATTTAATTAAAAAAAAACACGATAGAATCGCCAGAGTTATCGTATCGACAGAATGAATTATCGGATCCGAAAAACAAACCAAAAATTTATTATAAAAAAATATATAAAGTATAAAAAAGTAAACCATAGTAGTTTACATCAAAACGAATAGAGTTAGACAGCTTTGAAACGAGGAGAACAGACGTTCCGAAAAAACGAAAATTTCCGAAATCACGAAAAGTCGATACAAAAAACAAGCAAAGTGACACGAAAATACGAAAAATGGTCGATATTCCGAAAAAAAAATGTACACGAAAAACGAGTCGAGCCGAACCGAATGGAAACAGAAATCGGTCGAAACGAGCCGAATCGAAAAGTTTAAACATCCGAACAAATCGAACCGAATAAAAAAAAATCGGTGCACAAGCCTAATCTGTATGTGCTGCATAATGCCCGTGTATGACAATTACAGCAACAACTTGTATCTGTATGTGCTGCATAATGACTGTGTATGGCAATTACAGCAACACCTTGTATCTGTATGTGCTGCATAATGCCTGTGTATGGCAATTACAGCAGCACCTTGTATCTGTATGTGCTGCATAATGCCTGTGTGTGGCAATTACAGCAACACCTTGTATCTGTATGAGCTGCATAATGCCTGTGTATGCCAATTACAGCAACACCTTGTATCTGTATGTGCTGCATAATGCCTGTGTATGGCAATTACAGCAACACCTTGTATCTGTATGTGCTGCATAATGCCTGTGTATGGCAATTACAGCAACACCTTGTATCTGTACTGTACAGGGATTTACACTCATTATAACCCCCTGAATCTTATCCCTGTACAGCAGCGACTGACCCCACAGCTCTCCCTGTATTCTGACAAATCCCTGGCTGCTGGAATGATGCAGTAATGTTTGTTGAGCTTTCTTTTCACATGGCTTCGCTTACAATCAGTATCACAAGTTGACAGGAGTGAGGTCTAGATGAGGATCTAATTTTTCCCAATAAGGAACATCAGTCGTACCTTGAAAAGTCATCCAAATAAGGTATTTTATGCTAAATATCTTTTTTTTTCAGAGCAATCACGTGTACACAAGTTTTTGCCAGTGAAGGGGTGAAAGATCCCTTTCGGTTGGTGGGTTTATGCGATCATTTGCACAAAGGTAAATTACATGTGTTTGTTTTTTACTGCTGTTTAAAGTCTTGAACAATTTGATACAAGACATAAGAAACTCACCAATTTTTGGGATAATGTTATGCATTAAATGCTTTTTATAATTTATTGTTACTGTTTATAAATGTTTATACATAAGGCTGTAGGTTATAATTAGGATCTGGGTCAGAGACTCATTGGAACCTTCCCAGAGGTTTACAATATATATTATTCGAAGCTGGAGTGTGACACGCAGGACCAGGCGGCTACATTACAGATTCAGAACATTGGGCAACTCCAGTGCTGGAACAGCTCCCACACCTACCGCAGGAGGACATTGCTCTACTACAAGGGGAGCCAGATGGAGCCGGCACAGCTAAAATTCCATAGATGCCCAAAAATCTTAAAGGGCCGGTAACACCAAAAAAATGAAATGTCCTTATTGTTTTTATTTTATGTTGCTGATATCTAACATGTGCTTTGTTTTAGAAATTATTTTCCTCTATATGTGTCACTGGACGCATCCAATGTGTGATATTTTCCTCTATATGTGTCACTGGGCGCATCCATTGTGTGATATTTCCCTCTATATGTGTCACTGGGCGCATCCATTGTGTGATATTTTCCTCTATATGTGTCACTGGGTGCATCCATTGTGTGATATTTTCCTCTATATGTGTCACTGGGTGCATCAATTGTGTGATATTTTCCTCTATATGTGTCACTGGGTGCATCCACTGTGTGATATTTCCCTCTATATGTCTCACTGGGTGCATCCAGTGTGTGATATTTTCCTCTATATGTGCCACTGGGAGCATCCATTGTGTGATATTTTCCTCTATATGTGTCACTGGGTGCATCCATTGTGTGATATGTTCCTCTATATGTGTCACTGGGTCTATTTGTTTTTATTGGAATGTGCCACATAACAAACATAAATACAATCAAGCGTACATACAGGAAGTAACATAGCCAATAGAATGAAATACAGCAAAAGGACACTTGATAATGACAGTACATACGGGGTAGAACATTAGGGGGAACATATATATACAGGGGCAAACATTAATAAGAAGAACAAAGGAATTACCCACTTGGCAGAAGGAAACAAACGATAGACATGCCGTCACAAAAAAAGTCCAAAGGGAAAAGAAAACAAGTGACGAACCGCCACATAGAAAAAGAACCCAAAACAAGGACGCTGTCCATCAAACAAATAATAGCTGACTGACCGTCAATACAAGGAAACAATAGGGAAACAATAGGGACAATGGGAATATTTACAAATAGAACGTATATACATCGACATTCAAAATCATATATTTTTACCGTCACTTTTAGGACCAGGACCCGCACTCTCCTACACCTCTTAAATTACAAAGAAATACATAAAAAGAACAAAGAACGAAACAAACAAAAAAAAATAATAAATCAGTAAAAGGCAAAAACCAAATCAAACCATATGCGTATGAAAAGAATACATTGACGTCCTACGCAAAAACCCCCGAACGGTCCCGTAAAGTCTCAAATCGTCTGAGTTCGGCGCTTTTCGTGTGTGCTCACCACTTCCCACCCCCCCGACCACCAAAGAAACCCAAAGCGAAAAGAAAAATGTCAATTGTGCAAATTGTCCAAAGTCTTTCCCGACCGCTACGTCCCCATCACCACCCCAAAATGAAACGTGAACCATTTTCTGTGACCCACCCTCCACCCCTGTGATCAACAATATATATACACACATATGTACAATCCCACCCGAGGTTTCAATCCTCCTCCCGTAACCACCCTCCGTTTCTGTGGGCAGCCATCACGGGTGGTTAGCGTGAAGAGACTTTCCCCGTTTACGACTATCTTCCCTCTCGTCCTCCGAGGGGTACCTCTTGACAGACGTGCCCGAGGGCACTATGTCATCGTCGTCAAGGAGGACCTCCTCGTACTCCTCCTCCGCCAGAGTGCCGGACCGGTTGGAGCTCTCCCGCTCTGACTCCTCCACTATGTCAGCCCACGAAGAACCCGACAAGATGGAATAGCGGTTGGATGTTGGAATGGCGTCCTCCACAGCGGAGGGCGGCTGAGAGAGCTCCCCCACGGCATCGGTGGGTGTTGGAACCGACACGGCCCCGCTCTCCGCAACGGAAGAGGAGGAGGACGATACCGAGGGAGTGGGTGCGGATTTACCAGAGTGCTTGCCTGTATATCCGGGTACCTTTGCAGGTCCCTTCCCTTTCTTAGCGGTGATCTGCCACTCCCCGGCACCTCTGGAGGTGGGTTTACTGGGGTCCACTTGTTCCCCAGGGGGATGAACTGTTATCTTGCCAGTGGCAGGGACAGAGCCCCTAATCCCGGGGATGATTCTCCGGGTGGCTGGGGCCTGGGTCTGGGGATGAGGAGACGGGGTGTCCATGGTGGAAGATCCCCTGGGCGCTGCCCTCTCGCCAGCGCGTCCAGGATCGGCGTCCGTCGTGACCCGGGTAGTGCCCGAGGGAGAGGGTCCTGCACCCGCCGCCCCACCTCCCGCAGCATCGCACTCCCCCGGAGGAGGCATCTCACGGGGTTCGTCCCGCCAAAGCTCCTCCAGGTTATGTGCGGCGTACGGGCAGGAGCGGTAAGCGTGCCCCAGCTCTCCGCACAGGTTACACCGGATGTGGCCACACCGGTCCCTCAGGTGCCCCACAGCACCACAGAGCGTGCAGCGTAACACCTCGCAGGCATTACTGAAATGCCTGGGAGAGCCGCATTTGAAACACACTCGGGGCTGACCGGCGTAGAAGCAGGTCACCCGGTCAGCCCCTATGAAAAACGAGGTGGGCAGGTGCTGAGCGACACCCCGGATCTCGCGCAGCTGGAGGGTGAGCGTCCAGCCGCCGGTCCAGATCCCGTCCTCATCCAGAATCTTCTGTGGGGTGGTTTTCACCTCCCCGTACCTACGGGCCCAGACCAGGATATCTGCGATGGGGATGGACTCGTTCCCCGTGAGGAACGTGACCCGCTTCACCCCCTGTCGGGAAACGGGCACCGCAGAAAATCCCTCCCATACGGAGTCCTTCACCATCCTCGCCGCGTCCCACCCAGCCCAGAAGCGGTCCAGGAGCTGCGGCGTCAGAAAACTGACGTCGAACTCCCGGGGTCCACCGGGAGGAATCCCATGTCCTTCAGCCAGGCGACCACCGCCCGCCGGTCTGGGACGGGCCCCTCACCGCCCTTGACCAGGCGCACCACGTTCCTCCTCCTCGCCCCCGGGGGGGCAGGGGAGAGAGGCCCTGCGGGCGCCGGCCACTGACGGTTCAGAGGGGGTGGCCCCCGTGCCCAGGCACCGGACGGTGCCCCAACACCCAGAGAGGGCCCTCCCTGTGGTAGGATCCGGACTCCAGGACCAGCCGAGGGGGACCCACCTCCGGATATACTCCCCGTTACCGGGGTAATTACGGGACCGATACCGGGGTTAACCACTGGGGAATGACTGGGGGTACGATGTAAGGCAACCTGGTTGGGGGCGGGGTTAGGAGTGGCGAGGTGAATTAAATCAGAGGGGTGCGGGCCAAAAATAGGGGTAGGAGAAACCTGGGGTCCTGAGGTGGAAGGGGACTTGTGCAAGGTAACAGGTACAGCAGGGCGTGAGGATATCAAGACAGTAGCAGGGCGAAAGCCCTCGCTTTCGATTGCTGCCTCTATTAACAGCGTGTCTGACTGTTGAGAGGCGCTCAACTCCGGCACTGCACCGTGGAGGTGCGTTAATGCCACCTCAGTCCTCGTCCCTAAGGCGGCGCCACCATCTCCGCCACCCGTGGCCCTGCCACCGGTGGCCGACCCCCCACCACCAGCACCCCCACAGCTAACAGAGGTGCCGCAGCCACCAACAGCCCCGCAGCCGACCGCAGAACCGCCACTAATGACGCCTCCACCACCGGCCCCGGGACCGCCGCCGACCGCAGCACCCACGCCGACCACAGGTGTGCCAGCAGCCGGGGGCCCCCCCTCGACGACAGCCACACAGCCCGCGGTAGCTGCAGCACCGGCGGCGGCCACACCACCGGCCGCAGACCCACCGCTAGCAACTGCTACATATTGCTCGTCTCTACCAGACATTCCATCCATGGTGGATGGAGGATCACCTAGATTTATCAATGGGCTGACTATATTGCTACCGGGGGTACACGTATATCCAAATTCACCGTCTATTGCGGAGCTCTGTATAACAGTGGCTGAGATGGCGCCTGTAGCAGCAGAGTGTGGTACAGTTGGAATAACATTTATGTTTTGTAACTGAGAGGCGGGTCCTGCGGTGATCTTAGCTGCCGCAGCAGCACTGACATTTTTTTTTGGAAGTTGTACTTTAGGGGGTAATTTGGGAAAGTCAGAGGGAAGGAGGGGAGGGTGGGGGAGTTTGGAAGAAGGAGGCATGGGAGAGCTTGCCCCATCACGCACGCAGGGCGCTCGACCAGCACCCGCGGGGAGTGTTTCCCTGGCGGGATGGGGACCGGTGGCTGGGCGGGAGGTGGCTGCAGGGGGTCTCTGTCGCGGTGAAGGGCTCCTGGAGGAAGAGGACGTTGCTGCGTACTCACCCCCCGGTCCAGCTCCGCTCCTACTCCCCATCTCCTGCTCGAGGTGGGGCTTCCGGCGACGGCTCCTCCGGCGCCCCGCGATGACCTCATCGGGGCACTCGGCGACGGAAAACACCAGGTCCCTGGTGATGTTGCCGCTGGCTTCTTGTGGAACGTTAAGTATCCAGGGGGAGAAACTTGCTTCTCCCTCTGGCCAAACATCGGTGGGGGGATGGATCTGGTTGGGGGGGGGTGTCAGCAATTCAGGGGTCCCCGAAGAAGGGGCGTGACCACCTGGATTGGGTGACAGGCGTGGGTTAGACCCTTTCTTTCTTTTTTCTTGCACCACCTGCTGCCGGCGTTGTTTGCTGTTTATTTGGTGGGAATTTCCCCCCAAACGCTCCAGCTCCGCGGTCAGGTTCAGCAATGTGGACACGAGTTCGCTCTCGCTTTCCTTCAAGGAGTTGATGTTTTCCCTCATAGCGACTCGCTTAGGAGCGCTGACTTTGCCGGATGCCGCTCTTTGAAGCTTTAAATCCTGGCGCACCTTTTCTAGTTGTTGGTTAGAGACAGACAAACGGCGCCGGACCTTCTCCATCTCCAGCCTCTGGCTCTCCGGGGTACGCTGGCCTGAAGTCCCGGCCACTGCGGCGGCATAGGACACCGGCTGCTTCTCCGGACCGTCGGCACTGATGGGAGTTGTGGTCCCGCCTGAAGCGGTTTCATCAATAGGGGCCTCTACCACCGACTCCTGGACCTCCATGGCATCGACATCTGCAGCGGGGAGCTTCCTGACAGGTACTGCGGTTCCTACCGCTTCCACCGCCTTCTCCACCTCTGCCCGATCTCCAGAAGGAAGATCTTCCACAAAAAGCATGACCTGCTGTCGCAGTGTGGCACACTCCACACTAGCTTTGGCCAGCGCCTGGAGCTCAGCGCGGGGGTTCTCCGCCACATGCGGGAGTCCCAGGCGCTTCTTGAAATCGGCCCTTTTGGCCGCGATGGTAGTGGCCAGGGTTTCTAATTCATAAAGTTGAGAATCCGCAGTGATGCGGGCACGTTGGACATCGCCCCTGGTATAGGGGGTGTGGGACTCACCTTCCTCATAGAGGTGGATGCTTGCAGATAGTCTTTGCAAAATGCCCCTCCATCCAGGTGCAGGGCTATCAGGTGGTAAGGTAGCAGGGGCCCCAGGTAGTGGATCCATGGATCAAAAATTTAGGCTGTAAGCCCTCCCCAGCCAGGGGAGGCCAAGCTCGGGCGTTGGCTGTGCTTAGAGCTCCAGGAAAAACACAAACTCCTTGCTTGCTATGCACAGAAAATACCATGTGGTTGTTTCACCAAAATTCAGGCTGGAAGCCCTCCCCAGCCAGGGGAGGCCAAGGTCGGGCGTTGGCTGTGCAGAGAGCTCCAGAAAACACAACCTCCTTCACTGATATTTTCCTCTATATGTGTCCCTGGGCGCATCCATTGTGTGATATTTTCCTCTATATGTGTCACTGGGTGCATCCATTGTGTGATATTTCCCTCTATATGTGTCACTGGGTGCATCCATTGTGTGATATTTTCCTCTATATGTGTCACTGGGTGTATCCATTGTGTGATATTTTCCTCTATATGTGTCACTGGGTGCATCCTTTGTGTGATATTTTCCTCTATATGTGTCACTGGTAGGGATGAGCTGTTCGGTTCAATCAGTTCGGAGTTCAACTCGAAAATTGGCAGTTCGAAAGTTCGCGAATGTCATGGAGCTGACGTAATGCTCCATGCTTGAAACCCCAAGAGACTTTATGTTCATTTATATCGTGTGATTTTAGATATATTTTACATCGTTTGGTTTTAGTTTAATTTAGTTTAGTGTAAAATGGCATAGCTTTGGTTTTAAATATACTTATATTCCTGTAGGTAAATGTGTTTTTGTGTATACAGTAAACAAGCTTTACTGCTGTGTAATTTATGCACCAGGGCTTTTCCCATTATCTAGCTGCATGTTTAATTCAAGGGATCTGTGATAGTGTGTGTTTAATCTGATGTGTTAGAACAATGGATTATACAAATGTTGTGTGAGCTGAAAGGCTAAAGAATGTAAAGAATGTTTATTGTAAATAACTGACATAATGTAATTAGTATGGGAATGCAAATTATGACTAGTAATTAGTATGGGTATGCAAATTATGACTAGTAATTAGTATGGGTATGCAAATTATGACTGTTGGACTTCAGCATAAATGGTGGCGTTTTGTTCATTAAAAAGTCAGAGAACTCTCAGAGCTCAGAGAGAGGATCCTGTTTTAAAGCATACAGCCGCGCCTGGTGTCTTTATTACAAACTACGCTACACTCCACACTCACCCTCAGAAGGTAGAGAGCGGCCTTCTGGAGATTCTTAACGGCTCCAGGGCAGAGGAACAGAAGCAGGCAGGTCAAGCCGCTCGAGGCGCTTAGGACAGCGCTCCCAGTAGCCGGGCTGACCGCAACGAAGGGGTGTCTGGAGAGCCAGGACAGACGGAAGGGAACGGTTCCTTCACAGCGAACTTCGAACTTTTTGGCGTGTTCGGTTCGAGTTCGAAAAAACATCCATTGTGTGATATTTTCCTCTATATGTGTCACTGGGTGCCTCCATTGTGTGATATTTTCCTCTATATGTGTCACTGGGTGCATCCATTGTGTGATATTTTCCTCTATGTGTCACTGGGCGCATCCATTGTTTGATATTTTCCTCTATATGTGTCACTGGGTGCATCCATTGTGTGATATTTTCCTCTATATGTGTCACTGGGTGCATCCATTGTGTGATATTTCCCTCTATATGTGTCACTGGGTGCATCCATTGTGTGATATTTTCCTCTATATGTGTCACTGGGTGCATCCATTGTTTGATATTTTCCTCTATATGTGTCACTGGGTGCATCCATTGTGTGATATTTTCCTCTATATGTGTCACTGGGTGCATCCATTGTGTGATATTTTCCTCTATATGTGTCACTGGGTGCATCCATTGCGTGATATTTTCCTCTATATGTGTCACTGGGTGCATCCATTGTGTGATATTTTCCTCTATGTGTCACTGGGCGCATCCATTGTTTGATATTTTCCTCTATATGTGTCACTGGGTGCATCCATTGTGTGATATTTCCCTCTATATGTGTCACTGGGCGCATCCATTGTATGATATTTTCCTCTATATGTGTCACTGGGTGCATCCATTGTGTGATATTTTCCTCTATATGTGTCACTGGGTGCATCCATTGTGTGATATTTTCCTCTATATGTGTCACTGGGTGCATCCATTGTGTGATATTTTCCTCTATATGTGTCACTGGGTGCATCCATTGTGTGAGATTTTCCTCTATATGTGTCACTGGGTGCATCCATTGCGTGATATTTTCCTCTATATGTGTCACTGGGTGCATCCATTGTTTGATATTTTTCTCTATATGTGTCACTGGGTGCATCCATTGTGTGATATTTCCCTCTATATGTGTCACTGGGTGCATCCATTGTTTGATATTTTCCTCTATATGTGTCACTGGGCGCATCCATCACTTGCTCCTCCCTGTGTGGTTTTGGCCATAGAATGGAGTGAATGAGTCAGTCGCCGACTCACATCATTGTATTGTGTGGGATGTATTCAAAGGACATCACCAGGGGATAGATTAGAAGACTTTTAAACTCCCTGTTTTATCTCATTCAGCTGCCAGCTCTTGTCCCATGTAGCCTGGAAAACACAACACATCCCCTGCTGGCTGCCCTATCTAAACAATCCCTCATCCACCTGATTAACTGGTAAATACTGTAGATAAACCACAGCAGTAAAGTAAAACCTTTGCACATATTTTGGCAAATGTTAAATCATGTAAAAAAATACACTAAATGGAATCAGGAGATAAAACCTAACTTTATTTTTCCTTTTTACATGGAATTACTTCAAACAAAAAAAAACAGCAGCATGTGTTTTATAATGTGTTTTATAAGGTGTTTTATAAGGTGTTTTAGAATGTGTTTAATAATGTGGTTTATAATGTGTTTTATTGTGTGTTTTATAATGTGTTTAATAATGTGGTTTATAATGTGTTTTATTGTGTGTTTTATAATGTGTTTAATAATGTGGTTTATAAGGTGTTATATTTGTAAAGCACAGGTAATTAGTCATACAGTATCTTATGTAAGTGGTGGTGTCCATTTAGAGGACGTTCTAGAAGTCTTTCAGATTTGCAATTAAGTCTTAATCAGTAGATTATGTTTTAAAAAACATATTTCCACTTTCCATAAATGTTCACGTTTTACCTATCTCAAGTTATTCAGCCGTAAATGTTTCCTTTCCCGGCCAGTCACTCTCTGAGCTGTGAACCTGATACGACATGAAATGTAATACAAAAAATGTGTGATTTGCTTTAATAGAGGCAATTTTACACCCTTTTATCTTTTGAATCACAGGTATTTACTGTGATCGGCTGGACCTGATGGACGCCAAGCTCTTTTTCAACCTGTGTTACAACGACAATATAACGATATGTGACAAGGCTGCATGTTCTCATTGTTCTCATAATTCATTTTTATGACTACTATGAGTCTTGAGGTGCCTAGAGCGATGTCAGCTTCACCCTTCTGATGAGGCCTAACAAGGCTGCCTTTCAGTTCTGGCCGCCTATATTTGGGTGACGTCAGTCTGATTTGCATATGGTACCATTGTCTCTGTAATGACACCATTAAGCTAGAACCTTATGAGACCCGAGACACGCTGTGGGACAGGCCACTTATGCTGTCAGTCCTCGTTGCTCTCATGTTCAACCATTAAAATCCAATACATTGTCCCCTTAACATTAAACATCAGAGGTCTTTGCGTACCATTACCGTTTAAAAGCCTGAGTGTGATGGATTTTGCCTCCTGGTACCCCAATATTGAGTATAGTTGTCATGGGGTTCCACTGGAGCAATACAAAGGAATTTAATTTGTTGACGATGCCATTCGTTTGCATTTGGGTTCCAGAACATGCCCCTAAAGTTTTAGCAGCCTGGTCATTATGCCCGTGGTGTTAACACGTTTTAAAACCAGCTGGGAAGGTGTCTGAATGACATCTCCCCAAAAGCTCTTGCACAGAGACCTGGTCTGCAGTAACTCCTTTTGGTCAGCAGATGGCAACATCTCCCTGACAAATAGGTTATTACAGTAAGGAATAAACTGGGAATAGTCCCAAATATTTCTTACCGTACAATTGACTAAAATTTATTAAAAAACAAACACTGGTTCCTGACCGTGGCTTTCTGGAAACTCCCTTGGTAGTGAATGGGTTAAGGTCAGTCATTGTGATGTAAATCATTTTGGACTTGGGTGCATGGGCATGGAGGCATATTTGTAGGGTGCAGGACTCATAATCATTTTTAGCCCATTGCCCTCTTGTGTGCAGAACGTTGGTATAATATGCGATTATGCAAGAATGCTATTGTCTATCTGTATATAATCTTGTCCTTGTTTATCTGTTATCTGTTGAAAGGATTAACATCCCAGTTTACCCTGTCAAGAATGTGTTTATCTGTTTCTATTTGAATAGGTTGCAAATCTGTTGACTGTAATCTGTTATGCCGATTCCCATTGTCCTGCCTCGTTAGAAATGTAAAGTAATGTTTAATTTCACTGTCTGTACGTAATCTAATTAAGATACACATTCCAAGAAGCCAGTGTTTGTCCAATTATCTGTTTCAGTCTGATTATGTCCCCCAACGGTTTCTAGGGGATGTTTTGTATATGTAAATGACCCATGTGTGACCATATAAATCTATTTGTGTGTGTCCCTGATCAATCCAGTTCTATTCTGACCCTACATGCATTCACGACTCATGGTTTGGGTAGCAGCTATACTCTGTTCGCTGTTCCATTGTAACCCTGAACGACCTCAGATCTACAGACTCGTCTTATTTCTGGGGGACGCTTGGAAGGCTCTCTATGTGTACCTGTCTTTAAGCTGCGGCTAAGGACTGGGAGAAAGGCACGAGAGTCATGAGGATAACACGGGAGTCCAGCAAGGAAGCGGCATTGGCAGATGTGACCTTGTTGGGGTACTGAGATCTGTTACAGTCATCATGTAATAAATATTATTTGTATTATGCTTTATTTCACTGCCTTCCTGGAAACAAGGCTGGCATCAGGTCAGATAGGACAACTGAAAAATATTTAAAATCAAAAAAATTTGAACTATAAATTTAAGATTTTTTTTAGCATTTTTACCTGGAAAAGATCATTCAGATATTTTTAATTTTCCAAGAGCGACCTGGCGCACAGATAACTTTATATCAACGCTCCCATTGCATGTGAAATACCTTGAAATGACATAAGACGTGTGAGGAACCCGTCAGTCATACAATGAGAAACATTAATAAATAGAAGTCTACGCATTTGCCATTTCGTGTCTTCGTATAAATGTAACACTCGATTTTTTTTCTTCCAGTGGCGACAGTGAAAACGTGTTGCACAATGATCTAGATAGAACTCGCAGTGTTACACTGTACTCCGTTTCCCATAGAGGGTGTGTTTGTAAACAAACGCTGACAAAGAAACGATGCACATAACACAGGCAACAAAAGAGTGATGTTGTGATTTTTATCTTTATGTCAGCTTCAATAGGGACCTGTAATACATGGAGAGAAAACGAATGCGCGTTGCACATGAACTCAAATCTTCAGAAAAAAAACAAACAAACCCGAATCCTCAGGGGTGGAGTGAAGGGTATATCCTTTTTAATGTTTGTTGCATACAATACACACTAATTGCTAAAAGCCCCAAATGGCGAACATTAAATGATACACACAGTAATAAAGTTACCATAACATTGAGAATCTTCATTTTTTTTCTTTTTTTTTTCCCCCAGAAGCGTTGATCTCATTTGTGGGTGGATTTTACCCCAAATTGGAAGCCCTAGCAGTGGTGGAAAAAGGGCTCTTTGTGGTGGTTCAACAACAAAAATGCACATGTGATCAACCTCCCCAAAAATGGTATCAACAAAAAAAGAAACAGTTTGATGAGTTATGTGTTTCAAAAAAAAAATTTTTTTTTAGTTTTTTTTTTTTTAATCTCTGTATATTTCTATACATCTCGTTGAGGAGGTTGGCACCAACTCTTTCTGTGCCAGGGGAATTACAAAGTGTAAGAGGCCGGCACTGGCACCTAAAGAGTTACAAGGTAGTTTAATAGTAACCATCTGCAATAACACAGCAAAAAAAAAAAAAAAAGAAGAGAAAAACACTCCGACGCGTTCAACCTTTTCACACTATAACAGGCCGGGAAAAGGAAAAGCCGATTCCTAGAAACGTTTTCTAGAAAACACACAGTGATCGATATATTTCCAATACAGCAGAGAGCAGTCAACACTTCAATAAAGTCGAAAAGTAATTAAAAATATATATATTACGCCATTATTATATCGTTTGCCAACCAAGCCAAGACGTTACATCACTTTACGTTGTCGTTTTATGTTTTGTTGTTGTTGTTACGTTTTTTTCCAGCGGTATTTATATTTTTATTTATTTTTTGTTATTTTAATTACTTCAGTTTTTTCCGTCAAGCCAAAACCACCGCAAAAAATCCAATTAAATAAAAAAAAAAAAACCCACCCTGGTTGCCTAGAGTTGGTTGACATTGATTCCGTAGTTACAAAGATTATCATTCAGTCACAGCCACCCATATATCTGCTACTATGTACATTCAGAGAACCAAATACAGTCCGTGATAGGTGTCGAATATTGGAAGGAATTTATTGTTTATACAATACATATTTTGTTCAATTAACAACAAAAAAAATAAAACACACACTGATTCATCTGGTGTCCCTTTTTTTTTTTAGGATTAAGGTTTTGTGAGGTTATAGGAAAGAAGAAAAAAAACAAAAACAAATGGCGGTTAGGAGTGAAAAGGGAGAAAACCCTGTGTGTACAGCAAAGGGTTAATCCACGCAAAATATGAGCTGTGTCGAGTGGCAAAAATATATATAATTTCAGTTAAAGTTGAAAATTCTGCTATTTGAATTTTGCAGCTTGGCATTTCGATTAATAGTAATAATAATAATAATAATAATAATACACACAATATAATAATTATTCTTTTATCATATATTTATATGATAAAATAATAATTAATATAATTATATTTATTCTATCGTAGCTTTATTATTTTGTCACGTTTATATAAGATAATATATATAATAAAATTATAATTATAATATATTTTATAATTATTACTTTATTTATATATATTATTCCAGAAAAAGGTGCACACAGGAGGCTTTCTTCATACAGATAAAATATCTATATATTTCATAGAATTTTTCTGGAATTGTATGACTGTTTCACATTGGTAGCACCGGAGCAGGTAAATATCACAATTCATACAAGGATGTGAGACCTCTTGTTCTATATTTATATATATTTATATAATAAACCAAGATTCACCAGGGGACCAGGATATCCACTTATAATTGCTCCGGTGCTGTCCACTGCCGAGGGCAGACAGCTCATCTAGAAGGCGTGTACTCCTGAAGTCTTTTAATATGTTTTTAATTGTGGTAGTGCAAAATCGACGTTTCAGTCCCACAGAGGACTTTTTTTCAAAATATGATAGAATATTTATAATTATTTTGGTTTTCTGTTTTAATATATATATATATATATATATATAAAACAATAATTATAATCTATATATATATAATTTATCACATAAATATATATGATTACATAATGGTAATTATATGATAAAAGAAATATAATAGTTATGTTATCATATATAAATATTATAATAATAATTATTATATTGTGTATATATTTATATATTTATTATATTTTATCAACTTCAAAAAATTTCAAATAACACACTCATGGAATGTTAAGGTCACCACAACTCATTATTTAGAAATTTAAGTTCCTTAATTCCAGACACTTTGAAATGATAGTATTATTATCATTAGTGAGTATTTTTTAATATTATAGGTTGTTTTAATTAAACTTAAAATAAAGAAAATTTCAAAGACCTACAAGCGGATTCCTTTAAATTTAATAAATTTGTATTTATTTTTCTTCCACACAAACCCAACAGTGTATAATATTCAAACTTTCACAAGTGTCTCACACAGAAATCCCACTATAATACCACTAGACGCCTCTCCACCAGTTCCAGAAAAATAAAATAAAATAGATTTTTTTTTTATATCTAAGCACTTTTTGATTTACATAACAGACTACTGTGGTGGATAAAAACCCACTTAATTTGTACAACTTTCTAAGCATCTGCAAAAATAAAATACAAATTAAAATAAAATACAAGCTGTCTTTTTTAGTATTCCGCTTTTATCCTTATCCAAGTAATATAAACCTAATTCAGTACTGACAATAATATATCATAATTCCAAGATATTCTAGTCACGCCAAATTATTAACTCTGTTTTACTGTCCATCAATTATATTGATTGATTTAAAAAAATGTAAGAAAAAAAATTCTATTTTCGTCTTTTTGAAAAAAATTAACGCATCTTTTTTGGGGTTTTCAAGCATTTCTTAAAAAATTAATTCTAGAATTCTGGAGTGGAGAATATTTAATGAGTGACATTTCTTAATATTTTTCTTTTTTTTATAACAAGATATTCACAGTGTATCCTAAATAAATAATAGTTTGATAACTGTAAGCGTTGAATCATTGTCCGGGAGCACATGGTTTCCATTTTGTGATAGCTTTGATAATTTGTTTATTATAAGTAGCGAAATTGCAAATCATTATGTACGAATCCACATGTTAAAGCGTCTCTGTTTTAAAATGTAATTTTCACTGGCAGAGCTGGCTGCCAAAGCTTTTTTTCTCATCTCTTATCTTACAAAAGCAGCCGTTTGCTTTAAACTTCCCTGTTCTAAAGGTCAGTTTCCCTATCTCTATATCAAAATTAGCCCAGGGCAGGAAGTGGGATCTCATGACGTATTTCACGAGACACGGCCAGGTTATGAATTACGTTAACGATATCCGCTCAAGAGATATAAAGCGGGAGCTCACGTCATACAGACAGAGGTCTCTCCTGCCGAACAGACATGTTGCCCAGGGCTCATTTATGCCCGTCTGAGACTTTTTTGCCTGACTGACTGTGACCTCCCAGTCATGCTGGAGGAGATGTTGTCTGCAACTCAAACGGTGATGCTTTCTACTTGTTTATTTTACTCACAACATGTTGCTTCATTTATTCTATTTTGCAGTAGATACTTTATATATCTTTCAGCTGTGTGATGTATTCTTGGCATCCAAAGTGCCGAGCAAAACAATGACGCGCCACATACGGACCTGCCAGAGGATTGTCACGATGATGCTTTGGTTGGCTTATCGATCTTGAAAAGGGGGTGTCATGCACTCCAGGGCTCAGTAACCTCACCTCCCTGTTTGTTTTGTAATGGTGTATCACTCGATGCCGATCAAGCCTTGTTGGGAATCTTCCAAGATTAACTCCAGGTGGCAAAACTGTTGACCGTAAATCCCGGCAAACCCTCCTCACACTGATGTATGGGGGCTTTGACTTCTTACATCACTTAACCCTTTTCTGTTGATCGCTAAGCGCCAAAGTTCAACATTGTGGCAAACAAAGGTAAAACAATAACTATTGTATCAACTACGGTGAACGTCGGCGATCCATAGAAGGGAAACCCAACAATGGCAGCAACAATGATACCGTCGTTATTCTTCAGTAAAATGAGTAACCCGAGGCTATTCCGTATTCAGCGTGTTCTTGTTTGTATCATCGGGGAAAAAACTTTGGAGATTTTAATTTGGCATTTCCAATGGAACTCTGATAGAAACAATGGTGAAAACAATGGTAAAGAGAACACACAAGGAACATGAAATCCACACTAAACTACTATGGCACACACTATGGTGGAAGGAATGGGGAATCGATGGAGGACTATGGTGGTGGATCCCTATATAGTGAATCAACTGTAGTTTGTTTAACCGTACTTCATCCACCGTAGTTCCACAAATTAAACCCCCCACCTCCTGTGAATGAAAAAATGGTGCTTAGGGAATAACCACAATGGGAACACGAACAGATTAACCCCTTAATGCCAGGGTAGTGCTGGGAGTCAGGCAGCCGCAGGGAGCGGACACGGGGTGGGGGAGTAGCCAGAGAGACGAGGGACATGCTATGCCATCCTGCATCATTCAGGCCCACCCGCCACAGTGTGTCCTGTGTGCCCAGTATGCCCTGTGTGCCCTATGTACCCAGTGTGTCCTGTGTTTCCTATGTGTTCTGTGTGCCCTATGTGCCCAGTATGCCCTGTGTGTCCTATGTGTCTTTTGTACCCAGTATGGCCTGTGTTTCCTATGTGTCCTTTGTGCCCAGTATGCCCTGTGTGTCCTGTGACTGTTGTAATTGATAAACACATATTCCATCGCAACACCCGATATGTGTTTATTTTACAAAGAATTGAAAAAGTATATTTATCTAAATTTGTATCTCTGTGTATATAATTTGGAGTTGTGCCTGTGTGCCCTATGTACCCTGTGTGCCCAGTGTGTCCTGTGTGCCCTATATACCCTGTGTGCCCTATGTACCCTGGTTGCGTAGTGTGTCCTGTGTGCCCTATGTGCCCAGTGTGTCCTGTGTGCCCTGTGTGTCCTATATACCCTGTGTGCCCTATGTACCCTGGTTGCGCAGTGTGTCCTGTGTGCCCTATGTGCCCAGTGTGTCCTGTGTGCCCTATATACCCTGTGTGCCCAATGTACCCTGTGTGCCCAGTGTGTCCTGTGTGCCCTATGTACCCTGTGTGCCCAATGTACCCTGTGTGACCAGTGTGTCCTGTGTAATCCTATGCACCCTGTGTGCCCAGTGTGCCCTATGTACCCTGTGTGCCCAGTGTGTCCTGTGTGCCCTATGCACCCTGTGTGTCCTGTGTGCTCTATGTACCCTGGGTGCCCAGTATGCCCTGTGTACCCTATGTACCCTGTGTGCCCAGTATGCCCTGTGTGTCCTATGTACCCTGTGTGCCCAGTATTCCCTGTGTGCCCAGTATGCCCTGTGTGTCCTATGTACCCTGTGTGCCCAGTGTGTTCTGTGTGCCCAGTAAGCCCTGTGTGCCCAGTTTGTCTGTGTTTCCTATGTATCCTTTGTGCCCAGTAAGCCCTGTGTGCCCAGTTTGTCTGTGTTTCCTATGTATCCTTTGTGCCCAGTATGCCCTGTGTGCCCCGTGATTGTCTGATGTTCCTTTTCAAGTCAGAGGAAGGTTCTGAAGTGAGAATCCTAGATGAATTGACATACTGTATATACCCACATACAGTCCCCTCTCCTGCACTCATACACAGGTCTAGATGTATGAATATACTGTATATACATATATATAGTGTCGATTTGATAAGCCGTGTTCGTCCAGATGCCAAAATCACCAGAGTATAGCAGAGTATAGCAGTGGTAGTGATACTTTTTTTATTGGACCAATGTTACATTTAAACCACAAGCTTTTGCGTGTATAACTCTCTTCTTCAGGCTCAGTAGCTTCCAGACCTGAAGAAGAGAGATACATTCTCGAAAGCTCGTCTATATGTAACGTCAGTCCAATAAAACAGGTATCACTATGCACGGCTATACTTGGGTGATTATATATATATATATATATATATATATATAGCTCTGTGGATGCACTCAGGGTCTTCGATAAAGCAATAAATCTTTATTTAAGCCACATTAAAAAACAACCGACGTTTCCACACATACAGAGCCTTTATCAAGATCTGCGTGAGCCAAAATGTCACTTGTGTTTAATGCGGCTTAAATAAAGATTTATTGTTTTATCGAAGAACCTGAGTGCATCCACAGAGACATGTGGATATAATTGGTTTTGGAATTAAGCACCAGGACATTAACCCCTTCAGAACACCTATATATATATATATGTATACACTGTATATGCACTTGTACAAATGTTTCCATAAAACATATTTGACTATGTGTGGATGTGCCCTTGTTTTATATATTTATTTATATATAAAAGGATTTTACCAGGAAGGATACATTGAGATTTCTCTCGTTTTCAAGTATGTCCTGGGTTCAAGAACATTGAATTTCAATTTGTGTATGTATTTGCTTTTTTAGGACATTAATGTACTGTTTCTCCACACACGTGTGCACAGGGTGTGCTTGGTGTGCCCATGCACACCCTAATGGTGGGTGAAGAGGGCCTCTTTCACCTCCGACATTGACATTTTAGATGTCCCTTAACTGGTTCACGATGAACAGCATAAAAAAAACTGACTGTATCTCTGATTACAGGTTCGTTATTTTGAATGAAAAAAAAATCAGCATTTTGTGCAAAATCTTCTAAATATAAGTTTCCAGTGAATACATGTTGCACAGGTGCACATCCTAACGCAACGGAGTGCGCACGCCAGCGATCACTGCAGATCTACTACCCGACCCCAACTCGCCGTTTCATGGAAACTAAAGTTTGTTAACAGATATCTTTTCAAAGTACCAGATGTAAAACCTTTTGTTGCATCTTTCGTGTATATACCAAAAGGTGATTAAATTCCGGTGAGTTAAAGGCAGCCTCAAAATGATGCCTGGCTCGCCATTGTATAAAACACTCCGCTGCCTCACTGACAGCCTGGTGTTACACCTGATAGTTAGACGCGCCTAAAAAACATCGTCATTTCATTTTTTTTAAAATTCCTCTCGGATAATAAACAATTTGCAGGTTATCACACGAGATGTACAACTACTGCACTCCCGAGCGACACAGCACCAAGACAGGGGATTCTGTAAAAGCCCGGCTTTGTAAATATAGCCACAATAATTATCCTCCTAGGATTAATTCAGTGAAATGTCGGCCTCTTTACCAATGGACGCTTTGATGGAAATACATTAATATATTTAAGGATGGGGCCACAATCCAGGGCAAATGCACGAATGTGTCGGAACCGACAGGACTGTCAACAGATGGTCCTCCAGAATAAAAGGAGGGGCTTTAAAGAGGAGAGATGAAAGGGTAACCTCACGGCCGGCTGCAACATCAAATTGATAGTCTTTTAACCCCTTCACTACCAAGAGATTTTCCCCCAAAAAATTGTCAGAAACCAGTGTTTTTTTTGAAAAATAATTTTTAATAAAATTGTGCAGTAATACCTATATTTTACTGTAATAACCTATTTGGCCAGTAGATGGCGCCATCTACTGCCAAATTGAGGTTTTACTAGAAGATCTGTTTTCTTCTATTTCTCCTGCATCGGCAGCTGACAGCGTCTGAAAGCCTGATATTTCAGAGCTATCAGCTGCTGATTTTACAGTTTTAGCTCTTTGGGCATTATGCCCACAGAGCTAATACTTTGGGGGCAGCCCAAAAGCTAACGAAATTCGTTTGCAGCAAATAAATGTCATTCTCTTTTTGGGCTGCAGAACAGCACATCGAGATATCTCGATATCGAGGCACCAGATGGTGTCTTTGAAACCCGAGAAACCTCGACATTGGTAGTGAAGGGGTTAAGAAGCAGGTTAATCCCCTCTCATAAACTTCTGGCCTTTTCATATATCTTTATATATATTTATATGCAGAACCTGTGGCATAATAGGACATTATTTAATCCCGTCACTACAAAGATCATCCATACTCCTTTTGCAAGGTACCTCCTGGTTCCCCGGCGTCGCTTACAGTCAATATGGTGTTCCACATGAGCAAAGCAAAGGAATTCCATTTATTGCAAACATTGCATTTGGGCCCCAGAACATGCCCCTAAAGTGTTAGCACTGTGTATACAATGCCGGAGGTGCTAACACTTTTTAAAACCAGCTGGGAATGTGTCAGAATGACATCTGCCCAGCTGATCCTGCGCAGAGACCTGAACTGCAGTAACTACTTATGGCCAGCAGATGCCGACATCCGCCGGCCAAACAGCTTATTACAGTAAGGAATACACTGGGAATATTCCCAAATATTTCTTACTGTATAATTAATTAAAAATGATTTTCCAAAAAAAAACAAAACACTGGTTCCTGACAGTGTTTTCTGGAAGATCCCTTGCTAGCGAAGGGGTTAACATAGAATATTTGTCCCTGCAAAGTGATAAAAAAATCCCCATAAATCTCACTGTTACCTTTTCTATATTATGGCCTGTGGTTTCTTTTTCCAAGGACGCCGTAACACACCTTCAGCTTTCCGTGCTTGCTGTTTAAATGACTCTTTAACGACGCGCTGATCCTTTAAGCTGTCTCTGTGTGTGTTACATTATGTTACATATTATAGGGTTTTTCTTGCCAAAGGAAATGCTGCTTCCCGTGAGAATATAATCTACGCATGGCGTTCGGGTCTAGCTCACCCCGAGATCTCAACATCGTAAAGAGAAGCCACGAGACGAGAAATGTGAACGCTGTTAGTTTATTCTGGGAGAATTAGAGAAATAATCAGGATTGAAAAAATAAATGCTAATAATGTCATGGACTTTCTTCAGACGACTCTCTTTCATTGTCGAAAACTGCCTTTGATCACCTGCCAGGGCAGCCAACATGTAAGAGCCCCGACGGCCAGGTACGCATCTGTGTGCTTTGATGCTTTCTAACACATCTAAGGAATATTTCAATATTCTTAAACCCTTCGTTTCCAAGTGGTTCGTCATAAAATTACTGATACGGACCGGTGGTTTTATGGAAAACCACTTGCATTGCCCAGACATTGAAAATGCACTGTAGTATCCTTACAGTGCATTTACAGGCAGAGTGTCCTTTTTGCAAGACAGAGCACTCCCTCTGCTGCCGCGATTGCTGTACTGCAGCTACAATGCGGCTAGGACTGCTGTGATTTTCTTAAAGGAGAAGTCCCAGCACTTTGAAGGGTTCCAGTCAGAGTCACCCTTAGCATTTATGGAGTTATAGATGAGGCGTGGTGCCCTTGGCCACACTTTGAATGCCACACCTAGTTATTTAACACACACAGATACACACACTGACCCCCCACATTGGATTTCACAAATAGACACCCCTCCCTCCAGATAGACATGCCTGATTCATCTCAGCCCAAGATAGACAACTCTCCCAACAACCCAATAGAGTGTCACCTCTTCCATCTAATCCATAGATACGCACCCCATCTTCCTCAGGTAGACACCCTCTCCCCCTCCAAACAGACACACTAACACTCCCATGTCATTGCTTACTTGGAGATGGGGGCTCTCAGAGTCAGGCGATCCTGGAGGTGGGGTTCCATGCTGGGCATTGGCGCTGAGCATTTATACTTCATTTGTTGGCAGTGGCACAGAGCCCCCCCAAAGTACGGGGCTCAAGGTGTTCACCCTGCTCTCCTCACCCAATGGGCAGACCTTGATCTGGCACATCGTCTGTCACGTCTGCTACTCTGGGGCTTTTGGGGTGAACTCTGGATTTCGTTAGCAATAACCATAACCCGTTTGCACTGCTGCAAAAGGTATACAGATTGAGTTACCTCGAACTCTGGCAGCTTTTCGGAAGATCAAGTTAACTCGACCGTTGTAGCAAATTTGAATCTGAAAAAGGATAACAAACTGCATATACATGTACGTTCGTGTGAATCATTAACCTACAAAACAACAGTACCTTGTACCTTATGATAACGTATCTTATAATACCCTTAGTTTGCAGACCTGCCCTCTTACACGCTACTGCATAACTACGTACCACATCTTATTTTACTTCACACACTTCCAAAAGTCATTATTTCAGGTCTAGCAACAGCTGACCTACCTCAATACTCTAGTCCAGGGGTCGCAACCCCGGCTCTCCATGTATTTTATAACTACATTTCCGGCAAGGCTCAGTCAACCTAGTGCGTGTCTGAGCATCAGGGGCGGTGCAGTCCCAACACATCTGGAGGGTCAAGGATGTTGACCTGTGCTCTTGTCCAATCCAAATTCTCATCTTTTCACTTTCTAAAATCAGCTTGTTCCTGTTTCTATAGACTGGCAACTCATGTCCATTTAACCCTCTAGGAGGTTTGCAGGTAAATGTTCCAAGAAAGTCGAAATGTATACAGATAACAACTAGGGTTTCCTTCAAATAAGTACAACACTCAGCAACAGATGCTCAACTACAAGCCAAAAACATTGTATCCAATTCAAGACCTATTTACCAACCTTTACCAGTAAGCCCAACCTTCCTTCCAGAAGATATTTTAGGATAGGGGTTGATAAGCGATGACCTGCATCATGAATCTCCTTCAGTTTCAATGTGGCACACTCTGGTTCAAAATGGCGCTCTCTGTACTTTTGAGCAGACATGGCATTCTTTGGTTTTAAAATCAAGATAAACCTGACGTTAGATGCGAATCAGTAAGAAAGGTTTTGTTCCCTGATTTAATAAAGTAAGGGTTGGTTATAATTTTACCGGATTCAGAATACAAACTTTATTTAGCATCTACGAGTTGGCGAGCATTCCATGTGCGCTGATATCCTTCATTATCACCTAAATCAGCTGCATTTATCTTCTTTTTCTTGATAAAACACTAAGGGCCATATTACAATGTTGGTGCTAACTTAACCAGAGCTGTTGTTAACTTAAAACCACCATAGGCTATAACGGCTCTGGTAAGTTAACAACAGCTCTGGTTAACTTAGCACCAACTTTGTAATATAGCCCTAACTGGGCTTTTCACCAAGCACCGACCACTCAATGAAGTTCACCGAAATTGCAAATAACAGGAGAAATCACCGACGTTGCCATTACGGCGAACTTCAGCAATCCAGAGAAACAACATCCAACACTGGTAGACAATGTTGCAAACAACGGTGAAGAACACTGTAGAAAAAAGCCACCGTTTCTCTTACGTATTATGGGTAAACTATGTCTATTCTCCTTTCAGCGTGTTCTGCCATTGTTTGTAACACCAGGGAATACATCTCGGTGATTTTAAGATGGAAATCTTCATTGAACACCGACAAAAACAACACCGGACAGCCTGGACCGAAACAGCAGTGGAAACAGTGGTCAACAACTCCGAATATACACTACAAACTATGTTGCAAAACGTTGGCAATGAATGAAACAATGGTGATATCTACGGTGAACTTTGGTGGAAAGTCCCCAGACAGTGAATTCACTGTAGTTTCTTTGTTCTTGATCCACCATAGTTTGCCGAAGTAAAACCACCGTTATTTCAACAAAACAGTATTCCTTAGGTTTTTGTTTCTATAATCTGTAAACTAAAGGGGTCGGATAAATACCGAAGATACTGGAACTGGTACAGCAACCATGTGGCCAAGTCACCATCCCTTCCTGACAACGTATCAACGTCTGAACGTTTTAATGAAGTGAGAGTCTCCATGATGTCCACTGACCTCACCATCCTCTCCCCAGCAGCATCAAATTACGATGAAAAACACCGGAGATGTCAACATTCCGTAAACCTTGCTTAATTTTGAGATCCAGCCGTTGCGTTGTGTCCTTTTAAAAGGGCATCTTCTCCTCCGCATCCCTCGCGTCTATTGCTTTAGCTCAAACTCCATCCTAGGATTTTTTACTTCAATACTCTTGCGTCAGCCATGTTTTACCAAAAATAAACCAGATGAAATTACATCCTGTGGGTAGACACAGATATTTATTGATAGCATCTCATGTCATAAAGCATGACTTCTTTGCTGGTAATAAAGTGGACACAGAACGTTGGGTTCCAAAAAAACAACCCCCCTCACCCACTCCCCAAACAAAATCTACTCTCAGGTGATAGACTATGATAGTTAAACCACACATTAACAATGATTAAGACGGATCATGGTAATAATTCACCGGATTGGACATCTTTTGCCACTGGTAATTTGACGGATGTCCTGGGGAACAGTTTGAGTTTGACATCACCATTGCAAGTCCGAGAGATCGGTAAGTCTTTCTGTGAATGGGCATTACCTAGGAGCGTGTTGTGCTCCTGTTTGGTCGTTTGTTGTGTTTTAAGATCCTCCTTAACACATTCCACCCAACAGGGGAGTAGAAAAATCTGCATTTTGTGAAGTTCCGCATTCTCCCCGTTTCCACTTAACCCACCAAATGTCAAATTTTTCGGGGCTAAGAGTGAAAAAGGAGCAAAACACATTTTTGAATTCCCTTTCCATTTTTTCCCTTTTTCACTGCATTGCTTTCCATTTTATCAATTTTTGCCATCCGCCAGCTCTAACGCATGCACAATGAAGGCCTTATGATCTCTTATTGTCTGGGGTCCACATAAATTGTGTGGACGTTCAAAGAAATGCCTTTTGTAGACAAAGCAACAGAATTAGAACCTTTGCCTGTGGCTCACCGCGGTGTCCGCTCATTCTTTCCATTTGTAACTGTTGCTTTAATAAAGAGGAGACGCAACACGACGGTATTATAGACACCTCAAAAGAGGACACAGGGGAGACTCATGTGACGTGCAGGTCTTAACTTAGAATCCATCCCTAAACCATTAATAAGACCAACCCATATAGGCAGAGTGGTGTTATCCCTTCTGGTGGCGTAATAGATAATTTGATACATTGTGTTATGGTGAGGTTCCTGTAGAGTTACTTTTTGGAGTCAAGCACGACGATGACCATAATGAAGAATCGGAGAAACCCATGACCTAAACCATCTACCACCTCCCAGCTCTTTGAAGGCATACTGTGATTTATTAACATTTTTAATAGTGCTATTATAGATATGCATAAACAGACGCCAAGCCGCACCTCTGTAACTAACAGGAGACAAAGAAGAAACAAAACCAAGGAATGTGCACGTTCACGAGTGCCCAACAAAGTGTCCACGACGACAAAGCTGCGGAATAAGTAAGGGGCTTTGTATAAGGATACCTGTAATACGCAAACTGAGGTAAGGCTATTGTTCAAGCGGCTTTTGGGAAGGAGGAGGGGGATTCCTCAACAGCAGTGCTCCATTAATCCTGTCTGGGGTCTGAATGTGGGCATCGAAGAGCGAAATGCGTTGAATGCCCTTTTAACTCTTATAACAGTGAAAACCAGGGACACGTTGCAGTAGGGCTTTGCATTTACCAAACTTGACTTGACCGGGGACGGTCAATGCACCGAAGCAACTTCAAGGCAGGTAGTCGTTGACAGCAACTGACGCGTTTGGGGATTTATTGACAGCTCTTGGGACTTTTCGTAAAGTGGCGTGCTGTCACTTCTGAGCGGTGACAGTGGTTTGACCTGCACAGGGGTTTTTCATAAAGCACTCAGGTGGCTTAATATTTTTAGCGAAAACAAAAAAAAGAGAAGAAACGGAAATATATATATATATATGTATGTAGATATTTTAATACCTACTCCCTATGGCTATTTGTTTGATGGTCTCTTAGTCCCTACGGGTTCCTCACCCTGTCATGCAAGAAGGAAAAGGCTTTAAACAGCTGCGGCAGACTCTCTATTAACGAAACCCTGTTTATTTTGATATGTTAGTCCCTACAGCAAGCGTTGCACTCACTCACACTCACAAAAAGCAGGCAAAGAAAGCAATCCCTGTAAGAGTCGAGCCCGGAAAGACTTTAACCCCTTTGCCCCATCTTTAGGCTTGATTTTTGCCCCATCCTCTTGGGTGTGCTGGTGTGCATTGATCGTACCTAGAAAATTCCCGGCTGATATCCAAAACTGGATAAAGAGACGGAACCGAGTGGATAGTCAATGTGACGTCACGGTTCTAGGTTACTCTTTGAAGGTGGTGAGATATTGTGCCATCGGTGGTGAATGCGGGACTGGGGCAAAGGGTTTAAAGAGCAATCGCATCCTACTGGTAGAATGGCGAAGGTAGGCAGTCCATTGGAGGATAGCACGTTTAATAAAAATATAGATTGAAAAAAAGGAATTAATCAAATGATTCCAGGTCGCACGGTTGAAGGGTCCATGTTGGCCACCACCTGGAAGATCTAGAAGTCGCCTACGGATGCTTTATTAAAACAAGGCACGGACCTCCTGTGACATGAGTCAGCCTATTCTCTTGACCTTACCGAGGTTCCTCGAGCGTCGGCATCCTCCGGTCGGACTGCCTACCTAGCGCTTGATAGAGAAGCCTAAAGAGCCTATAGCCGGTTCGCCGTAGAAGAGCACGCTACCGGCTATCCTACTTCAAAAAAAAAAGGGGAGAGGGACACCAGAAGACCAGGTTTAATCTTAGCATTAGGAGCCCACGGGGAATGATCGAGAGAGAGGCTAGGATCAGGAACAACATAGCTAGACAAATACGCGAAAAGAACCTCAAACCATTAAAAGAGAAAAAAAAAAGACAGAAAAAAAACAGATTTTTTACAACATTTCAATGTTCTCAGCATTATGTGTTTTTTTTTTTTTACATAGATTTCAGTCCTTTCATTTTGCACGTCGTTTTGTTAAATTTTTTTTATTTCTCGATGATTTAACAAATTCTCTGGTCTTCGTTTTTACGTTGTCTTCTTCTAAACGTTTTTCCCCCCCATTTTTTTGTTGTTTTTTTTCCTTTGTTCCTCAACACACTCGCTGAAGGAAACAGTTCTGTCTCTCTCTCTCTCTCTCTCTCTCTTTCCCGTATTAAATTTTTTTTTGTTTCTTTTCTTAATTTTTTTTTTTGTGTGTGTGGTTTTTTTTTCTTCTTCTTGAATTTTTAAATCGTTACATTAACATTTGCAGAATAGGAAGAAAAGCGATGCAGACAGTAGCCAAAGTGAAGCCGCCATGCTGGAGGAGCCGTTGTCTACTATCACCGTCCCGGGTCCTGTGAAAGAAGAAAAAGAGAGGACAATGAGAAAGTGCACGGCTGTCGGATCTCAGAAGATACTGAGAAACAGGAAACTGGCTGCAAACCTGGTCACATATTAACACGAGAGAAGAAAAGGAGAAAGCAAGGCTTGTAAGATAACATAAAGAGACGATCTGGCCACCATGACCGTTTTAATTGGTCACCATAACCGATCTGGCCATCATAACCATAGGGACACTCTAAAATGATAAAAAGGTCAGGATGAGTAAAGTGGTCAGGATGTGAGGAGTGCTCCCCTTCTCCCCCCTCCCAGCTCTCCCATTCTAGAGATATTGCTGGGTGAAGTGGAGGATTTTCCTCCTCCCTCCAGCGTCACCAGCAGCCGGGATTCTTGAATTTCCCGGGCCATCAGATCGGTCACTAGTGATGTCGCACACAGAGAGGTCAAAGCCACCCTGAGACCAATCGCTGTAGCGAGCGCTCCCAGAGCGGCAGCCGATGGATTAGATCTGTGCATGCGCGTGCAGCTCCGATCCATCGTTCTGCGCAGGGCCTACAGAACCTGCGTATGTAAAGAGTGCAAATCCCATAACGCGGCGAGGGACAAAAGGTGAGTAAAATTGCTTAAAAATAGAAAATACAATTAAAAAATAATTGGTCAGGTGTTGCCACCAGGATCTACCCAATTATTTACAGGCAAAAAAGGAAGTTGATGTGTTTTATTGAATATCCCTTTCATTTTACCCCTTCCTGGCCAGGATGGAATTGTTCCATCATGGACATCCTACAGTACAGGACCCATAATAGAATGATTCCTTAATGCTGCTTAAACCACTTTGTGCAACAAGGCCAGTGTCCAGCTGGTTAATGCTGTCGATGAGGCGAGACGGAAGCAGAAAATTGTGATGTCCCAGCACATGTGATCTCTGTGACAGCCAATCACAGAGATCCCTGTGTAGTATAGCCGTCTGAAAAGCCGCTCTTCTAGGGATATGCATGGCTGAAAAATTTGTTTAGTTTAGTTTTGTTTCGTTATGTTTTTAAATCATTTTGTTTTCGTAATTTCGTAACTAATTTCATTTCATATTTCGTTTTGTTTCGTTTCGGATCGATTTGAAATTTCGAATCGATTTGAATTTCATTTATCAATTCGATAGTTGATATCAATTCGAATTTTGGATCACTAGATAATCTAATTTTGCTGTTAAAATAAAAGCTAGGGGTAAATTTTAAGCTGTGTCACAGATTTAGTATTTGAGTCAAATTAAACAGTGAAACAAAATGAATTTGTTTCATAAAGTCCTTTGCTGACTATTACTTGTATTGTAAGTTAAGATCAATTTGATAGTTGATATCAATTTGATAGTTCATTTCAAATTTGAGAGTTGATATCAATTTAATAGTTAATTTCAGTTATTCAATTTTTTCTTTTATGATGATGACACAGTGTAAAACGAAATAAATTCGTTATATACCGTTTTGTTTCCAATTTGTATCGTATCAATTCGTTATTCGTAAGTACTTCCGAATACGAATTATCAAATTTCGTTGCAAATTCAGAATTTTTCCGAAACGAATGCACATCTCTAGCTCTCTCTCACTCTCTCTCTCAGTGTGAAGTAAAGATAGTAAGATCTAGGCGATACATTGTGTTCCGGAACTAAAGAGAGAAACAAATTCTGTTTAATCAATATAAGTACACATTACTATGGACAGAAATGGAAAAATATACTTTTTATGCATTTTTTGTTTGTATATATGCACATATATTAAGTCCCATCAATGTAAACCCCTCTCAGTTCTTTAAAAAACAGCATATAATATGTGTGGGTTCAGTCTAAGAAAAAGATTGAAATTACGGTTGAACACATTCATAGCAAAAATGGCAGAATGACTTGGGTCCTTAACCCTTTACTACTGGGATGAATATATATGATCAACGACAGCAGGCATAGCACCTCGAGATCGTGTTGACACCACCTGGGGCTGTGCTTTGTGATTGCAAATTAAATGTGTTTGTTGCAAACCAATTACGTTTGCTTTTGGGCTCCAGAAGATGCCCTCAATGTTTTAGCCCTGTGTACATAATGCCCGAGGCGCTAAAACTAGTTAAAATTGGCTAAGGATTGTCCTGACATATCGGGCTTTCCCCAGCCGATGCACGGAGCCACGAGCTGCAGCTCTACCTGCAGTAACTCCTTTTGACCAGTATATGGTGACACCTCCCTGCCAGATAGTTTATTACAGTAAAGGATACACTGGGAATATTCCCAAATATACTGTATAATTAATAAAAAACGAATTTCCAAAAAAACTCTGGTTTCTGGCTTTTCTATAATTGTTGACGGTGTCACTATCTTTCCTTCAGCATAAGTCCGCTGCCTTGGAGTGACTCTTGACTCCAGTCTTTCCTTCAGCCCCTACATCCAATCACTCTCCTCAACTTGCCGCAATCACCTCCGTAATATTGCCAAATTTTGTCCTTTTCTGACTAACACCACCAAGCAACTTATCCACTCGCTTGTTATCTCCCGCTTGGACCAGGGTCAGCCCGCCCATGGGGTAAGATGGAGCTATGGCTCCAGGCAACACTTTGCCAGTGGCAGCATTTTGGGCCTCAACTAGGCACACCACATGTTACTGTGAGTTTTATTGCTGTGGAGCTATGTGATATGTTCATACACACTGCACATTACTGTGAGTTTTATTGCTGTGGAGCTCTGTAATATGTTCATACACACCGCACATTACTGTGATTTTATTGCTGTGGAGCTCTGTGATACACTCACACACACCACACGTTACTGTGAGTTTGATTGCTGTGGAGCTCTGTGATATGTTCATACACACTGCACATTACTGTGAGTTTTATTGCTGTGGAGCTCTGTGATACGCTCACACACACCGCACATTACTGTGAGTTTTACTGCTGTGGAGCTCTGTGATACAGTAATGTGCAGTGTGTATGAGCGTATCACAGAGCTCTACAGCAGTAAAACTCACAGTGATGTGCGGTGTGTATGAGCGTGAGTTTTACTGCTGTGCAGCTCTGTGGTACGCTCATACACACCGCACATTACTGTGAGTTTTATTGCTGTGCAGCTCTGTGATACGCTCATACACACTGCACATTACTGTGAGTTTTATTGATGTGGGGCTCTGTGATACGCTCATACACACCGCACATTACTGTGAGTTTTATTGCTGTGGGGCTCTGTGATATGCTCACACACACTGCACATTACTGTGAGTTTTATTGCTGTGGGGCTCTGTGATACGCTCATACACACTGCACATTACTGTGAGTTCTATTGATGTGGAGCTCTGTAATACGCTCATACACACTGCACATTACTTTGAGTTTTATTGATGTGGAGCTCTGTGATAAGCTCATACACACCGCACATTACTGTGAGTTTTATTGATGTGGAGCTCTGTGATATGCTCATACACACCACACATTACTGTGAGTTTTATTGCTGTGGGGCCCTGTGATACGCTCATACACACTGCACATTACTGTGAGCTTTATTGCTGTGGGAAGTTTCTCTGCTCATACATTAGTTTATTGGGATAAAATAGGACGATGGGGAAATGCAGACACTTTTACCCAAGCTAAAGGTAGGTGATAGTTAAACAGCTTTGCAGCAATCTGTGATATTTCTGCACCGATACCAAGAATAAAAAATTAAGTTTAAGACGCTCCTTCAAGATGTTTCAGGTATAACAGGTGGCTGCCTGGCTTGAAAGGTGCTTAATTCAATATTTAACATGAACAACCAACCCCAGCCTTGGTTAATTTTCAGCAAAATTCTCTATTTAAAAGATTCAAATTTCAATTCAAAACCTAAATCTGAAGTTTAAATTGTGACATTTTAATTTAATGAGTTTCGTTCCCTGCAAGAGGATGTTTATTGACCTCAGAATAATGTCAGGCAGATACCGAACGACACTAGCAGCCAGGATTCTTTAATTTCCTGGCTGCAGGTCACGAGTTCTAGTGATGTCACACATAGAGAGCGGCTGACCTCACCCTCTGAGACCAATCGCTGTATCGAGTGTTCTAAGAGATGCGGCCAATGGATCAGATTTGTGCATGAACGCGTCCTTAGCAGCCAAGTGGTTAAAAGGTCAACGTTTCAGCCCGCTCATTGTAAGCTTTCTTCAGGACAATCCTGAAGAAAGCACGCGATGAGCAGGCTGAAACGTTGACCTTTTAAACAATAAAGTTTTGCTATTTTTGGAAAAGTCCCAGAGTGACGCCAGTGTTTTGGACTATATATATATATATGCCATCTAGTATGACATGGCATTGATTGGAGGGTTCTATGTTTAAACAGACCCAGGATGGAAAAAAGTGAGAAATTGCAAATGTCATTTGCATGTCTTACCCAGAGTTCCTTGCTGCATATGGGGAATGTAGCACAGGAGCTCTGTGAAGCGGTTCTCTGAATTGCTGTGATGTGCAAATGGCGATTTGAGCGTCTCCCATGGGGGCCAGTATAGACCCTTATTCCGGCTGAGCCGGTAATAGGTATCCTCTAATCATCAACAGCGGTGTGAGCCATTAACCCTCAAAGGTTCCCTATCAGAATTTTTATTGCCCCGCTAAGTAACCCTTACACTACCTCCAATAACTCTAACCCCCTACCAGCTATCCTGTACAATACCTACTGATCACGGTGTCACATCAACAGCTGAACGTACACGACCTCTCACCCCATGTGACGGCTGAGGGGAATTCTCCCGGGATGTGTTCATTGCAGACAGCCAATCGATAAAGAGCACGCAGCCAATCGCAGGCCGGGGAGAGGATGTGTAATTACTCAGACGACAATGGCCAGGGTAAGTGACATTAGCCGGCCCAGCTCCTCAAAGGAAGAAACCAGAGCTTTAACCCTTACTATACCGATTAGTTTTCCATTAAACCACTGTCAGAAGCTGGTGGTTTTATGAAAAACTGATTACATTACCCAAACTATTACAATGTATGTAACAACTACAGATAGATTGTTACGATAAAATGTACTAAGCTCATGTGACAGGCAGAGGGCTCCGCCCACTGGTGAAATTAGGCTACTGCAGCGGGAGTCCGTGTGACATCTAGACAAGAATCCGTGTCCGATACGGACTCAGAGAGCAGTTCTGTGAGCTTCAGCACATCTGCTGCAGTGTACGGTATGTTGCAAACCTAGGAACGTGCGCGGGAGACCATATGCAAACGCATTTAATTTGCAATAAACAATTTTCAATCGCATTGTTCCAGAATATGACCAGATCGAATTTACTCGATCGAGGGGCTCCTGCAGGAGCTTTTGGAGATAAACTATACTCAATCTGGGTAGTGAAGGGGTTAAAGGGTCAATCCGATATCTGGTTTTAGCGTAATCTAAACCCATCACTCTCAAGATAACTAGGGTCTTAAAGGCACCATCATGTGCCCGCTATCGAGTTATCTCAAACTGAAACTGAGCAGGACAAAAGCAATTCAATTATTTTCTTGCAAAATTTGGGCTCCAGAACGCGCCCCTAAAGTTGTAGCAGCGTGGGCACGATGCCTGAGGTGCCAGCATTTTTTTAAACCAGCTGGGAATGTGTCTGAATGACATCTCCGTATCTGATCCTGCACGGAGACCAGAACTGCAGTAAGGCCTGATAGCCAAAAGATGGCGACATCTCCCTGTCAAATAGCTTATTACAGAAGATGGTTCACCCAAAATTGGATCACAAAGTGCCAGGCTCTGAAAATATTACCATAAAATGAAAAATAATTGCTGCTCACCTATGAGTGCATCCTTTACCCATAAAATCACGTGATAGAAAAGAACATGCAATCGCATGTACAAGGAGCGCACACACAATAAATAGTAAATAAAGGGAGATAATCCCATACTCATCTCGGTTGAAATATTCAAATACAATTTGAGAGTCTATAATAAAATATAGAACAACATTGCGTAGCACAGTTGATGTTAAATATAAGATATATAGATATACACTCTTCTCTGGTACACTCACAAAGGTGGAGCCTGATAGGCTCGTAGTATGCGCCTCTAAGCCTCTGTGGGGGGCTTCTCCCACCAAATTCGATGTATATTCAACCTGTTTCAGGATATGCTCCAGAGCCTCCTGGTCTTGGTTAGGGATGAGCTGTTCGGGTTCGGACGGTTCAGGGTTCGACCCGAACTTAGCCTGTTCGATTAGATCGCGAACAACGAACATTTCCGGGTGTTCGCCGCATGTTCGACCACAATGGACCACAATGCATTTTCCCACTGCCTGAAGCTCGTAATTGGCTACAGCCTTGCACCTGACCACAGGTCTGGTGCAAGACAGGTTCAACCCTATGCCAATCACGGCTCAGAGTCCTGATTGGGCAAATTTTCCCCAATCATGGGCTCACAGAGCTAAGTCCCGCAGCACACTATATAACGTTTCCACACGCCGATTCTGCACGCATTTCAGAGGAGATTTCAAAGGAGATAGTTGTGTGTTGTTACTGCCGGTCTGCTACACTACTGGGGGGTCTCATTTCTACCAAATATCAGGGAATTTAGGTGATGTGTGTCTTGTCACTGTGCCACCAAGTTTTTTTGGGGTTTACAACTTTCTTTAAAACATTTGTGAATTGAGGTGATCTTCTGGGTCTTGTCACTGTGCCAGCAAGTCTTTTTGGGGCTCACTAATTTCTTTAAAACATTTGTGAACTGAGGTGATCTGTGTCTTGTCACACAACCAGTACCACGCAGTATTTTGGGTGTCACCAATTTCTTTAAAACATTTGTGAATTGAGGTGATCTGTGACTTGTCACACAACCAGTACCACGCAGTATTTTGGGGCTCACTAATTTCTTTAAAACATTTGTGAATTGAGGTGATCTGTGTCTCGTCACACAACCAGTACCACGCATTATTTTGGGGCTCACTAATTTCTTTAAAACATTTGTGAATTGAGGTGATCTGTGTCTTGTCACACAACCAGTACCACGCATTATTTTGGGGCTCACTAATTTCTTTAAAACATTTGTGAATTGAGGTGATCTGTCTCTTGTCACTCGCTGCCAGCTATCAGTGTGTCTCACTGAGTTATACCAGAGTTCTTTAAATCTTTATACTAGAGTTGAATCAGAGTTCTGTATATATTAATCTATATATCACTCACCATGTCTGAAAGAACAAAAAGGACAGGCAGACGCTCCCAGACACAGATAAGAGGGCAAGCAGCCCCTGTGTCGGGAGGCTGTGCCTCTGGTCGTGGTGGACGTGGTGCATCCTCTGCAGGGGCACGCTTGTCCTTTCTAACTGGTGCTGGCCATCTTAAGCAGCAGCAACATACAGAGGGACTTGGTGGATTGGCTAACCAGGCCATCCTCATCCTCCGAGTCCTCTGCCAGCTAGGCTTCTAGTGCTTTACAGTCCACCTCAGCTGCCAAAGCATCTAATGCAGCCTCCATGTCCACAGCTACTCCTGCCGTAGCCTCGCTATCACACACGGAGGAGTCAGCTGAATTGCTTGACTACAATGAGAGTGACATGCTGCTTGAGGATGCGCAGCAAGTACAGTGCTCTGATTCAATCTCTAAGGTTGAGGAAGGGAGTATAATCAACCTAGAGGAAGGGGGTGCCAGTGATGACACACAAATAACTGGCACTCATGTTGCCCCAGCAGCTGCAGCATACTGCCAAGTAGGCTCCAGTGACGAGGAGATAGGGGGTGATGATGACAATGATGATGAGGTCACTGACTCCACCTGGGTGCCTGATCGAACAGAGGAATTAAGTGAGGAGGAGGGGGAGGAGGAGGAGGAGGCACAGCAAACACGAGGCACAACATCCTCTGTGACCAACCGTAGCACTAGCCAGTCCAAGGCATCACATGTCAGAGCTGCTCCGGTGCAGAGCGCTGTTGTCTCAAAGAACACACGCAGGAACTCTGTTGTCTGGGAGTTCTTTAATAAATGTGCAGTAGAGCGCAGCGTTGCTATTTGTAATCTATGTCAGATGAGGCTTAAGCGTGGAAAAGATACCGGACACTTGGGTACCACGTGCTTGAGGCGACATATGAACAACTGCCACACATCCCGTTGGCGCAAAACTTTGCGTAGGTCCTCTTCCTCCTCATCTGTCTCTACCCCCACTGTATGTCCTGCCATGTCATTGCCTACAACCTCCACCGACAGGGATGATGCTACAGTAATGGATGTACCAGGTCCTTCCTCACAATGTGACATCATCCCAGCAGCTGAAGATTTACGCAGTCAGATTACTTTGCCGCAGCTGCTGCAGCGAAAGAAAAAATATAGTCCCAACCATCCCCAAGCACAGCGTCTAAATGCCAGCAAAATTACTCGCATTGCAGCTGCTGCCTTTCAAGCTGGTGGACTCTGCTCCCTTCCGTGAATTTGCTGAATGTGCTGTACCACAGTGGCAGGTTCCAAAACGCCATTACTTTTCACGCAAGGCCATTCCAGCACTATACCAGCACGTGGAAGACAATGTTATCCAGTCATTGGGAAAGGCAGTCAGCAGCAAGGTGCATGTGACTTTAGACACGTGGTCCAGCAAGCATGGACAGGGTCGTTACATTTCCTTCACGGCACACTGGGTAACTCTGATCGCAGCTGGGAGGGATCCAAGACGGGCTCTGTGCTGGAGCTTGCTCATCCACCATGCCTCCAGAAAGCTGCTTGTATGAGGTCTGTCTGCTCCACCACCTCTCCCTCTTCCTCCTCCTCCTCCTTCTCTCTCTCTGGCGAAGTGGCAGTTAAACCGACGCCTGACAGGATCTACGCAATGGCTCAAGCAAAAAGATGCCATACTGTGCTTGAGCTGGTTTGTTTAGGGGACAGGAGCCACACCGGGCCAGAAAGAATTCTGTCAGCTCTACAGGGGCAGGTGCAGAGATGGTTAACACCACGCCAGCTTGAGCTGGGAATGATCGTCTGCGATAATGGCGGCAACCTTCTCTCCGCCCTATGCAAGGGTAAATTGACGCATGTACCATGCCTAGCACACGTCCTAATCTGGTGGTACAGCATTTCCAAACCAAGTACCCAGGGCTACCAGAGCTTCTCATCCAGGCCAGAAAAGTCTGCAGCCACTTCAGACGGTCATTCCCAGCAAGTGTTCGCCTGGCAGAAATTCAAAGAGATTTCCACCTTCCTACAAACCGTCTGATCTGTGACATGCCCACCAGGTGGATCTCGACATTAGCAATGCTGCAGCATCTGCACAAGCAGCAGAGGGCCATCAACGAGTACCTGTGTGAGTATGGCACAAGGACAGGTTCAGGTCAACTTGTTTTTTTTCCCCCCCGCAGTGGCTGATGATCAAGGATGCATGCACTGTACTGTCACAATTTGAGGAGGCAACGAGGATGGTGAGCAGGGACAGTGCATGTATCAGTGACACAATTCCTTTAGTGTTCCTGCTGGAGCACACTCTGAGGGGAATTATAGATGTGGCTCTAGAGGCAGAGCAGCAGGAGGAAGAGGAGGCCTTCCCTAGCTCTCAAGGCCCCAGTCTTTCTGCAGACAGCATTCCAGCGAGTCCTACTCAGATCAGACAGGAGGAGGATGAGGAGGAGGAGGAGGCAGAATATTTAAGTAGTGGGGGCATTGAAGGTGGGGATTCCTCAAGGGAGGGTTTCGTGTGCCCAGAAACACAAGGGCTAGTGCTTGGCTGGGAGGAGGAAGTGCATGATACGGTCATCCTCATTGACCAGGAAGACTCGGAAGCTAATGCCACCTCCAACCTACGCTGCATGGGCTCCCTAATGATGCCAAGCCTGCTAAAGGACCCCAGGATTCGTGCTATCAAGGAGAGGGATCATTACTGGTTGGCAACCCTTCTTGAAAATGAATCAGTCCTGGATCAGCAGTTATCAATCCCCTGATGCTGACGTAACGGAATAGATTGGGGATGTCTTCTGCATGCACAAAACCTCCAGCACTGAACTCTTCCACAATACCACAAAAGGGTTACGTGTGAATGCACTTGTTGCCATGAAAGGCACAATATTTGGCTGCACTGATGCCTGTGCCAGATTTATATCATTTTAATTTTTTGAACAGCAGGGTCCAACCCTGCACTCTTCCACAATACCACAGAGGGGTTACTGTATGATGATACTTGCTGGCCTGGCACCAAAGGCACAATATCTGGGTGCACTGACGCCTTGACCAGAATCATATCTTTTCAATATAGGACCACATGGTCCACCCCTGCACTCTTCCACAATACCACAGAAGGGTTACTGTATGATGATACTTGCTGACCTGGCACCAAAGGCACACTATCTGGGTGCACTGACGCCCATTACCAGATAAAAAACTTTTCAATATAGGACCACATGGTCCACCCCTGCACTCTTCCACAATACCACAGAGGGGTTACTGTATGATGATACTTGCTGGCCTGGCACCAAAGGCACAATATCTGGGTGCACTGACGCCCATTACCAGATAAAAAACTTTTCAATATAGGACCGCAAGGTTCACCCCTGCATTCTTCCACAATACCACAGAGGGGTTACTGTATGATGATACTTGCTGGCCTGGCACCAAAGGCACAATAACTGGGTGCACTGACGCCCATTACCAGATAAAAAAAAATTCAATATAGGACCGCAAGGTTCACCCCTGCACTCTTCCACAATACTACAGAGGGGTTACTGTATGATGATACTTGCTGGCCTCGCACCAAAGGCACAATATCTGGGTGCACTGACGCCCATTACCAGATAAAAAACTTTTCAATATAGGACCGCAAGGTTCACCCCTGCATTCTTCCACAATACCACAGAGGGGTTACTGTATGATGATACTTGCTGGCCTGGCACCAAAGGCACAATATCTGGGTGCACTGACGCCTTGACCAGAATCATATCTTTTCAATATAGGACTACATGGTCCACCCCTGCACTCTTCCACAATACCACAGAGGGGTTACTGTATGATGATACTTGCTGGCCTGGCACCAAAGGCACACTATCTGGGTGCACTGACGCCCATTGCCAGATAAAAAACATTTCAATATAGGACCACATGGTCCACCCCTGCACTCTTCCACAATACCACAGAGGGGTTACTGTATGATGATACTTGCTGGCCTGGCACCAAAGGCACAATATCTGGGTGCACTGACGCCTTGACCAGAATCATATCTTTTCAATATAGGACTACATGGTCCACCCCTGCACTCTTCCACAATACCACAGAGGGGTTACTGTATGATGATACTTGCTGGCCTGGCACCAAAGGCACACTATCTGGGTGCACTGACGCCTTAACCAGATGCATATCTTTTTAATATAGGACCGCTAGGTTCACCCCTGCATTCTTCCACAATACCACAGAGGGGTTACTGTATGATAGTACTTGCAGACCTGGCACCAAAAGCACAATATGCACTGCCACTGACGCCTGTATCAGATTCATATCCTCAGAGGGGTTACGGTGTGACGGCACTGTTGGGGACGCTAAAGGACCAATTTTGAAGCACCTATTGTTACTTTCATCCAAAGCCTGCATAAGTTTCACAATAATTTAGCCAAATTTAGCCATGTTTTTAATAATTTTTTATTTATTTCTCGTTCAATAAATCCGATACATCTTATCTACTCCTTGGCACATTGATCAATTTTTGGATATCAAATCTATTACGCCTCCTTGAGATGATCTTGACCAGCCTGGCCTTCATCCAGCTTCTGTCCTCAAGAGGGTCTGACCCCCCCATTTATGGAAAGTGGTCCAAAGCTTCTTTACTGAGCCACCAAGACCAGGAGGCTCTGGAGCATATCCTGAAACAGGTTGAATATACATCGAATTTGGTGGGAGAAGCCCCCCATAGAGGCTTAGAGGCGCATACTACGAGCCTATCAGGCTCCACCTTTGTGAGTGTACCAGAGAAGAGTGTATATCTATATATCTTATATTTAACATCAACTGTGCTACGCAATGTTGTTCTATATTTTATTATAGGCTCTCAAATTGTATTTGAATATTTCAACTGAGATGAGTATGGGATAATCTCCCTTTATTTATTATTTATTGTGTGTGCGCTCCTTGTACATGCGATTGCATGTTCTTTTCTATCAAATAGCTTATTACATTAAGGAATACACTGAGAATATTCCCAAATATTTCTTACTGTATAACTATTAAAAAAAACTATTTTCCAAAAAACCCCACTGCTTCTTGACAGCGTTTTTTTCTTAAATCACTTGGTAGTGAAGGGGTTAAAAAGGCATTGGCTATTTTTTTGCAAACCATTTAGTAGCATGGCATAAATAATCACTTCAATGGAGGGTTACACCATAGGATTACACTGTAAGCATTTACCCTGAAGCACTTAAACATCATAAAAAGGGAAATCACAGCATTTAACATCTCATAATGCTATGTCCGTCTGATTGACTACCTCAACACCCCCTCTCTCCGTGATCCTCTGCAATCTGGCTTTCACTCACTGCACTTGATTGAAACGGAATCCAAAGACCTTGCAACTGTTAAATCTAATGGGTGCTACTCTCTGCTGATCCTTCTTGACCTCTCTGCTGTCTTTGATACAGTTGACCACTCAATCCTTCTTCCAACTCTTAGTGATATAGGCCTTCAAGGTTCTGTTCTTTCATGGTCCTTTTCCTACCTGACCCAACGATTGTTTAGTGTCTCATTGTCTGGAGGTACCTCCTCCCGGCAGCCTGTCTCTGTTGGGGTGCCCCAAGGTTCAGTACTGGGCCCTCTACTTTTGTCGATCTACACGGCCTCTCTAGGCAAACCGATCAGCTCCTTTGGATTCCAGTAACACCTACAGTATACGCCGAGACACTCAAATATAACTCTCCTCCCCTGATCTCTCTCCGGCTCTCCTGGATCGAGTCACTGAATGTCTCTCTGTCGTCTCGAATTGGATATCTTCCTGCTTCCTTAAACTCAATCTTGCCAAAACTGAAATTCTCGTCATTCCTCCCTCCGAGAGAAACCCAATACCACCTATCACTCTACGAGTAAATGGAACACCCATTAGCCCAACACCCCAAGCTCGCTGCTGCGGTGTAGATTCTGACCTAATGTTCTCTCCCCACGTCCAGACAGTGACCAAATCCTGTTACTATCAACCCAGGAACATTGCCCGCAATCGCTCCTTTCTGATGCAAGATACCGCGAAGGTGCTGGTTCATGCTCTTGTCATTTCATTAATTGATTACTGCAACTCGCTCCTCATTGGCCCCAAGTCCTGTATTGGCCCTTTGCAATCCGTAATGAATGCAGGCGCCAGGATTATTTTTTCACCAGATGCACCTCTCGTAGCTCCCCCCTCTGCCGGTCCCTCCATTGGCTTACTGTGCATTTCAGGATACAGTTTAAAATACTGACGCTCACAGTGAAATCGCTCAATAACTCAACCCCTCCCTACATGTCTTCATTACTCCACAAGCATGTCCCATCTAGACAACTCTGATAGGTGGGCGATCTCCACCTGTCCTCTGTCTACACCCACACTGTCAACTCTCGCCTCCAAGACTTCTCTCGGGCAGCACCGGGCCTTTGGAATGACTTGTCTCACCCTATCAAACTCTCTGATCTTCGGGCCTTCAAGAAATCCCTCAAAACCCATCTCTTCAGATTATTGTACCACATCACTGATGCAACTCATCCCTCTGCTCACCTACTCAAACATGATTGAAGCCGCTTCTATGACCTCACCATTCCCGAACCACTGGCACCAATGATCCTGCAATCTAGTAAAATTCTGCTTGTCTTCCTCAATCACCAATCCCTCTAGACTGTAAGCTCCTATGAGCAGGGCTACCTACACCTCTTGTTTCCATCATATATCAGTATATCTGTATCTCGCTCCCTTGGGATATTGTAAAGCACTGCAGAAACTATTGGCGCTATATAAATGATGATAATAATCTCTATACAGTATAGCCTATATGTAAAGCGCACATAGAAACTACATTACTTGGAATTAATTCAACACAACTGGCCCTGGTTTACAAATCTATAGAAGGTCATTATATATAGGGATGAGCTGTTCGGTTCGATCAGTTCGGAGTTCGAATCGAACATTGACAGTTCGAAGGTTTTCGAACTTCGAACTTTTTGGGATGTTCGCCAAAAGTTCGAAAAAAAAAATAATTAAAAAAAGTATAACAAAATGCTTAAAAAATACAAAAAAATCTAGAAATAAAGAGACTCTTTGCTGCAGAATATTATAAGCAACGGTTTATTACATATTGAATTAAAACTGGAATATTTTTAACATTGAAGCCTATGGGATAAAAATTCTTGTTATTAAAACATCAGGCAGACACGGCCCTCTAATCAGGCACTGTAGAGGGCAGCCTGCAGGGGCCTCCCAAGGATCCCCTTGAGGAGCATTAAGGAGCAAGTAGCAGGCGGCCGCAGGATGACAGAGCTGCGACTGTGTGGGATAGCCGCCCGGGTGCATGTGGCAGAGACAGGCGGCGCAGGGAGGGAGTCACTGCACCTGCGGCCACAGCAGACCCCCCCAGCCCCCACCAGCATCCAGGGAACCCCCACTGACCACCAGGCTAAGGTAAGGCGACACATTTCTAAAAAAAATAAAATCCGAGGATAATTTTTAAATGTCCCAGGGAACATAAAATAAAACCTTTTTTTTTTCTTTTTCTACCTGGCTGAATGTATTTAATTATATATATTAGATGCATTCAGCCAGGTAGAGGGGGGTGGCATGTGGGCTGCGCGGGGCCTCAGGCAGTGGCTTGTTTTTTCTGTGTGTATATTTTTAGCAAATTTATAGGGGAAGGTAAGGGCAGGTATGATATATATATATATAATATATATATATATAGATAAGATATATATCTATATTCTTATAAATATATATATCCAGACTTGTATTACACACACATTTTGGCAACTAATTGCCACCCCGGCTGATCCCTCCAGAAGAAATGTTGAACCCGAAAGAGCAAAGAATAATATATATATTCTCTGCTCTGTCGGGTTCAACATTTCTTCTGGAGGGATCAGCCAAATGGGGGGGCGCATTTAGTTGAGATTGTCCAAATGCAACCCCCCATGTGCGCATGTGTATATATGGTCTGAGGTCTGTGGGTGGGTGTATATATATATCTGTGTAATGATATGTACGTATATATAGGTCTGCGTGTTGATATAAAATTTTTGTTTCAGCTCGTTTCATTCGTAATTCGACAATTTTCATTTCAGATCGTTTCGGCCGATTTCCGTTTCAGTTCGTTTCGTTTCGGCTCGTTTTTCGTATCAACTTTTTTTCGTGATTTTGGACATTTACGTGTATTCGGTGTGGGAAATGTTTTGCCCCTTAGACTTCAATGTTAAAAATATTCCCGTTTTAATTCAATATCTAATAAACCGTTTATTATTATATTCTTTAGTAAAGAGTCTCTTTATTTCTAGATTTTTTAGGATATTTTAAGCATTTTAAGAGTGCAGGGTTGGACCCTGCGGTCCAATATTAAAATTATATGAATCTGGTATAGGCGTCAGTGGCAGTGCACCCAAATATTTTGCCTTTGGTGGCAGCAAGTGCCTTCACATCGTCAGTGGCGTCACTAGGGTTGGTGTCACCCAGTGCGGTAACTCATGGTGTCACCCCCCCGAGTTTTACGTTTATTTTTATTTTTTTAACTACTCTTAGTCATAAAGCAGTACTCCCATATAATACTGAATGCTCATAATACACGGCTCACATTACTGTGAGGTTTAAAAAATCTAGAAATAAAGAGACTCTTAACTACAGAATATAATAATAAACGGTTTATTAGATATTGAATTAAAACGGGAATATTTTTAACATTGAAGTCTATGGGGCAAAACATTTGCCAAACCCTGTGACTCAGAATTTTTTTTTCAAAATTTTTTATTTATTTATTTATACTTCAATGTTCTTGAACCCAGGACATACTTGAAAACAAGAGAAATATCAATGTATCCTCCCTGGTAAAATCCTTTATAAATAAATAAATAAATAAAAAAATTTGGAAAAAAAAATTCTGAGCCACAGGGTTTGGCAAATGTTTTGCCCCATAGACTTCAATGTTAAAAATATTCCTGTTTTAATTCAATATCTAATAAACCGTTTATTATTATATTCTGTAGTTAAGAGTCTCTTTATTTCTAGATTTTTTAAACCTCACAGTAATGTGAGCCATGTATTATGAGCATTCAGTATTATATGGGAGTACTGCTTTATGAGTAAGAGTAGTTAAAAAAATAAACGTAAAACTCGGGGGGTTGGGGTGACACCATGAGTTACCGCACTGGGTGACACCAACCCTAGTGACGCCACTGACGATGTGAAGGCACTTGCTACCACCAAAGGCAAAATATTTGGGTGCACTGCCACTGACGCCTGTACCAGATTCATATAATTTTAATATTGGACCGCAGGGTCCAACCCTGCACTCTTCCACAACAATACCACAGAGGGGTTACGGTGTGACGGCACTGTTGCCGACACTAAAGGCCCAATTTTAAAGCACCTATTGTTACTTTCATCCAAATCCTGCATACGTTTCACCATAATTTAGCCAAAAAAAATCACTAAACTTGTTCTGCGTGTCCTAAAAGGTCTCCTCTTTTCATACAGGCTGCCGCCCCAAGCAGTTGTTTATGAATAGATTAAAGGAAAACCGTTTACCATCATTTGAAATGTAATTTTTTTGTTTTTAAATGTTTCTATACATCCTACAAATCCGCCACTTCACGGGCAGGTTATGGGGACCTCCTAGGCACAATATTTGAAGGAACTTTTCATTTTTATTTTTAACCCTTATTTCATGAAAAACTCACTGTTCCTTTAAAAACTTTTTTTTTTTACTTTTTGTCCTTGTTTCCTGTCCACCCAGACCCCCATACACCTTTTATGGCAAATATTTTGCATATATGCCCACTTGCAGGGCACGCAAAAAATCGAACTTTTGAGTCCCATTGACTTGCATTGAGTTCGGTTCGAGTTCAACTTCGAACTCGAACTTTTGAAATTGTTCGAGTTCGAATGAGAACCGAACACGGGGGTGTTCGGCTCATCCCTAATTATATACATTCAAATTTGATAGATATAGAGATAGATAAAGAGAAAGAAAGAACGAGAGAGATAGATAAAGAGAAAAAGAGAGAGATAGAGAAAGAGAAAGAGAGATAGATAAAGAGAAAAAGAAAGAAAGAAAGAGAAAGAAAGAGAGAGATAAAGAGAAAGAGAGAGATAAAGAGAAAAAGAAAGAAAGAGAGATAAAGAGAAAGAAAGAGAGAGATACATAAAGAGAAAAAGAAAGAGCGAGATAGGTAAAGAGAAAAAGAAAGAGAGAGATAGAAAAAGAGAGAGATAAAGAGAAAGAGAGAGATAGAAAAAGAGAGAGATAAAGAGAAAGAGAGAGATATAGATAGATAGATAGTCCATGTTAATGTACAATCTTTCCAGAATCCTCCGTCAGCCATTGTTGAGGTTAGACTGGTGGAGATGCTGGTTGGTAGTATCACACCACCTTTAGAGAAGCACAGAGACCCGTACATTAATCTCTGGATAGGACATAACGCAGGCCAACAACAGAGAGAGGGCCGGGCAGAAATGACAGGATTATTGGAAACTACTGGCAACGTTTCTGCTCTGCGTGAGCTTTTTTCAGGCCTGATGTTAAGCTCAGAGACTGATGGGCAAGTCATGACTACCGCTACATGGCATGGAGGATTTGGATTCAGGGTGGTGGAACAGGACCTCATTGGGGATGAACAATGGTCAGGATTGGTGCAGAGCTACATGGGAAGTGCAGATTTAGGCCTTAATGCTCTGCCTGGGAAGGGAAAAAGTTGGGAAAATGTCTCAATCTGGCTGGTTTCTTGGCCGGTTTCCGGTTCCTCGTAAATCCCCGTGTCAATGAATAATTGAAGCAGCTGTAAGTATAGTTTGGGGAATTGAACACTGGAACGAGTGCGTGGGAAGGTGCTGCAGAGCCTCGGCACGCAGCATATCATCAGCATCTGCCCGAGGTGGAGAACGTATGAATTAGCTGCTTTCTCTTTCCAGGAGAGGCCTGGCGAAATTTGCTGTGACACACGTCCTGATCCCCTCGTCTCTCGCCCGGAGCAGCGAGGAGCAAATAGCACTGAATTGCTCTGACTTCTAGGCACCGGGTGGGACCGCTTCAAGAAGACGGCATCCATCAAGCAAGACACATCACTGAATATCTTTCCAGAGGGCCTCGAGGCAGCAGATGACAAGGACTAGGGAACACAAGCTAGCCATGAATTCACCTCGCTTTCTCGACGTGTCTTCCTCGAGCTGGAAGACGCATTTTTCTTCTGACTAATCCAGAGGGCAGGCCCCAGCCGCAGCATGACAGAGAGCGGCATTATCTGTCAGCGCTCACCAGACCTCCTTCTCTCGATTTGAAGGTGCCGCAAGTAGGCCAATCCAAGGCCCAGACATTCATTGAGGAGCCTTCATTATAGCAACACATCATAGCTGAGCTGTTCTGTTGAAAGCTTTACAGCAGGGGTGAGCAACCTCAGCCCCCCAGATGTTTTGGAACTGCATCATCCATGAGGCCCAACCATTCATTAGATTCTCCGAGACGCATGGTAAATGTAGATCCAAAACATCTGGAGTGGCCAAGACTGCTGACCCCAGCTTCATGAGGATGCAAAACCTCGTTCTGACTAGTGATGAGCCGAACACCCCTGTGTTCGGTTCGTATTCGAACTCGAACAATTTCAAAAGTTCAGGTTCGAACGCGAACACGATTCGAACTCAATGCAAGTCAATGGGACTCGAACGTTCGATTTTTAGAGTGCCCTCCATGAGGGCATATATACAAGATATTTGCCATAAAGATGTATGGGGGTCTGGGTAGTGCCCTGGGGGACAGGAACAAGGAAAAAAAGTAAAAAAAAAAAGTTTTTAAAGGAACAGTGAGTTTTCCATGAAATAAAGGTTAAGAATAAAAATGAAAAATTCCTTCAAATATCATGCCTAGGAGGTCCCCATAACCTGCCCGTGAAGTGGCGGATTTGTAGGATGTATAGAAACATTTAAAAACAAAAAAAATTACATTTCAAATGAAGGTAAATGGTTTTCCTTTAATCTATTCATAAACAACTGATTGGGGCGGCAGCCTGCATGAAAAGAGGAGACGTTTTAGGACACGCAGAACAAGTTTAGTGATCTTTTTGGCTAAATTATGGTGAAACTTATGCAGGCTTTGGATGAAAGTAACAATAGGGGCTTTAAAATTGGGCCTTTAGACACACCGTCACACCGCAACCCCTCTGTGGTATTGTGGAAGAGTGCAGGGTTGGACCCTGCGGTCAAATATTAAAATGATATGAATCTGGTGTAGGCGTCAGTAGCAGTGCACCCAAATATTGTGCCTTTGGTGGCAGCAAGTGCCTTCACACTGTAACCCCTCTGTTGTATTGTGGAAGAGTGCAGCGGCGGACCCTGCGGTCCAATAATAAAATGATATGAATCTGGTATAGGCATCAGTGCACCCAAATATTTTACATTTGGTGGCAGCAAGTGCCTTCACACCGTAACCCCTCTGTGGTATTGTGGAAGAGTGCAGTGGTGGACCCTGCGGTCCAATATTAAAATGATATGAATCTGGTATAGGCGTCAGTGGCAGTGCACCCAAATATTGTGCCTTTGGTGGCAGCAAGTGCATTCACACCGTAACCCCTCTGAGGTATTGTGGAAGAGTGCAGTGGTGGAGGTTTTGGTAATGCAGAAGAGATCCCCGATCTATTCAGTTACATCAGCAGCTATAACAAAACCAGGTAAGCAATGTATAGGCACTTGTACTGCGCTACTGTATATGGTGAGAATCGGCGCACACCAGTAGCAACAGGAAGCAAACAGAACAGGCAGTGAATACAAAGAGAGAATAGTCAAATGGCAGGCAAAGTTGGCAACAGATCGGGTCCTCAGAACAAGCAGGGTCAGTAACAAGTAAACAAACTGATTCGGTAAGCTAGCGATGAGGGAATAAAGGCTGAGACACACTGAGCATGTAGCGACGCACAGCGTTGCGAAGCGAAGAGAAGCAAACATTTTGCAGGCTTGACTTCACTCCGCTCTGCCTCGCAGCGTGTCTACACTACATTACGTTTGCTTCTCACCGCACTGGACAGGAATCCACTAACTAAATTAAAATGTACACACAAAACCGTTTTATTTTCACAAAGCACATGTTATATAGGCAAAAAAAGTTTCTACTGAATAAAATACATCAAAAATTACTGTTAATTTAATAGGAATAGTATAAAAATATAAAAAAAGGTAAACCCTGATCATATATATTATAGGGACATGGAGCGCTGTGTATAGAGTAGGGATGCATTGATACCACACACATACATAAACATATATATCAACACGCAGACCTATATATACATATATATCAACACGCAGATATACATATACCCCACACACAGACTTCAGACCATATATACACATACACACATGGGGGGTGGCATGTGGACAATCTCAAATAAATGCCCCCCCCCCATTTGGCTGATCCCTCCAGAAGAAATGTTGAACCTGACAGAGCAGAGAATATATATATTATTCTCTGTTCTATCGGATTCAACATTTCTTCTGGAGGGTTCAGCCAAATGGGGGGGGGGCAATTAGTTGCCAAAATGTTTGTGTAATACAAGTCTGGATATATATATTTATAAGAATATAGATATATATCTTATATATATATATATATATATATATCATACCTGCCCTTACCTTCCCCTATAAATTTGCTAAAAATATACACACAGAAAAAACAAACCACTGCCTGAGACCCCGCGCAGCCCACATGCCACCCCCCTCTACCTGGCTGAATGTATCTAATATATATAATTAAATATATTCAGCAAGGTAGAGAGAGAAAAAAAAAGTTTTATTTTATGTTCCCGGGGACATTTAAAAATGTCCTCGGATTTTATTTTTTTTAGAAATGTGTCGCCTTACCTTAGCCTGGTGGTCAGTGGGGGCTCCCTGGATCCTGGTTGTGGGGGGGGGGTCTGCCATGGCCGCAGGTGCAATGGCTCCCTCCCTGTGCCGCCTGTCTCTGCCACATGCACCCGGGCGGCTAGCCCACACAGTCGCAGCTCTTTCATCCGGCGGCCACATGCTCCTTGCTCCTCAATGCTCCTCAAGGGGATCCTTGGGAGGCCCCTGCAGGCTGCCCTCTACAGTGCCTGATTAGAGGGCCGTGTCTGCCTGATGTTTTAGTAACAAGAATGTTTTATCCCATAGGCTTCAATGTTAAAAATATTCCCGTTTTAATTCAATATCTAATAAAACTTATAATATTCTGCAGTAAAGAGTCTCTTTTATTTCTAGATTTTTAAGTATTTTTTAAGCATTGTTTATACTTTTTAAAAAAAAACTTTTGCCGAAGGTCCCAAAAAAGTTCGAAGTTTGCGAACTTTCGAACAGCCGATGTTCGATTCGAACTCCGAACAGATCCGAACGGAACGCTTATCCCTAGTTCTGACCCAGAAAACAATAGATATTTACGGAAGTATACAGGACTTGTCTGTCTGCATTTATGGTGGGTTTCAGGGCTTCCCAGAAGAACCCAATACATGTTCTAATCCAGTGTTTTCTTGTGACGTTCCTTTTATCAAACCACCAGTGTTGCCAACACAGAAAGATGCAACATCCCACCCTAGCAGGACGTGACCAGGAACTCCATTCTCTCCCAGGGCAGGTTGGATTTCAGAAAAACAAGAATGACCTGCTGAGGTCCTGTGGTCATAATCTTATTTCCTGCACTTTATTGTATATTTGTTGCGTATCTAATGACATAATTATTTATTAACCCCTTAGTCTCCAGTTCTACTCATACAGGGTTATTCAGAGAGCACAGAAATGCCACCAGAATTTCGGTGCTCTTTCATTCTCCGCACTTCAGGGAATCAAATTTCCCCGAAGTGCAGGGAAAATCCGCCGAACGCATCCGAAAAACCGCCGCAATACTGCTGATTCGAATGGAAAAAACGGCAAAAAAAGCCGAATGCATCCGAAAAAAGCCAACGATCTGCCGCAAAAGAGCCGAAAAAACCACGAACGCATCTGAAAAAAGCCAACGATCTGATGCAAAACAGCCGAAAGAAAAACCCCCGAACGCATGCGAAAAAACCCTACGATCTGACGCAAAACAGCCTAAAAAAACCCGAACGCGTCTGAAAAATCCAACAATCCACCGCAAAACAACCGGAAAACCACGAACGCATCCGAAAAAAGCCAACGATCTGACGCAAAACAGCCGAAAAAAACCCCCGAACACATCAGAAAAAAGCCAACGATCTGACGCAAAACAGCCGAAAAAAAACCCAAACGCATCCGAAAAAAGCCAACAATCTGACGCAAAACAGCCGAAAAAAAACCCCGAACACATCAGAAAAAAGCCAACGATCTGACGCAAAACAGCCGAAAAAAAACCCAAACGCATCCGAAAAAAGCCAACAATCTGACGCAAAACAGCCGAAAAAAAAGAACCCGAACGCATCCGAAAAAAGCGAACGATCTGACGCAAAACAGACGAAAAAAAACCCCTAACACATCAGAAAAAAGACAACGATCTGACGCAAAACAGCCGAAAAAAACCCAAACGCATCTGAAAAAAGCCAACAATCTGACGCAAAACAGCCGAAAAAAAAGAACCCAAACGCATCAGAAAAAAGCCAACGATCTGAAGCAAATCAGCCGAAAAAAACCCAAACGCATCTGAAAAAAGCCAACGATCTGACGCAAAACAGCCGAAAAAAAACCGAACGCATCTGAAAAAAGCCAACGATCTGACGCAAAACAGCCGAAAAAACCACCCGAACGCATGAGAAAAAAGCCAACGATCTGACGCAAAACAGCCGAAAAAAACCCGAATGCATCTGAAAAAAGCCAACGATCTGACACTAAACAGCCGAAAAAAACAGAGCATCTGAAAATGCCAAAGATCCGCCGCAAAACAGTCGAAAAAAAACCAGGAACAGAGCGCTGGCCAGCCGCTGGAAAAAGCCGACAAGCCGATGAACGATGAACCAAAAAATGATTGAAAGTGTCAAATTTGAAACACTGGTTGCAAAAAAATGAGTGAACGAAAATGTCTGGAATTAACATATAAAATCCTATGAATGATAATAAAAAGGTTTGTTACAGAAAAAAAGAGAAAATCCATAAAAATGACCAAAACATCCTAAAAAAGAGAAATAAAACGGTTTAGTAGATAGTTAATAAAAATGGGAATATTTTTAACATTGAAGCCTATGGGATTCGTCTGATTAAACCTGCCGAATGAAAACACTGAACATCAGGGCATTTCACTGACATTTCTCTGCTGTTCGATGTGAATAGATTAACCATTGCTTCTCTATGGGGGATTTCACTGCCGCCGAACAGGCACCGTATTTCGCTGGCATTTGGCGTATTGCCTGCTTTCTGAGTAGCCAAATGGCCACGAAATTGCACCGTATGGGGAAACTCACTGTTCGGTGCAATTTCGGGGCCAGATCGACTCTTTTTGAATAACCCTGTTAATAAATTATTTGTGGACAAATACGTACAGGGAGAGAATAACTAAAAACATGTAAAAACAGGCAAACATTAAAAAACAGATAGAATATCCTCGTGGTGCATATATCCAGTTGCAATAAAATCTATAATTCCAAAGGTTAGGCCCGCAGAAAAAGATGATCCTAAATTGTACTTAAATAAGTCAAATAAAATAGATATTAAAAAGTGCTATTATAGTCTCACCATATATTTTTCCATAATGATGAGAAGATAAAGTGTGCAGTGAAAATATACATTAATAATAAAAACCTTCGGATAGAAGATAAAAAAAAATATTAAATATCGTGCATACAATTTTTATAGATCGTGATCATATTACAGACTGTTGAGACAAAAAAAAATAATATCAATTAAAGTTACGTATAAAGCTCCAACATATTCCACAGCGCAGCTCAATTAATTTGACAAAACAAACATAAAATTAAGATGTAAATTAGACACATGGAGAACAATTAGAATAGGAGGACGCTGCTCGCGTGAGCTTACAATCTAAGGAGCGGTGACACACAGAGGTGAGGGTAAATAGTAAAGTAATGGGGTTCAATTAAAGGGGTGCATGGGGGCTGTGCAGGAGAGTAAGAAACGTACAATGTGGGTTACGGAAGAGCTGATAGGTCTCTCTGAAGTAATGTGGTTGTAGAGACATCTTGAAAGGGTGGGGACGCGGGGAGGGTCGAATGATACACGATAACATCCAATAATATTCACATATTAGAACGATTTATTGGACAGTTAGCGTTTATTGGACATTTCACTGAATGATCATCGATGGGATCAAGTGATGTTATGGTGAGACCCCCTCTTCCCCCAACCCCACACAAACACCCCCCTAAACTGGCACTGCTGTGTCCAAACCTGTATTTGTAGTAATTTGCTGCCACCTGGTGGCCATGTAGAAGAATACAACATCCCAGCTGCAGCACATCTGCAAGCTCAGGGCGATAACTAAGCCAGGGCTGCCAGACTCCGGCACCTCGGATGTTTCTGAACTAAAACTCCCATGATTCCCTGACAATCTACTGCACTGAAAGAATTCTGGGATTTGTAGGCCATCGACTTCTAGGGAGGTCGTGAGTTTGACAGCCCTGCCCTAAGTCATGGGGCGCTTGCGCATTGTGAGCAGCTCTCCATGGAGTCCTGTGCATTCCAGGAGGTAAAGCCAGAGGGGGCCAAACATCTCAGATGCTCTGACTGACCAATTGCCTGCTAGCCAAGAATGGGTGGTGTGCCAGCGCACATACTCTGATTTAACCCCTTACCTACTAACAGTGGATGGTGGGTATGGCAGTGCAAAGCGATCCTCCTGCTGTGTTTACAGTTTGATGCAATGTATCCATGCATTGTTACAGAAGAGCTTTCAGACTTCCTCATCCTTCCTGTTCTCAGTTCTCCTCCTCTAGCTCAGCAGTGCACGCAGCACACAAAGCCTCAGCAAACTCTCCCCGGTCACCCTCCTCTGAGGGCGACGCACGTTACTCGACTGGATTTATTAAGGCTTACTTAAATTATATATATATATATTAGGGATGCACCGAAATTTTGGCCGGAAATTGTGTTTTCGGTTTCTGCCGAAATAGAAATTATTATTAATAGAAAGCCTGAGCTTAGAGGCCGGCCGAGTTGCCTGCTCGCTGGTCATCCAGGCATAGTTGACTCCCCGGCTTGGCAGGAGGGCCAACTGAGCAGGGGGCTCGCCTGACTCTGAAGGCCGGCTGAGCAGGGGCTTGGGCGGGCCTCCAGGCCCAGGTGATGGATTTTGTTGGGGGGGGGTGAACGTAGCACATACTCACCTACATCGGCCTTGAGTCCTCCACCGGTTGCACATACTCACCTACATTGGCCTCCACCTGTGGTAGTCCTCCTGCATCCAGTATCCTCTCTCCATTGGTCGCCGGTATGACGTCACGGAAGCCTTTGATCCTGGGTCAAAGACTTTTGTGACATCATCCCGGCGACCGACACAGAGAGCGGGCACTGGATGCAGGAGGACTGCCGCCGCTGGAGGACACGGGGCCGATGCAGGTGAGTATGTGTAGGCAACATACTCACCTACATCCTCCTACTTCAGGCCTGAGCTCCAGCGGTGACAGTCCTCCGGCTGTCGCAGGCTGCTCGGCCGGCCTCCAGGCTCAGGCGAGCCCCGGCTCGGCTGGGCCTTGAAGGCCCAGCCGAGCCGGGGGCTTGCCTAAGCCTGGAGGATGGCCGAGCAGCCTGCGACAGCTGGACGACTGTCACCGCTGGAGCTCAGGACCGAAGTAGGAGGATGTAGGTGAGTATGTAAGGTGCAACCAACCAATCAGCCATGCAAACCTGGGCCTGGAGGCCCAGCCCAGCAAGCTGCTCGGCCAGCCTTTGGGATCAGGCGAGTCCCCGGCTCAGGCCGGCTTCCAGGCCCAAGTTCTCATGTCTGATTTTCGGTATCGGTTTTTGGCAGAACCGATCCCGAATTTTCGGTTTCAGTATCGGCCAGAAATTTCCGTTTCGGTGCATCCCTAATATATATATCAACTTAAATCACAAGAATGGCAGAAGAGTCAACATTTGACAGAAAAGAGGGATCTTTCCGCACAGGCACGGAGCTTTCTCTTCATCACAAAGACTGAAGTGACAGAGAGACTCATGGGAAAGGAGGAGCACAGAGAGCGCAGAGAGCGCAGAGAGCGCAGTGAGCACAGAGAGCGCAGAGAGCGCAGAGAGCGCAGAGAGCGCAGTGAGCGCAGAGAAGGCGTGGATTTACCTTTCCGTTTGTAATTTGCATTGCTGCCTCTGTCTAAAAAAAGGAATATTTGCAAAAAAACATTATTACCAACAACAAAAAACTATAACTATATAAAGAAATATTATTTATTAGGGAAATCGATGCGTTTTGGGTTCGATGCCGCTAAGTGTTAGTTATCTATGTTAATGGAGAATGGGGCGGGACGGTATGAGCATCGGCTCGACCTTTGGCCACTCTCCGCTTCCCCTGGCAGATTCATTTGAGGTTTTGCAAAAATCTGGGAATAAAACTCAGATAATAAATGAAATAAAAAATAATCGCTCTTTAAAGGGACACACCACAAAAAATAGAGTTTCCCTCTTTCGCCCTTAAATAGTTGGGCAGATCCTGCTGACGGCCTCTACTGTCTCTTTTTTTCTGTGATTTTACTCGCCTTTTCTCCCTCGCCGCCCGCGGCTCCTCCTCTTCGGCTCTGGGTCTCCCGAACCCAGAAGTCCCTGAAGCTTTTCTGTACAATATACTCTGCTGTACAATCAGCACACTGCTCAGCGCGACGGGACTCACACACTTTATGTACACAAGTTCCGTAGCGCCTGCGCAGAGCGATGGATCGGAGCTGCACGCGCATGCACAAATCTGATCCATCGCTGCCTCTCTGGGAACGCTCGCTACAGCGATTGGTCTCACAGGGTGATGTCAGCCACTCTCTGTGTGACATCACTAGTGACCGATCTGGTGACCGACAGCTGGGAAATTCAAAACTCCTGATTGCTGGTGGTGACACTGGATGGGAGGAGGAAACTCCTCCACTTCACCCAGTAATTTCTCCAGATCGGGGGAGCTGGGAAGGGGGGCACTCCTCACTTCCTGACCAATTTAAAACTATAAAATGGTCAGGATGAGTAGAGTGTCCCTTCAACAACATACCATGAGCAAGAGCTGATCTTAGAACATGCCACCACATGAAGACTTAGTCCGGTCGACACTTGTGGACCCACCAAGACTTGTCCTCCAGGCAGTTATCCTGCTCTCACACTGGCGATAAAACCAGTGTGTTGGTACCCTGGGGCAGAGGCACCTTGGGTCCCATCCTATATGTGGAGGTGGTGGCAAATGAGAGAGGTTGGCTGTAAGTGGAACAATCATTGACCTAACGTGTTGGACACTTAACATTGGCATTTCCATTTCCCTAGAGGTCAAATCAGACTTCTATACCATTCAGGGGATAAAGTGAGAAGTCAGCCGTCAAGCGCCCTCTTCTTTATTCATGCGGAGTTGACTGGTTGGCATTGAGTCAAAGAAGGGCTGAATGGACAACTAACCCAGGTTCGTTACACATCATGATCCCAAACCCCCTGGTCCAAACTCCTCTCATCTGCAACTGGCAAGTAGTTGCCAAGTCCAGGATCTACACGTCAACATCCGAAGCACCTTACTATGGATCTTCATTTGGCATGCCCAACCTGAGACAAACTGTCCCTCTGATCCGTCCAACCTAACCCCCTCACTGTCAAACGCCAACCCCAGGGTAAGACTAACCTTCAAGGGTCTAACCTACACCTAACGGCCAAACCACGGCTACAACTATCCCTAACCTATCCTCTAGCTCGGGTTGTCAGATCAGCCATGTTATCCTGGACATGTATACTTTACTCATGGTGATGGGCAGTGCATGAAAATGCCACCTCGCGGCATGTAGAATCCATACGATGCAGGTAAGGACTCAAAGAGGAATCCCAGGTGACCTGCCAAGATATCCTTCCTGCAGCATATGAATTATACATGGTGCAGGGCAGCACTTTTCCCTGCGCGCTCCCTCTGCATGAGTGTCCAGGAAAGCATGGCTGATCTGGCGACCTTAATCCAACACTTTGTGGCTCATACCTGTCTCCCTGCTGCGTAAACCATGACGACTTCCAATAAAAAGCAACCGAGGGAAGCCAGAAATCCAGATTCCGGGGCCGTCGAGCATAAAAGGGAGAGATACTGCATTAAACATAGTGTTTGGGATGAGCAGAGCGTCCCATTAACTCTCTGTGGCCTGATCCAAGAATATAAACCCCAATCCCCACCAGAGACTAGACCGTACGACATCCTGCAGACACACGCGGGATCCAAACACAACGCAAACATGTCGTGATGTAACTCAGAATGGATACATTCACCTTCTCTAACCTTCCGGAGACGGAAAGAAACGGGAACCACTTCCTCCCGTTTGTTCCAGGCTTCGTTTGTCCCAGAGATGGGCAGGTGAGACATAAAATACTATTTATTTCAGGGCTGTCAAACTGCGGCCCCCCAGATGTTTCTGAACTACAACTCCCATGCTTCCTTGGGCATCTATTTCATTGAAGGAATTCTGGGTATTGTAGGCATCAACATCTGGGGGAGGTCGTGTGTTTGACAGCCCTGATTTATTCCTAAGACACTGGTGGCGAGCCTTGGCACCTCAGATGTTTCTGAGCTACATGATGTTCGGCCAGTCTTACGTGGGACTGAGCATCATGGGACATGTAGTTCCAAAACATCTACAGTGCGATTGTTTGCATCACTGTCCTAAGGTATCGTAAGAAACCCTGCAGCGGCGACGGCACAGAGGATTCTGTGCGATTCCAGGGCTCCACCTAGTGGGCCGTTCAGTGTATTGACATGGTCTAGGATTATCATGTCGTTATAATGTTTCAGGTTTGGGCTTTGGGAGATCCTCAGCCAAAGCGATAAATAAAAGGTAAATAAACGCATTATTTTTTTTTCAAATCAGTAGGAAGGAATAAAATGGCGCTCGGACGCATCACATGTGCTGTGATTCTCTGCTTCTCTGAAGCTGCGAAACGTAGACAAAAATGAACAAAATAATAAATAGAACCATCGGGCGAATGGATTAAAAGCGCACGTAGCATTTTTTCCATTAAAGGGACATGGAATGGTTTCTGGGAGATGACGCGGTGCTTTGTTACTCCGGTATCTCTTTCGTTATGGGGTTCAGGAAGATTTATCTATCACCGTTGTGTTAGTACGAGTGAAATCTACCGGCTACTAATACTAGAGACTCTACGATCGTCTAACGCCGTGCCGGGGTCATTCTCCAAAAATCCCTATAATCTGCACTATAAGTCAATAGGTGAGTTAGCGCTCCGTACGCGCTCCATGGTGTCAGGTGCAAAGCTCCAGGATCCCCACCATATGTTCAGAATATAAAGAAGATATAGAATAAACTTTGGAACTTTATGCTTTAGTTGTTTAATTAATCCAATAAAAGAGACGGCAACAGTCAGATTTGACCTTCTGGTGTCTGTGAAGGTCATGTCAAGGTGGGAGCTGCTGCTGGGTCCTTTATTGGAAAGCGAGGGGAGGAGAGACAAAGAGAGACAGAAAGACGAGAGAAAATAAATGTGTTACAGTAAAAGAAAGACGAGAGAAAGAGATAATTAAAGCAATGAAAGAGAAAGGAAAAGAAGAAGAGAGAGAGAAAGAGAGAAAAACACAAAGAAAGAAAGCAAAGAAAAAAGAAAGGAAGAGAGAGAGGAATAGAAAGAGAAAGAAAGAAAGAAAAACTTAGAAAAAAGAGAGATAGAAAGAGAAAAATAAAGAGAAAAATAAAGAAAGAAAAAAAAAGAAAGAGAGAAAGAGAGATAAAGAGATAATTAAAGCAGCGAAAGAGAAAGGAAAAGAAGAAGAGAGAGAGAAAGAGAAAAACACAAAGAAAGAAAGCAAAGAAAAGAGAAAGGAAGAGAGAGAGGAATAGAGAGAGAAAGAAAGAAAGAAAGAAAGAAAGAAAGAAAAAGAGAGATAAAGAGATAATTAAAGCAGCGAAAGAGAAGGAAAGAAGAAGAGAGAAGAGAAAGAGAGAAAACACAAAGAAAGAAAGCAGAGAGAAGGAAAGAGAAGAGAGGAATAGAGAAGAGAAAGAAAGAAGAAAGAAAGAAAGAAGAAAGAAAAGAGAGATAAAGAGATAATTAAAGCAGCGAAGAGAAAGGAAAAGAAGAAGAAGAGAGAGAAAGAGAGAAAAAACAAAAAGAAAGAAAGAAAGAGAGAAAGGAAGAGAGAGAGGAATAGGAGAGAAAGAAAGAAAGAAAAGAAGAAGAAAGAAGAAAGAAAGAAAGAAGAAAGAAAAGAAGAAGAAAGAAAGAAAGAAAGAAGAAAGAAAGAAAGAAAAAGAGAGATAAAGAGATAATTAAATCAGCGAAAGAGAAAGGAAAAGAAGAAGAAAGAGAGAAAGAGAAAAACACAAGAAAGAAAGCAAAGAAAAGAGAAAAGGAAGAGAGAGGAATAGAAGAGAGAGAAAAGAAGAAAGAAAGAAAGAAAGAAAAGAAAGAAGAAGAAGAAAGAAAAGAAGAAGAAAGAAGAAGAAAGAAAGAAAAAGGAAGAAAAAGGAAGAAAAAAGAGAGAAAGAGAAAAATAAAGAGAAAGAAAGAGAGAAAAAAATTAAAGAAAGAAAGAGAGAAAGAGAGATAAAGAGATAATAAAGCAGTGAAAGAGAAGGAAAGAAAGAAGAGGAGAGAAAGAGAGAAAACACAAAGAAGAAAGCAAAGAAAAAGAAAGGAGAGAGAGAGGAATAGAAAGAAAGAGAAAGAAAGAAAAAGAGAGAAAGAAAGAGAAAAATAAAGAAAGGAGAGAGAAAAATAAAGAAAGAAAGAGAAAGAAAAGGAGAAATAATGAAAAATTGCTAAAGATAAATAAAAAAGAACGAGAGGTAAAGATTGAGAGAAAAAAAGAGAAAGAGGGAAAGAGACATAAAGAGATAATTAAAGACAAAAATGCAGTGAAAGAGAAAGAGAACAAGGAAAAGAGAAAGGAAGAGAGAGGAAGAGAGAGAAAGAAAGAGAACAAGGAAAAGAGAAAGGAAGAGAGAGAAAGAAAGAGAACAAGGAAAAGAGAAAGGAAGAGAGAGGAAGAGAGAAAGAAAGAGAACAAGGAAAAGAGAAAGGAAGAGAGGAAGAGAGAGAAAGAAAGAGAACAAGGAAAAGAGAAAGGAAGAGAGGAAGAGAGAGAGAAAGAGAAAGAGAGAAAGAAAGAAATAGGGAAAGAAAGAGAAAGAAAAAAGAATGAGAGAAAGATTGAGAGAAACAGAACGAGGGAAAAAGATAAAGATACAATTAAAGACAATAGAGTGTGAAAGAGAGAAAGAGAGCAAGACAGAGAAAGAGCAAAACAGAGAGAAAGTGAGAGAGACAGAAAGAAGGAAAAAGAGACAGAGAACGAAAGAGAAAGAAAGAGAAAGAAAGAGGGAAAACTAGAAAAAAAGTCAGAAATCGATTGAGAGAAATAGAATAAAAGAGGGAAAGAGACAGAGAGAACACGAAAGGAAGTGAAAGAGAGAGAGAGAACGATTGTGAGAAATAGAGGGAAAGACATACAGGGTTATTCAGAGAGCGGTGAAACTCAGGAGAATGACTGGATTAGTGAATATTTTAGGTCAAAGTAGCCAAACCAGAAAAATTCTTCCATTTATCTCACTTTCCAAATCGGCTATTTGGACGTAGAATTTTCAGTTCTCCAGTCATTCTCCTGAGTTTCACCTCTCTCTGAATAACCCTGATAAAGAAACATAAAAGAGGACGAGAACTAGAAAATGAGGGAAAGAGGAAGGAAGAGAGAGAGAATGAGAGAGAGTTCAAAAAAGAGAGGGAGCGCAAGAGAAAAAAGAGAAAACAGAGAAAGAAAGAGGAAGAGAAATAAAGAGAACATGAGAGAGGGGATAAAAGCAAGAAAGAAAAAGACTGAGACAGAAAGAGGAAAAGAGAACAATAGAAAAAAAGATAAAAAGAGATGAAAGAGGGAGAAAGCGATAAAAAGAGAGGGATAAAAGAGAGAGAAAGAGGGAAGTAGAGATAAAGAGAACGTGAAAGATAGAGAGAGAAACAGAAATAAAGAGCAAGAGAGAGAAAGAAAGTGAGAAAAGAGAGGGTAAAAGAGAGAGTAAATGAGAGAGTAAAAGAGAGAGTAAAAGAGAGAGTAAATGAGAGAGTAAATGAGAGAGTAAAAGAGAGAGTAAAAGAGAGAGTAAATGAGAGAGTAAATGAGAGAGTAAAAGAGAGAGTAAATGAGAAAGTAAAAGAGAGAGTAAAAGAGAGAGTAAAAGAGCAAGAAAGAGACAAACAAGTGAAAGCAAGAGAGAAAGGGAGAGAAAGAGAAGGGAGGGAAGTGAAAGGAAAGGAGAAAAAGGGAAGGAAGAAAAAAGGTAGGGGAAAGAGAAAGAGTGGGGGAGAAAGTGAAGGAAAGAAGGAAGAAAAAGAGACAAAAGGGAGGAAGGAAAGGAAAGAAAGAGAAAGGAAAGGAGGAGGAAGAATGAGAGAGCGGAAGAGAGAGAGAAAAAAAGTGAGAAAGGAAGGAATGAAAAAGAAAAGGAAAAAGAGAGATCAAGAAAGGACATAGGTGTAAGACATTAATCAATATATACACATTATTTTGTCCCTTAAGTGATATATTTGCACTCACATTTCCTGATTCTGCAGCACGCCCCCCCGGCCTCTGATTGGATAGCAAAGAGCCCTACATTTGGCCGTTGTGGGTCTTCATATAACACGCAGTCTGTAACCCGATCATTCCAGCCCCTTATTTTATCTTACTGGTGCTGTATAGCGGATTCCCTGCAGTTGTGCATGTTTTACTTTGCGCCACCCGGGAGCATCAGGGGTTAAACACAGCTTAAACCAGCGATCAGAAACCTTGGCTCTCCAGGTGTTTTAAGAACTACGTCTCCCACAATGCTCTGCTAATATTTAGGTTGGCAGAGCATCATGAGAAATGTAGTTCCAAAACATCTGCAGGGCCATCGTTGCCGACCCTTAGCTTACGCAGACCAAAGACTGTCATGTCTCTACGTGTTATATTGTGTCGGCTGGAGGAAGCAGATTCCCGAGTGACACATCCCGACTGACACTTGCTGGGAAATCAGTGGATTGAACCAGAAATCTAAAAAACACTTACACTAGAAAAATTATTTGACTCAGGGGGTCATTATCTAAACTCCAAATTTGCCACCGAATTGCACCGACCGATGAATTTCACTGTATCTGCAACCAGGGGCTATTCATCTATTCACAAAGTTATCAATTTGCCAAAAACAGGCGAATCGACAGCGAAATACGGGGCAATTCTCTGCAATGCTCTGCGACTCGACGGCACCAAGATTGTCCCATAGAGAACTAACGATTCGTCTATTCACAGAATGCCGATTGCGACAAAATTGCCATGAAATTAACAGGGTTATCCAAAGAGATCCGAATTGCTTGAGAAAGGTAACCGAACGCTGAAAATCAGCGTTCGGTTACCTTTCCTGACCATTCGGCTATCCAGAGAGCAGGCAATTCGCCAAATCCTGGCGAATTGCCTGAACATACGGTGCCTGTTCGGTCCCTGTTCGGGGCAGTGAAATCCCCATAGAGAAGCACTGCTTCGGTATTCAGAGAACACAAACCAGCAGTGAAAGGTTCCCGAAATGCCCTGCCATTCGGTGGTTTAATTCGGCAAATTTATATTCAGGAGAATCCCATAGACTTCAATGTTAAAAATATTCCCGTTTTAATTCAATAGCTAATAAAACCGTTCATTATAAAATTCTGCAGCAAAAAGTCTCTTTATTTATAGATTTTTTAGGATACTTTAAGCATTTTTCTGATTTTTTTTTTTTTTTCAAAAGTCCGATTTTTTTTTTGATTTTTTTTTCAGTTTACTTATTTTTTTTGTAACAGCCCTCTTTATATCATTCCCTGGACCTCCTGTGAAAATTTCAGACATTTTCGCTCAGTAGTTTCTTTGCAAACAGCGTTCTTTTTCCCAGATTCATACAAATGGTTTTTCTAATTATTCACTGCCTCCTCTACGTCACAGCTGCTTCGGCTCTGTGTGATTCGGCTCCCTTTCGGCTCCTGTTCGGCTTTTTTCGAAGGTTAATCCAGATGTTTTTGCTTGTTTTCAGTGTGCATTCGGTTAGGTTTCGTCAGGTTTTCGGCAGCTTTTCCCTGCAATTCGGGACCCTGTGGTGTTTGCTGAATACACCGCAGGGTCACCGAAATGGGATGGCAAAAGGAACCGAATTGAAGAGAACGAAAAGTCACCGAACGTGCGGTGACTTTTCGAATCTCTTTGGATAACCCTGTAAGTGATTTTCGGTGTTTCAATTCAACAGGTTTAAACAGGCGAATCCCGTAGGTTTCAATGTAGTCAATGGAATATTTTTTTTTTTTTAAATAATTTAAGACCATTTATTATTTTTAATTTTGACAAAAGCCTTTTTGAAATTTTTTTTAAAGATCTTTTAGTATTTCTTGTATTTTTTCAAAGACATTTTTTCTTTTTTAAATACTTTTTTTATTATTTAGTAAAAGATCTTTTTATTATTTTATAAAATACTTTTTTATTGTATATATTATTTTTGAAAATACTTTTTTTATTATTTTCTAAAACACTTTTTTATTTAATAACAGACCTTTTAATTATTTTATAAAATACTTTTTTATTATTTAGTAACAGACCTTTTTTTATTATTTTCTAAAATACATTCTTACTATTTTTTAACAGATATTTTTATTATTTCTAAAATACTTTTTTATTATTGTATATATAAATTTTTTAAATACTTTTATTATTTTATAAAATACTTTTTTATTTAATAACAGACCTTTTAATTATTTTCTAAAATACTTTTCTTATTATTTAGTAACAGACCTTTTATTATTTTCTAAAATACTTTTTTTTATTTAATAACAGACCTTTTTATTATTTTATAAAATACTTTTTTTATTATTTAGTGACAGACCTTTTTATTGTTCTAAAATACTTTATTATTTAGTAACAGATCATTTTATTATTTTCTAAAATACGTCTATTTTATTCTTTTGTAACAGACCTTTTCATCATTTTCTAAAATACTTTTTTTCATTATTTTTATATTTCTGTGATCTCTGCGCAGATAATATGGGGGTGGGGCAGATAACCGATCCCGTTAGCTAATTTTAAGGGGACCCTCGCTAATGTTTAAATAAAATTTTAATAAATAATGCTGTTTTAACCCTGATATAAGGGCATTTGCTAACAGTTCGGCGGAAAGAGATTAAATAACAATTAAAAGCAGAAAAAAAAATCCTGTCAAACGAGGAGGCCTGCGCACGTTTAGGATAACTAATTTTATTTATCCTGCTAAGAATCGCTGATTTATCTTGTCGGTGATCGTTTGAGTCCCGGAATCTGCGGCTCAGCCTCGCATCCCTAATTAAGGAACATAATTAATGAGCTGGCAAGACAATGAGTTTATTGCAGTTGTTTGCTGTTTCAGGCGGGGATTTACTGAAGCCGAAAAAATATATATATAATTTTTTCTCCCCCTCCCCCCTCCTATTCTATTAGAACAATTAGAAGATGCTGATGCAGGACTTTGTGGCATAAATCTGCTGCCCTCGACAACAGACTAAATAAGCGCAGGGTGTGTTTACTGTTAACCCCTTCCCTACCCCAGTTGAGCATACTGGACCTTCATAAGCCCCACAAGAGTGTACTCAATGTGATCCTGTTCTGGAGTGTCCTAATGGGCTCCAGGTTGCGCCCCTAAAATTTCAATACATCGGACATGACAGCCGAGGTGCTGAAATGATTTGAAAAGCTTGGAGATCCTTTTTTTCCTGCAAAGAACCACGAAAACCCAAGCAATCCTTTACACGTAGTACCACTTTTTAGCCAGCAGGGGGAGCCCTACGTCTGTCATATAGGGAGTCACTTTGGACTTGGGGTGCATGGACCTGGAGGTATATTTGTAGCGTGCAGGCCTGATGTTCTATATTATTTCAGGCCCGATGTTCTACATTATTTCCTTGCCTTCTCTTGTGCGCATGTAATCTGATTTAAGAATGAATAATGTTATTGTCTATTGTTATGGTCCATGTGTATCTTGTTATCTGCTGATAGGGTTAGCCTTCCAACATACCCTGGCTCAGGAATGTGTTAATATCTGCTGTACATTTGAGTAGTTGGTTAATCTGCTTTGACAGGCAAACACTGCCTCATTATCTGTTTAGCAATCACAATTGCCATTGTCCTGTCTGTCTAGGGATGTTGAGGGAATGTTTATTCCATTTTAGGAACAGGCTTTTGTATGTAAATGACCCATGTTTGACCGTATAAATTTGACCGTGTGTCTATTCCCCAATTAAAAGAGTTCCATTCTGATCCTGAAAACCTCCAGATATACAGCCTCATCTTATTTCTGGGAATGTTAGCAGGCTCTCTACATGTCCCGGTCCTTAAATTTCATCTGATGACTGGAGGGAGGCACGAGAGTCTGCCTGGGGAGAGCACGGGGGGTCCTGAAAGGAAGGGACATTGACAGATGTGACCCTGTCGGGGTACTGAGATCTGTTACATAGGGATTATCCATAGTGAATAGATAGAATATGATAGGACACCTCTATTTACTATTTCTATGATGGAAAATGATTTTTCGTAAAATCACTGGGTCCCAGAGAGTGGTTTTATGGAAAATCTCATGGTATTAAAGGGGATAAATTTTTGAAATAACAGATAAAAACAAGAATTAAAGAGGCGCAGTAGTCCAACCGAACCACAGACCCCTTAAATCTCACAAAGCTGACTCTCACTCATTATTTATTAATAAAGTTCCATTGACCTGTATTTCTACGGGGGGAAAGAAGCCCACTGAACAACTGCTACGTTATAGTTATGTCCACAATAATATAATTTTTTTTCTTAAAAAAAAATATAGAAATAAAAATAGCAATAATTAATAAATGCAAATAGTAATAAATAATATAATTATATTTATTTAATTTCTAATCTGTTTTTACCCCTGGTTGTTCTATTTAATTTAATTTATACTGCATTTTAAAGATATTTCAATCGTACCACTTAAAAAATATTACAGTTTTATTTTCTTGAAGGGAAATTGCTGATATTACATTATATACAGAAATAAAAATTACAATTAATTAATGCAAATAATAATAAATAAATAATTAATATAATTTTATTTATTTATTTATTTAATTTCTACAGAAGAAAAAAAAACAGTTTTTCCCCTAATTGTTCTATTTAATTAAATTTATACTGCATTTTAAAGATATTTCATAGAGACATAGAAACATAGAAAAATGTCGGCAGATAAGAACCTTTCGGCCCATCTAGTCTGCCAAATTACATGGATACTTTACCTGGACTTATTTCAATCTTTTTACTTCTTAAAAATATGATAGTTTTATCTTTTTGAAGAGAATTTGCTGATATTACAAACAATATTAGACTGTAAGCTCCTCTGAGCAAGGACCTTTACACCACTTGTTTCTGGTTTCTAAATGAGTAATTCTGTTCCTTTAATTCTTATTTTTGTTATTGTAAAAAGTTGTAGAAATTGCTGGTGATATATTTATAAGTGATAGTAATAAAAAAATAACAGCATGCATCAGCAATCATATGATACAGCTGCAAGCGTTAGCTAAGCCTTTCAGTATTCATAACTGAAGCAGAGGAGCAAGACCCTCCCCCTAGGAGCTCCTGTTTTCAAAAGAAGTAGTTTTTCCTTCTACTGGGTAGAATGTGACAGACTAATTACAATATGTTCAGAAATTATACTAGGACAGCCTCCAGCCTCATAACTAACCTTTTTCTGTGTTCATAAGGGAACTGAAGCAGATCATCAAGCCCCTCCCACTAGGAGCTCCTGCTTTCAAAATAAGTAATTTTTCCTTGTTCTGGGTTAAATATGACCGACCAAAAAACAATATGTTCAGAAATTATACTAGGGCAGCCTCCAACCTTATAAGTAACCCTTTTGTGCGTCCATTAGCAGACTGAAGCAGTGCAGCAAGCCCCTCCCCCAAGGAACTCATGTTTTCAAAATAATTCATTTTTATTTCTTCTGGGCAAACTATGACAAAATAATTACAATGTGTTCAGAAATTATACTAGGGCATCTTCCAGCCTTGCAACTAACTCTTTTTTGTATTCATCAAGTAACTGAATCAGAGCAGCAAGCCCCTCCCACTAGGAGCTCCTGCTTGCAAAATATATAATTTTCCTTTTGGGTAAATTATGACCAACTAAAAACAATATGTTCAGAAATTATACCAGGGCAGCTTCTACCCTTATAATTAACCATTTTTTGTGTCCACTTGCAGACTGAGGCAGTGCAGCAAGCCCCTCCCCCAAGGAACTCCTGTTTTTAAAATAAGTAATTTTTATTTCTTCTGGGCAAACTATGACAAAATAATTACAATGTGTTCAGAAATAATACTAGGGCATCTTCCAGGCTTGCAACTAAACCTAATTTGTGTTCATAAAGTAACTGAAGCAGAGCAGCAAGCCCCTCCCACTAGGAGCTCCTGCTTGCAAAATATATCATTTTCCTTTTGGGTAAATTATGACCAACTAAAAACAATATGTTCAGAAATTATACCAGGGCAGCTTCTACCCTTATAATTAACCATTTTTTGTGTCCACTTGCAGACTGAGGCAATGCAGCATGCCCCTCCCCCAAGGAACTCCTGTTTTTAAAATAAGTAATTTTTATTTCTTCTGGGCAAACTATGACAAAATAATTACAATGTGTTCAGAAATTATACTAGGGCATCTTCCAGCCTTGCAACTAAACCTAATTTGTGTTCAGTAGGGCACTGAAGCAAAGCAGCAAGCCCCTCCCCCTAGGAGCTCCAGCTTTTAAAAGAAAAAGTTCTCCGCATGATATCAACCTATTAGAGGCTTCTTTTCCTTGGCCTGCCGTTGGTGGGTGACAGAGGTATGTGGCAATCATAGGCGCAGCAGAAAAATTCCAATAAAGATTTTTTAAGATGGAATATTAATTATTTTTAACCGAATTCCCATGAAATTTAATACGCTTTTATTATGTTAATGAAGAGACGTGAATAAGAGGCCTTAAGTAATATCTAACATATAAAATGCAGCATTTAGGATACACTGTAACATATAATAGATATATTATTATAGAACAAGGTGGAAAGCCTGCCCAGAGGGCAGTCTATTGTGGATATATGCCCCAGCTCGTGGATATTGCCCCAGCACGTGGATACTGCCCCAGCATGCCCCAGCACGTGGATATTGCCCCCCAGCTTGTGGATATTGCCCCCAGCTCGTGGATATTGCCCCCAGCTCATGGATATTGCCCCCCCAGCTCATGGATATTGCCCCCCAGCTCATGGATATTGCCCCCAGCTCATGGATATTTCCCCCAGCTCGTGGGTATTGCCCCCAGCTCGTGGATATTGCCCCCAGGTCCTGGATATTGCCCCCCCAAGCTCTCATGGATATGCCCCAGCTCAGACCCCAGACCAGACATGGGGCGGCTGTTCGACTGCTCTATCGGCATTCGGACAGCCGCCCCATGAGCTCCTTATACTTACCTTCCCAAGCGGCGAATGGAAAGTTTCCCCGCTTCCGCTCGTTGAAGGACCCAAGCCTCCCACGTGACCGGGGCTTGGGTCCTTCAGAGAGCGGAAGCGAGGGAACTTTCCCTTCGCCGCTCGGGGGTTGGATGCGCGCGGCAGCCGGGTAGAGGCTGCGAGCGCAGCCTCTACCCGGCTGCTGTGTGCATCTTGTAACCGCCGCGGTGAGCGCACAGCCGGCTCGTGCCGCGGCGGTTGCATGCGCATGCAACCAACCGCCGCTGGTTGCGCGCGCATGCGCAGAGTAAGGCTTGGCGACGGACGCGCCAAGCCTTACTCAATTATAGTATAGATAGTAACATAATCTGGTTGATAGAATTCTTATTACCTTAACCCTTTAGTGGAAATGCTTTTTTTTTTAGCTCTCAATCAAAACCCCAACAATCCATATAAAATATTGTATATACGAGCAATGAATAAGAAATAATTGCCTAAGCATAGATTGTTGCGAGCACGAGAGGAAGGTAATGTGAGTGCAAATATCATTTAATTGAATCTTAAACCCCGTGAACAATAAAACAATAAACAAACAAAATAAATAAAGTAACAGAGTAATGAGCCATTTCTCTGACAGATTAATATTCAGATTTGTTTTCTTTTCTAGGTGTCTGAGGAGAAGACCAGTCCAATGTCCCGTTAGACCGGAATTTGGAGAATGACCCTGGCACTGTGTCTAATACAAGTCATTGCATACTGACCTGAGGCCGGGATGGGGTTTGTGGGTAAGACACGCTCTGGGGAAAGGGAAAAAAAAAATCATAAACAAAAGAAGACAAGGTGAAAATATCGATTTGTTGGCATCCAAGAACCCGAGCAGATCTCAATAACATATGGACCACTGAGGAACAAAATAAAAGAATAAATAAATAAAATATATATATAACAATATAGCAAACCAGAAAGAGAGCACACCTGCTGTAATATATATATATGGCCAAAAAGGAGCTGCTGCAAGTGGATATCTACGTGTTTTACAGATATTCACTTGTAAAAAGTGTTGTAGCCCCTCGGGCGTCGCGGCCGAGGTGCTGAAACTATGGGGGCAACTTCTGGAGCCCAAATACAAAGGAAATCTGTTCGAAACAAACAAAGTTCATGAGAAATGCCAATCCGTAAACTGGGCTTTAGAGAACCATTGTAATAAATATCATATATTTCTGGTGATTTATTAAGAAAACATATGATTGAATCCTAATACAAGCACTTCAGGGCAAGAGGGAACTATGCCCCCCCCAAAAAAATAGGGGTGGAACTGCATTCCCAAGAGTTCCTAATTGACTTGACCCCTTGATACAAACTATGATCAAACATTGCATAAGCCTGTCGTATGTTCTTGGAGTTTTTATATATATTTATATATTAAAGTTTTATTATTGCAGAAGTGATTTACACTTCCCTGTATTTAAACAATATCATATAGGAGTGTGGGGGTTGTAGGTTAAGTGCAACATGTCAACTGTTAATTGAGGACCATAAAAACGCTGAGACTTTTCACACTTTTTATTTTATTTTATTAGGACTAGACCCCTGTATGTAAATAAACCTTCCTCGATTTATAACATAAGTCCAGTGTGTTTACATGTCTTCAAAAGGCAACGGGGGACACATGCCACCATCCTTTTTACCTAATCTTTTTATCTCCCCAGGATGGCGGCATGTGTCCCCCGTTCATATGGGGCTCCACGTGGTGGTCGTCCTGGAACTACGATGACATGGTATAAAATGGCATTAAATTTGTAGTCCTTTATAGTTATAGATATGTATTAGTTCGTTAGCTGTTAATAGGCTTAGAAACATAGTGTCAATATACACCTGCTCCTTAAGATTATGGATTATTGATTAAGCATCTATTACTAGTAGGGATGAGCTGTTCTGTTCGGACGGTTCGAAGTTCGGACCAAACTTAGCCTGTTCGTTCTGTTCGCGAACTCCGAACATTTCCGGGTGTTCACCGCATGTTCGACCACAATGCACCACAATGGACCACAATGCACTTTCCCACTGGCCTGAAGCTCGTAATAGGCTACAGCCTTGCACTTGACCACAGGTCTCGTGCAAGACAGGTTCAACACTATGCCAATCACGGCTCAGAGTCCTGATTGGGCAAATTTTACCAAATCATGGGCTCACAGAGCTACAGTTGTGTTCAAAATTATGCAACCCCCACTGAAATTGAGTGTTTTGGCCAGTTTGACATTGATTTTGATCATTCAGTCATCTTGCTTACAATTAAATCAAAGAGGCGCGTGTAGGTCAGACAAATATAACATAACATTTATAATGAAATAACCACAAATGTCTTTTCTGTGCTCACATCATTATCAGTTTTATTCAACCCCCAAGTGACATTCAATCTTAGTACTTAGTACAACATCCTTTTACAGTTATAACAGCTTTTAAACGTGAAGCATAGCTTGACACAAGTGTCTTGCAGCGATCTACGGGTATCTTCGCCCATTCGTCATGGGCAAAAGCCTCCAGTTCAGTCACATTCTTAGGCTTGCGCACTGCAACTGCTTTCTTTAAGTCCCACCAGAGGTTCTCAATCGGATTTAAGTCAGGTGACTGCGATGGCCACTCCAAAATGTTCCAGCCTTTAATCTGCAACCATGCTCTAGTGGACTTGGAGGTATGCTTGGGATCATTGTCCTGTTGAAAGGTCCAACGTCTCCCAAGCCTCAGGTTTGTGACGGACTGCATCACATTGTCATCCAATATCTCCTGGTACTGAAGAGAATTCATGGTACCTTGCACACGCTGAAGCTTCCCTGTACCTGCAGAAGCAAAACAGCCCCAAAGCATGATTGACCCCCCGCCATGCTTCACAGTAGGCAAGGTGTTCTTTTCTTCATAGGCCTTGTTCTTCCTCCTCCAAACATAGCGTTGATCCATGGGCCCAAACAGTTCTAATTTTGTTTCATCAGTCCACAGAACACTATCCCAAAACTTCTGTGGTTTGTCCACATGACTTTTGGCATACTGCAGTCGACTCTTCTTATTCTTTGGAGACAGCAAGGGGGTGCGCCTGGGAGTTCTGGCATGGAGGCCTTCATTACGCAGTGTGCGCCGTATTGTCTGAGCTGAAACTTCAGTACCCACATCTGACAAATCTTTTCTCAGTTCCTCAGCAGTCACACGGGGACTTTTCTCCACTCTACGCTTCAGGTAGCGCACAGCAGTCGAAGTCAGCATCTTCTTTCTGCCACGACCAGGTAGCGTTTCAACAGTGCCTTTGCCTTGAATTTGCGAATGATGCTTCCTATGGTCTCTCTTGGTATGTTTAACATCTTTGCAATCTTCTTATAGCCATTGCCCTTCCTGTGAAGAGTAATCACCTCTTTCTTGTCTTCCTGGACCATTCTCTTGACTTCACCATGTTTGTAACCACACCAGTAAATGTCTAGAAGCAGCTGAGTATCACAGTCATTTTAAAGCTGCTAATTGGTGCTTATTATGCTTTATTGCTGCTCCGTGACATCCACAGGTGTTTTCAATACCTGATTGAAAACACTTGAATGAACCTCTGTTCTTCAGAGTGGTAGTCTTTAAGGGGTTGAATAATTTTGTCAATGAAGAATTCACAAAAGAAACATTTACTACTGTATTACAAAACCAATTGATGTCATTTTAGTTGCATATGGTTCTTTAAAAAGTCCTTGTAGGATTTCATTCTGAATACAATTACAAATGTCACTAAATTCCCTAAAACCCTTTACAGCATTGGGGGTTGAATAATTTTGAACACAACTGTAAGTCCCGCAGCACACTATATAAGGTTTCCACGCAGCGCTTCTGCACACATTTGAGAGGAGATTTCATAGGAGATAGCTGTTGTGTGTTCTTACTGCCAGTCTGCCACGTGTCTGGGGGGGTCTCATTTCTACCAAATATCCGGGAATTGAGGTGATGTGTGTCTTGTCACTGCCAGCAAGTATGTTGGGGGTCACAAATTTCTACAAAACATTTGGGAATTGAGGTGATCTGTGTCTTGTCACACAGCCAGTACCACTCAGTATTTGGGGGTCACAAATTTCTACAAAACATTTGGGAATTGAGGTGATCTGTCTCTTGTCACACAGCCAGTACCACGCAGTATTTTGGGGGGTCACTAATTTTTACAAAATATCTGGGAATTGAGGTGATCTGTGTCTTCACTACCAGCAAGTATTTTGGGGGTCACAAATTTCTACAAAATATTTGGGAATTGTTATAATCCGTGTGTTCTCACTGGCTGCCACCCATTAGGGGGTCTCACTGATTTATAGGAGGTTTCTGAGACTTGTAATCTGTGGCTTCTCACTGCCACCCATCAGGGGGTCCCACATACTTCTAGCAGATTTATGCGAATTGTAATTGTGTCTTCTCACTGCCACCCATCAGGGAGTCTCGCATACTTCTATCAGATTTTGCGAATTGTAATCTGTGGCTTCTCACTGCCACCCATCAGGGGGTCCCACATACTTCTATCAGATTTATGCAAATTGTAATCTGTGGCTTCTCACTGCCATCCATCAGGGGGTCACACTGATTTATAGGAGGGAATTGTAATCTGTGTCTTGTCACTGGCTGCCAGCTATCAGGGTGTCTCACTGAGTTATACCAGAGTTCTGTAAATCTTTAATCTTTATACCAGAGTTGAATCAGAGTTCTGTATATATTTAATCTAGATATCACTCACCATGTCTGAAAGAACAAAAAGGACAGGCAGATGCTCCCAGACACAGATAAGAGGTCAAGCAGCCCCTGTGTCTGGAGGCTGTGCCTCTGGTCGTGGTGGACGTGGTGCATCCTCTGCAGGGGCACGCTTGTCCTTTCTAACTGGTGCTGGCCGTCTTCTTAAGCAGCAGCAACATACAGAGGATTTGGTGTATTGGCTAACCAGGCCATCCTCATCCTACGAGTCCTCTGACAGCCAGGCTTGTAGTGCTTTACAGTCTACCTCAGCTGCCAAAGCATCTAATGCAGCCTCCATGTCCACAGATACTCCTGCCGTAGCCTCGCTATCACACACGGAGGAGTCAGCTGAATTGTTTGACTACAATGACAGTGACATCCTGCTTGAGGATGCACAGCAAGTACAGTTCTCTGATTCAATCTCTGAGGTTGAGGAAGGGAGTATAATCAACCTAGAGGAAGGGGGTGCCAGTGATGACACACACAAATAACTGGCACTCATGTTGCCCCAGCAGCTGCAGCATACTGCCAAGTTGGCTCCAGTGACAAGGAGATAGGGGGTGAAGATGACATTGATGATGAGGTCACTGACTCCACCTGGGTGCCAGATCGAACAGAGGAATCAAGTGAGGAGGAGGGGGAGGAGGAGGAGGAGGCACAGCAAACACAAGGCACAACATCCTCTATGACCAACCGTAGCACTAGCCAGTCCAAGGCATCAGATGTCAGAGCTGCTCCGGTGCAGAGCGCTGTTGTCTCAAAGCACACACGCAGGAACTCTGATGTCTGCGGGAGTTCTTTAAGAAATGTGCAGCAGACCCCACCGTTGCTATTTGTAATCTATGTCAGATGAGGCTTAAGCGTGGGAAAGACACCGGACACTTGGGTACCACATGCTTGAGGCGACATATGACCAGAGGGCCATCAACGAGTACCTGTGTGAGTATGGCACAAGGACAGGTTCAGGTCAACTTGGTTTCCCCCCCGCAGTGGCTGAATATCAAGGATGCATGCACTGTACTGTCACCATTTGAGGAGGCAACGAGGATGGTGAGCAGGGGCAGTGCATGCATCAGTGACACAATTCCTTTAGTGTTCCTGCTGGAGCACACTCTGCGGGGAATTATAGATGTGGCTCTAGAGGCAGAGCAGCGGGAGGAAGAGGAGGCCTTGCCTAGCTCTGAAGGCCCAAGTCTTTCCGCAGACAGCATTCCAGCGGATCCTACTCAGATCTGACAGGAGGAGGAGGAGGAATATTTAAGTAGTGGGGGCATTGAAGGTGGGGATTCCTCAAGGGAGGTTTTCGTGTGCCCAGAAACACAAGGGCTAGTGCGTGGCTGGGAGGAAGAAGTGCACGATGGGGTCATCCTCATTGACCAGGAAGACTCGGAAGCTAATGCCACCTCCAACCTACGCTGCATAGGCTCCCTTATAATGCAAAGCCTGCTAAAGGACCCCAGGATTCGTGCTATCAAGGAGAGGGATCATTACTGGTTGGCAACCCTTCTTGATCCACGATACAAGGGTAAAGTTGCAGAGCTCATCCTGCCCGCACAGAGGGAGCACAGGATGAAAAAACTTGAGGACGCTCTAAAGCGACACTTGTGTAACACCTTTCCAGGCACTGGTAGGTTACCAAGTGATGACACACGTGCTTCTGAGGCTGCGGATGATCAGAGGAATAGTGGTGAAGGCCAGGGCCGCTTGACTGATGCATTTTTAAATTTTTTTAGTCCACGACGCCCAGGGACGTTAAATGTAGGCACCCATTGCCAGCATCTTCACCATATGGTGCAGGACTACCTAGGGGCAAGGGCAGACCTGGATACCTTTCCAGCAGATGATCCACTGGCTTACTGGGTGTTGAGATTGGATCACTGGCCAGAATTTAGCCAATATGCTATGCAGCTACTAGGTTGCCCTTCATCTAGCGTGCTTTCTGAAAGGACGTTCAGTGCCGCTGGCTGGTTTTGTCACAGACAAAAGAGTGCGTCTGTCCACCGACTCTGTAGACCGGCTGACATTTATAAAAATGAATCAGTCCTGGATCAGCAGCTATCAATCCCCTGATGCTGAAGTAACGGAATAGATCGGGGATGTCTTCTGCATTCACAAAACCTCCAGCACTGAACTCTTCCACAATACCACAAAAGGGTTACGGTGTGAAGGCACTTGCTGCCATGAAAGACACAATATTTGGCTGCACTGACGCCTGTGCCACATTTATATCATTTTAACTTTTTGAACCGCAGGGTCCAATCCTGCACTCTTCCACAATACTACAGAGGGGTTACTGTATGATAGTACTTGCAGGCCTGGCACCAAAAGCACAATATTTGGGTGCACTGCCACTGACGCCTGTATCAGATTCATATCCTCAGAGGGGTTACGGTGTGACGGCACTGTTGCTGACGCTAAAGGCCCAATTTTAAAGCACATATTGTTACTTTCATCCAAAGCCTGCATAAGTTTCACAATAATTTAGCCAAAAAATCACTAAACTTTTTCTACGTGTCCGAAAATGTCTCTTTTCATACAGACTGCCGCCATAAGCAGTTGTTTATGGATAGATTAAAGGAAAAGCATTTACCGTCATTTGAAACGTCATTTTTTGGTTTTTAAAGGTAGGGTCAGACGAAAGCATTTTTCCCCGCGAACGTGAAAAAGTGCGTCCGAACGCATTGACGGATTTTTTCACGGAATGCGCAAAAACGGTCAGACGATGCGCATTTTCGGGCGTGATTTTGCACGGATCGTCAATAAAACTCTTTTTGCGTCTGGACGTTATGTAGGCTGGACATTAGCAGCGTCTGACATCTCCTAATCACGCAAACACGCCGCTATGCCGCAGCTGCGCACTCAGTACGTCAGTACTAGCGGTTCAGCGTTCTCAAAAAAATGCGTTCAAATTCCACTTGCGTTGCACGGCCGGACTTTTGTGCGGCCATACATCGTATATTGGCCGTCATTGCCCGTCATCTGCTGCTAGTGCGGCCGTAATTATGTGCGCCAGAACGCACGTTAAAAGTGCGCTGGTCTGACCCCAGCCTAAGTGTTTCTATACATCCTAGAAATCCGCCACTTCACGGGCAGGTTGTGGGGACCTCCTAGGCACGATATTTGAAGGAATTTTTCGTTTTTATTTTTAACCCTTATTTCATGGAAAACTCACTGTCCCTTTAAAAACGTTTTTTTTTTCCTTTTTGTCCTTGTTTCCTGTCCCCCAGGGCACTACCCGGACCCCCATACACCTTTTATGGCAAATATCTAGCATATATGCCCTCTTGGAAGGCACTCTAAAAATCTAATTTTCAGCCCCATTGACTTGTATTGAGTTCGAACATTTGGAAAGTTCGGGTTCGAATACGAACCGAACTCGGGGGTGTTCGGCTCATCCCTAATTACTATACCTTCCATTGTTTTTAATAATATGTTTATTACCACTTGATATACGTTTGTGTTTTCACTCAGCCTCTATGATTGCACTCTATATACTATGTTGATTTTTGTTACATCTTTTCATTGTTTAATTGATTACAGGTGTATTCAATCAATGAGTGTATATATTGAGGTGTTGCTTTTTAATTGGTATGTATGATGAAGACCTGTTGGTCGAAACGTCACATCACTGTTCATGGGGTCTGCTGTCCCTGAAAAAAATTGCTGCCACTTACTCTACTGGAGGTCCTGTTCATTTCTATTTCCTCGTTGAATTTGGGAGAGACTGGTGGCGTCCCACCCTGAACGGAGACCTCGTAGAGCCCCCGTGGGTTTGGGCTCGCCTCCTCCTCCCCAGCTTTTCATTTTGCGGACTGCATTTGTGCGTCCAGCATTTTTGACGGACAAAACGTTAATCGATTTTCCCTTCTACATCAGTCAAAAAAAACATCAGTCACAAAAACGGACTGTGTGGCCACTACCGCGTCTTGCGTCCGTACTGCACGGACGCACAGTCCGTACAAAATGCGTTCGTCTGATCCTAGCCTTAAATGGCAAGTGAAAAAAAAAATCTGTGAGATATGAAAAGGTTCAAGATAATTACTGTAATTATAATTTATTTTTCTCCGTTATTGCATGAAAACAACAGGACTGCAGAATGTCAATGCACCACTAGATGGCGATGCAGCCTGTGACTGGATGAAAAAAAAATAAGGAATCTATTTGAATGAACGTGGTTTTTGCTTTTTGAAAAAAACTGTTTATTTACTGGCACGTTTTTAATCCGACGAGTGATAAAAAAAATGGATTGGATTAAACTGGTTCCAAATAAATAAAAATTGTCCAAGTGCATATCGATGTATCCTTCCTGGTAAAATACTTTATAAATAAATAAATATGTCTCGATAGACACAAAAACATCATAATTTATAAAAATAAAAAATCTCCAAATTATGGATCTCCTGGTTACAGGCAAGAGAGCGAGAGAGGCATTACTGACCTAGTGTGACCTCCTCCAGGTCACTGGGATCTGTTTCTCCTGCAGGGACGTGCAGTCAGGGCAGGCAGAGCCTCACCTGTCACTCCAAATGCAGCTGGATGCTGCGTCACCAAACCAGAGACTGAAGTCACAATGAGCTCAGTCTCGTCTTCCACAACCAGACACAAACTAAATGGAGTGTGCGCTTGCTTACACTGCCACATGCTCCATCCATTGTAACAGGTCACATGCGCGGGAGTGAGGCTCAGCTGACCGCTGCCTCACATGGTATGGAAAATACCAGTTGTTATCCAATGAAAGAGCACCTGGTGCTTCTTCATTGGACAGTTTGGTAGGTAGGGGAATCAGCTATCAAAAGGCTTTTACTTAATCTTACTGGATATAAATTAAATTAATTGATTATTATTATTTGGATGTTAATAGAAGGAGGAAGATGACATTACTTCACATAAACAATCTAAATAGACATATTGTTTTCAGTAAGGCTAGGGTCAGACGAACGCATTTTTCACGTTGTCCGTCCGTTCTTCGTATGCTGCCCAGCATTGGACGTCATTTGCTGCTAGCACGGCCGTGATTAAGTGCGGCTAAACGCACGTTAGTACTGCGCTCGTCTGACCCTAGTCTAAGACCTAAAAAAAGGATTTTTTTCTCATAAAAACTAAAAGAATAAAAAAAAAAACAGAAAAAACCCAAACGACTAATTAACAAAAGTTCAATTCCGCCGGGTACCAGTGGTCAATGCGACACAATATGCTGGAAATAGAATTCAATAAAAAATATTTGACACAAACAATCCAGAATATGTCCAGAGCAACACACATAAACCTCGAGCAGCGGTGGAAAAGGTCGACAGGAGGAATGCAGCCCTTACGGCTCTCCTGCACCTCATAAAACTATGAAAAAGATAAACATATGGATTGAAAAATATTCAATAAAGGAAAGGCGGAACTTTCTGCATTTGAGTATTTCCCTCCGTGCTACGAAAAGGAAGGATATAGAATAAAACAACAAATAGAATGTTATATAACATGAAATATAAAGCACAGTCACAGCTATACAAATCATGTGGTCACATGGTCCAAGGGAAAATAAATAGTGTCACACACTATTTAATATTTATTAAATGAAGTTAAACAAGAGGCTGACTGTCATTTTATAGAATTGGCATTCCGCAAGGGAGGGCTTCATTAGGAGAGAATGTTCCTGTGTGTCACCATTGTAAATCCTCCTCTGATTAGACTTGTGCACCGATTTTTTTTTCAGTTTGGTTTGGGTCGTTCGGATTTTGTAAATTTTCGTTTCGGCTCGTTTAGTTTTTGGTTCGTTTTTCGTATCGACTTTTTTTTCGTGATTTCGGAAATTTTCGTATTTTTCGGAACGTCTGTTCTCCTCGTTTCAAAGTGTCTGTTCGTTTTGACGTAAACTAATGGTTTTTCGGATCCGATATTTCTGTCGATATGATAATTCTGTCGATACGATAATTCTGCCATTGAGATTTCTCATGTTTTACAAGAAGGATACATTGAGATTTCTCTGGTTTCCCGGGAAGTATACATTGAGATTTCTCTGGTTTCCCGGGAAGGATACATTGAGATTTCTCTGGTTTTCTAGGAAGGATACATTGAAATTTCTCTGGTTTCCCGTGAAGGATACATTGAGATTTCTCATGTTTAACAAGAAGGATACATTGAGATTTCTCTGGTTTTACAAGAAGGATACATTGAGATTTCTCATGTTTTACAAGAAGGATACATTGAGATTTCTCTGGTTTTCCGGGAAGGATACATTGAGATTTCTCTGGTTTTACACGAAGGATACATTGAGATTTCTCATGTTTTACAAGAAGGATACATTGAGATTTCTCTGGTTTCCTGGGAAGGATACATTGAGATTTCTCTGGTTTCCTGGGAAGGATACATTGAGATTTCTCTGGTTTTCCAGGAAGGATACATTGAGATTTCTCAGGTTTCCCGGGAAGGATACATTGAGATTTCTCTGGTTTTCTAGGAAGGATACATTGAGATTTCTCTGGGTTTACAAGAAGGATACATTGAGATTTCTCATGTTTTACAAGCAGGATACATTGAGATTTCTCATGTTTTACAAGAAGGATACATTGAGATTTCTCAGGTTTCCCGGGAAGGATACATTGAGATTTCTCTGGTTTTCCAGGAAGGATACATTGAGATTTATCTGGGTTTACAAGAAGGATACATTGAGATTTCTCATGTTTTACAAGCAGGATACATTGAGATTTCTCATGTTTTACAAGAAGGATACATTGAGATTTCTCTGGTTATACCAGAATGATACATTGAGATTTCTCTGGTTTCCCGGGAAGGATACATTGAGATTTCTCATGTTTAACAAGAAGGATACATTGAGATTTCTCTGGTTTCCCAAGAAGGATACATTGAGATTTCTCTGGTTTTCCAGGAAGGATACATTGAGATTTCTCTGGTTTTACAAAAAGGATACATTGAGATTTCTCATGTTTTACAAGAAGGATACATTGAGATTTCTCATGTTTTACAAGAAGGATACATTGAGATTTCTCTGGTTATACAAGAAGGATACATTGAGATTTCTCTGGTTTCCCGGGAAGGATACATTGAGATTTCTTTGGTTATACAAGAAGGATACATTGAGATTTCTCTGGTTTCCCGGGAAGGATACATTGAGATTTCTCTGGTTTCTGGGAAGAATACATTGAGATTTCTCATGTTTTACAAGAAGGATACATTGAGATGGAAATGATACAAAATTACAGAATCAGCGATATAACCGAAAAATACGTTGTCCGAAATTACTGAAATGGAACCGAAATCAGGAATGGAACGAAAATGATTTTCGATTTTACACATTTCTAGTCCATTCGAAAACTCCAAAAAGTTTTTGTTTCGGTTCGGAAATTTGTTCGGATTTACCGTTTGCAGATCTGAAAATTTTCGGAAAATCGGCCGAATCCGAATGCACGAATCGGGAAATTTCGTGAAAATTCCAAAATTCCGAAACCCGAAACGCTCATCCCTACCTCTGATTATGTCCCTGACACCTGATGAAATCTATTCTATAAATAGTAGGCTTGAGGAGAGCATGAAAAACCTAATCGGGATTGAAACAATCAAAATATAATTTGATTGCTTCGAATGACTCAGAACAATAGCACTCATTGCGTAGAGCAAATGTCCTAAACATGAAACAAGCAGGAGGACTAACCCTAACCCTAATAATATAATAAGCAGAAATAGTAACCCTAATCATAAAAAAAGAAGAAATAGTAACCCTAACCCTAATCATAAAACAAGCAGAAATAGTAACCCTAACCCTAATCATCAAACAAGCAGAAATAGTAACCCTAATCATAAAACAAACAGAAATAGTAACCCTAACTCTAACCATAAAACAAGCAGAAATAGGAACCCTAACCCTAATCATCAAACAAGCAGAATAGTAACCCTAATCATCAAACAAACAGAAATAGAAACCCTAACCCTAACCATAAAACAAGCAGAAATAATAACCCTAACCCTAATCATCAAACAAGCAGAAATAGTAACCCTAATCATAAAACAAACAGAAATAGTAACCCTAACTCTAACCATAAAACAAGCAGAAATAGGAACCCTAACCCTAATCATCAAACAAGCAGAAATAGTAACCCTAATCATCAAACAAACAGAAATAGAAACCCTAACCCTAACCATAAAACAAGCAGAAATAATAACCCTAACCCTAATCATCAAACAAGCAGAAATAGTAACCCTAATCATAAAACAAACAGAAATAGTAACCCTAACTCTAACCATAAAACAAGCAGAAATAGGAACCCTAACCCTAATCATAAAACAAGCAGAAATAGTAACCCTAATCATAAAACAAGCAGAAATAGTAACCCTAATCATAAAACAAACAGAAATAGTAACCCTAACCCTAATCATTAAACAGCAGAAATAGTAATGCTAATCCTAATCATAAAACAAGCAGAAAAAGTAACCCTAACCCCTAATCATAAAACAAACAGAAACAATAACCCAAACCCTAAAACAAGCAGATATAGTAACCCTAATCATAAAATAAGTAGAAATAGTAACTCTAACCCTAATCATAAAACAAGCAGAAATAGTAACCCTAACCCTAACCATAAAACAAGCAGAAATAGTAACCCTAACCCTAATCATGAAACAAGCAGAAATAGTAACCCTAATCATGAAACAAGAAGAAATAGTAACCCTAACTCTAATAATAAAACAAGCAGAAATAGTAACCCTAACCCCTAATCATAAAACAAACAGAAACAGTAACCCTAACCCTAAAACAAGCAGATATAGTAACTCTAACCCTAATCATAAAACAAGCAGAAATAGTAACCTTAACCCTAATCATAAACAAGCAGAAATAGTAACCCTAACCATAAAAAAAGCAGAAATAGTAACCCTAACCCTAATCATAAAAAGGCAGAAATAATAATGCTAACTCTAATAATAAAACAAGCAGAAATAGTAACCCGAACCCCTAATCATAAAATAAACAGAAACAGTAACCCTAACCCTAAAACAAGCAGAAATAGTAACCTTAACCCTAATCATAAAACAAGCAGAAATAGTAACCCTAAACCTAATCATAAAACAAGCAGAAATAGTAACCCTAAACCTAATCATAAAACAAGCAGAAATAGTAACCCTAACCCTAACCATAAAACAAGCAGATATAGTAACCCTAATCATAAAACAAGCAGAAATAGTAACCCTAACCCTAACCATAAAACAAGCAGATATAGTAACCTTAACCCTAATCATAAAACAAGCAGGAATAGTAACCCTAACCCTAATCATAAAACAAGCAGAAACAGTAACCCTAACCCTAATCATAAAACAAGCAAAAATAGTAACCCTAAACCTAATCACTAAACAAGCAGAAATTGTAACCCTAATCACAAAACTATAAGAAATAGTAACCCTAATCATGAAACAAGAAGAAATAGTAACCCTAATCATGAAACAAGAAGAAATAGTAACCCTAACCCTAATAATAAAACAAGCAGACATAGTAACCCTAACCCTAATCATAAAACAAGCAGAAATAGTAACCCTAATCATAAAACAAGCAGAAATAGTAACCCTAACCCTAATCATCAAACAAGCAGAAATAGTAACCCTAATCATAAAACAAGCAGAAATAGAAACCTTAACCCTAATCAGAAACTATAAGAAATAGTAACCCTAATCATGAAACAAGAAGAAATAGTAACCCTAATCATGAAACAAGAAGAAATAGTAACCCTAACCCTAATCATCAAACAAGCAGAAATAGTAACCCTAATCATAAAACAAGCAGAAATAGTAACCTAACCCTAATCATAAAACAAGCAGAAATAGTAACCTTAACCCTAATCATAAACAAGCAGAAATAGTAACCCTAACCATAAAACAAGCAGATATAGTAACTCTAACCCTAATCATAAAACAAGCAGAAACAGTAACCCTAACCCTAATCATAAAACAAGCAAAAATAGTAACCCTAAACCTAATCACTAAACAAGCAGAAATTGTAACCCTAATCACAAAACTATAAGAAATAGTAACCCTAATCATGAAACAAGAAGAAATAGTAACCCTAATCATGAAACAAGAAGAAATAGTAACCCTAACCCTAATCATCAAACAAGCAGAAATAGTAACCCTAATCATAAAACAAGCAGAAATAGTAACCTAACCCTAATCATAAAACAAGCAGAAATAGTAACCCTGACCCTAATCATGAAACAAGATGAAATAGTAACCCTAACCCCTAATCATAAAACAAACAGAAACAGTAACCCTAACTCTAAAACAAGCAGATATAGTAAATCTAACCCTAATCATAAAACAAGCAGAAATAGTAACCTTAACCCTAATCATAAACAAGCAGAAATAGTAACCCTAACCATAAAAAAAGCAGATATAGTAACTCTAACCCTAATCATAAAACAAGCAGAAACAGTAACCCTAACCCTAATCATAAAACAAGCAAAAATAGTAACCATAACCCTAATCATAAAACAAGCAGAAATTGTAACCCTAATCACAAAACTATAAGAAATAGTAACCCTAATCATGAAACAAGAAGAAATAGTAACCCTAATCATGAAACAAGAAGAAATAGTAACCCTAACCCTAATCATCAAACAAGCAGAAATAGTAACCCTAATCATAAAACAAGCAGAAATAGTAACCCTAACCCTAATCATGAAACAAGAAGAAATAGTAACCCTAACCCTAATCATAAAACAAGCAGAAATAGTAACCCTAACCCTAATCATAAAACAAGCAGAAATAGTAACCCTAATCATAAAACAAACAGATATAGTAACCCTAACTCTAACCATAAAACAAGCAGAAATAATAACCCTAATCATAAAAAAGCAGAAATAGTAATGCTAATCCTAATCATAAAACAAACAGAAACAGTAACCCAAACCCTAAAACAAGCAGATATAGTAACTCTAACCCTAATCATTAAACAAGCAAAAATAGTAACCCTAACCCTAATCATAAAACAAACAGAAATAGTAACCCTAACCCTAATCATAAAACAAGCATAAATAGTAACCCTAACCCTTATCATGAAACAAGGAGAAATATTAACCCTAACCCTAATCATAAAACAAGCAGAAATATTAACCCTAACCCTAAGCATAAAACAAACAGAAATAGTAACCCTAATCATAAAACAAGCAGAAATAGTAACCCTAACCCTAATCATAAAACAAACAGAAATAGTAATCCTAACCCTAACCATAAAACAAGCAGAAACAGTAGCCCTAACTTTAATCATAAAACAAGAAGAAACAGTAACCCTAATCCTAAAACAAGCAGAAATAACAACCCTAACCCTAATCATAAAACAAACAGAAATAGTGTCCCTAACCCGAATTATAAAAAAAGCAGAAATAATAAGCCTAACCCGAATTATAAAAGAACCAGAAATAGTAACCCTAACCCTACCTTTATTATCCTTTGTTAGTCGGGAGTAGAAGAATGTAGTTGAGTATTTGCGTGGAGTGTCATTGTGCATTTGAATGCCGCATACATGTGGATATTGATATTATACACAAATTCCAATGTGTGAGACCCGAGACAGAGCGGGGCCTTTGGCTGTGACCAACTTATTCTAATTATCTGGTTGTAGATCCCATAATGCTTCCTAGAAAGTGTTATTAAGTAAAGTATCTCATTCTCAATGCTGATGGGAATCCGATACTTCAGGCTATCATGGGAAGGCCCTATTTGGAGCACCGGCTCCAAGAGGCAAATTCTATGGGGTGGAAAATTCTTGCCGACGGCCCTGACCAAGGTGGACATCTTGCCGATCCATGCCCAGGTCAGGGCTGGTGGCAAGAATTTGGGTCTCATGGACAATCGTCGGGACCCTTGATCTCTACATCCCTGGTGGCTGTGGGCCCCGCAGAGTGATCTGTGCACAGACCATAAACCACACTGAAGTCTGGACTTGAGCGTCGGCATTGATCAATCATTGACTGTGTCAGAGTGCGCTGGCGGTCAGGTGACAGGTCATCAGCTATCACCGGCATTCGAGTACAGACTCCAGTGGTACATGGTCTGCACACAGATCGCTTTGCAGAGCCCACAGCCACCAGACATCCAGGGATGTAGAGGGACTGCAGGGCAGTATCACTGGACTAGCCCCCCCCACTGCCACTGGACCACCAAGACCCCCTCCCTGCAAAGAAAAGGTAAGCAGTAGAGGGGGCAATGTTTATTATGGCTGTGGGGCTGTGGGTATTTTTTATGGCTGTGGGGCTCTGTGAAACGCTCATACACACCGCACATTACTGTGAGTTTTATTGCTGTGGGGCTCTGTGATACAGTATTGTGCAGTTTGTATGAGTGTATCACAGAGCTCCACAGCAATAAAACTCACAGTAATGTGCAGTGTGTATGAGTGTATCACAGAATCCACAGCAATAAAACTTAGTAATGTGAAGTGTGTATGAATGTGAATTTGATTGCTGTGGATTCTGTGATACACTCATACACACTGCAAATTACTGTGAGTTATATTGCTGTGGAGCTCTGTGATACACTCATATACACCACACATTACTGTGTGTTTTATTACTGTGGAGCTCTGTGATACGCTCATACACACCGCACATTGCTGCAAGTTTTATTGCTGCGGGGCTCTGTGATACACTCATACACGCCACATTTTTTTTGGGGGGGCAGCATTTCAGCCATGGCTCCAGGCAACACAGAGGCTTGGGCCGGCCCTGCCCAGTCCCCTCATAAGGTACAGTACCTAAGGTCTGTGCATCTTCAAGCTAGAAATGGTGGGTTCAGATTAACAGAGCTACTACCTCCATGTTTGGTCCCGGCCTGAGAAATAAGAAGGTTAGTTAGTGCAGCAGCATTGTTTGCTTTATAAGTAAAAGCACATAATGTCACTTTCTTAGACTAGGGAAAAAGTAAATTCTGAATAATTTTTACTTAATTCATGGTCATGTTTAGTATCATTGGATAGACCCAATTCTAACCTTTCCAATGAAACCTCAGATGACCTTGTGTGGTGTAAAAATCAGAGATGCAGGGATCCAAAGTGCCCCTGTCTCTACTCACTGAAGTGCCATGATCTAGGTTGTCAATGAAACAATGCCTTGTGCCATTACCTCCAGACAGTGAGTTATTGCACCATGAAATGTTCACTATAATTAGGGATGTGCGTTTCGGGTTTCGGAATTTCGGAATTTTCACAAAATTTCCCGATTCGTGTTTTCGGATGCGGCCGATTTTCCGAAAATTTTTAGATCCGAAAATGGCAGATCCGAAACGAAAAATTTTCGGAATTTTCGAATGGACTTGAAATGTGTCAAATCAAAATTTATTTTCGCTCTATTCATGATTTTGGTTCCATTTCGGTAATTCTGGAAATCGTATATTTAACTATTATCGGTTATATCGCTGATTCTGTAAATTTTGTATTTGTAAATGCGTATCACTTGTTTCTTGTGGCATTCGTGTCAGTTTAGCGTTTTTTAAATCGTTTTGTTCATTTTTTTGTTCCTTGGCTTTCATACCATTTTAATATGATTAAATAAAGTTGTGAAATGTATATTCAATTATTCATAATAAAAAAAGGATCTTTATTTAATAAAAAAACCCACGATAGAATCGCCAGAATTATCGTAGACACTTTGAAACGAGGAGAACAGATGTTCCGAAAAAACGAAAATTTCCGAAATTTCCGAAAAGTCGATACAAAAAACGAGCAAAGTGACCCGAAAACACGAAAAATGGTCGATATTCCGAAAAAAAAATGTACACGAAAAACGAGCCGAACCGAACCGAATCGAAACAGAAATCGGTCAAAACGAGCCGAATCGAAAATTTTAAACATCCGAACAAATCGAACTGAATCGAACCGAAAAAAAAATCGGTGCACAAGCCTATTTATAATCAGAAAGTGAAAAACCGTGCTGCGTTAGGACAAAAAAGAAAAAATATTTATATTTTATTAATAGGTTTTTCTATTTTTACATACACCTGTCTGAGATCATTGGAAAGGCCTTTCCGATGATACCTCATATGTCCCTCTACCCTGTAGGGCTCCAGAGACACAGGGGTCTAAATGATTGTAAAATGTAATTCTCTTATACTATTTTTTTTTACTCCATAGCAAGGGTCCCCCTTGTGGCAGACACCTGTAGGCACATGCCTAATTATAAATCTGGCCCTGTCTGGAACCTTTCTGTCTCCACCAGGTGGGAGCGCTGGCTGTGTGTAACCCTGTAGTCTGGACAACGTTCATGAATAATACATGTATCTACAAACTAAATAATTGATTAATTGTGTTCAACAACCATTTTATCAATCTCTCCTTTAGAGTTATTACTGGGCAGACGATCGCGTCGCCCTTCAAATGTCATGTGACAAAAGCCATGCGTTTATGACGGATTATCCGGAGTATCCGATAAATCCTATCAGGAATCAGAGCTTCTCTGCCATGTGCGTGCTTGGTATGGACGCTATATATTTAACTCTTCCACTGCCAGTTTTTCTTGGATCTTTCACAATTTGTCTAATTACTACACGATACTGTAATCTACCAAACACATGTACTGGTCTAGTTGCTTTGAACTGGTGGTCCCTGGACTTGGCATTACTGTTGGGAGGTGTATGACTGTGGGAGTCTGACATGTCATTTTGTTCCCCAGTCCTCTCCTATGTCCAAGTTACCCTGTGCCTATAGGGATACAGGGTGTCTGTGTTATGTGTTAATATTGTTATTGTTAATACAGATTGATAGATACAGATACAGATAGATAGATAGATTGATAGATACCTGTAGATACAGATACATACAGATATAGATAGATACAGATACAGATATAGATACAGATAGATAAATAGATAGATAGAGATAGATAGATACAGATACATAAATAGATACTGTACAGATAGATAGATACAGATACATAAATAGATACTGTACAGATAGATAGATACAGATAGATAGATATAGATACACAAAGATAGATATAGATACAGATTGATAGATAGATAGATAAAGATAGATAGATATATATATATATAGATAGATACAGATAGATAGATATAGATAGGTAAATAGAGATAGATAGAGATAGATACATACATACATATATATAGATACAGATAGATACAGATAGGTAAATAGAGATAGATAGATAGATAGATACATACATACATATATATAGATACACATAGATAGATATAGATACAGATTGATAGACACAGATATAGATGCAATTATAGATACAGTTATATATACAGATAGAGATAGCTAGATACAGATAGTCAGGTCCAGAAATATTGGGACATTGACACAATTCTAACATCTTTGGCTCTATACACCACCACAATGGAGTTGGAATGAAACAAACACAATGTGCTTTAACTGCAGACTGTCAGCTTTAATTTGAGGGTATGTACATCCAACTCAGGTGAACGTGTAGGACTTACAGCAGTTTGCAGATGTGCCTCCCACTTGTTAAGGGACCAAAAGTAATGGGATAATTGGCTTCTCAGCTGTTCCATGGCCAGGTGTGTGATATTCCCTCATTACCCCAATTACAATGTGCAGATAAAAGGCCCAGAGTTCATTTCAAGTGTGCTATTTGCATTTGGAATCTGTTGCTGTCAACTCTCAAGATGAGATCCAAAGAGCTGTCACTATCAGTGAAGCAAGCCATCATTAAGCTGAAGAAACAAAACAAACCCATCAGAGAGATAGCAAGAACATTAGGCGTGGCCAAAACAACTGTCTGGAACATTCTCAAAAAGAAGGAACGCACCGGTGAGCTCAGCAACACCAAAGGACCCGGGAGACCACGAAAAACAACTGTGGGGGATGACCGAAGCATTCTTTCCCTGGTGAAGAAAACACCCTTCACAACAGTTGGCCAGATCAAGAACACTCTCCAGGAGGTAGGTGTATGTGTGTCAAAGTCAACAATCAAGAGAAGACTTCACCAGAGTAAATGCAGAGGGTTCACCACAAGATGTAAACCATTGGTGAGCCTCAAAAACAGGAAGGCCAGATTAGAGTTTGCCAAACAACACCTAACAAAGCCTTCACAGTTCTGGAACAAGATGAGACCAAGATCAACTTGTACCAGAGTGATGGGAAGAGAAGAGTATGGAGAAGGAAAGGAACTGCTCATGATCCTAAGCATACCACCTCATCAGTGAAGCATGGTGGTGGTAGTGTCATGGCGTGGGCATGTATGGCTGCCAATGGAACTGGTTCTCTTGTATTTATTGATGTGACTGCTGACAAAAGCAGCAGGATGAATTCTGAAGTGTTTCGGGCAATATTATCTGCTCACATTCAGCAAAATGCTGCAGAACTCATTGGACGGCGCTTCACAGTGCAGATGGACAATGATCCAAAGCAAACTGCAAAAGCAACCAAAGAGTTTTTGAAGGGACAGAAGTGGAACGTTATGCAATAGATAGATAGATACAGATAGATAGATACAGATAGATAGATAGATAGATAGATACAGATAGATAGATACAGATAGATAGATACAGATAGATAGATAGATAGATACAGATAGATAGATAGATACAGATAGATAGATAGATACAGATAGATAGATACAGATAGATAGATAGATAGATAGATAGATAGATAGATAGATAGATAGATAGATAGATAGATAGATTATTGATATTAATCATGTGATCACCGTCTATGGCCAGGAAGTGGCTGAGATTTCTCCCGCATCCCTAGGCCTCACATAACTTGCAGCTATTAGAGAAAATGTTATTTAATGGTGCTTTGTGAAAGCTGTGCAGCAGTGAGTAAGTGAGCGGCTAAAAAGATTTCATTAAAAAAGAAATACAAAAACGTAAGCGAAACCTAAAAAAAATCAATAGAACCTCATAAGTCATTCTATTTAAAAAAATGTGTCCATTGCTGTCCTGATCAGTAACACCTAATGAAAGACCTGTTACTGCTGCGGAAGGAGCTCTTGCAGCTGTTTCATTTCTTTGCCAAGAAAAAAAACCAGGTATTATGGAAAAAACACACAATGATTTGTTAACAAAAGGAACAAATGAAATACTAAGGTTATAGAGGAAGAGGATTTCACTTAATCAGTAAAAAGAACATAGTGTAACAAGAAGATACATTGTATTAAACTACTCGAGAAGGTTCCCGAAAACGAGCAATCCTGAACATTCATTACGTGCTGATGCAATGCACCTCAAGGAAGGATGGATTGTCGAATAATTAATAGTAACATAGGCAAAACAAATGTAGACACACACAGTGATAGAGATATACAGACACTCACAGGAAAATAATTTAACATGAATAGACACATACAGTGCATACATAAAGACACACATAGATATACAGTCACACACACAGTTACATATAGACACACACAGGCACATATACTTACAGAGAGACATATAATCACACACAGACACGTATAGACACAGACAGAGGCTTAGAGTCACAAACATACACATATGGGCAAATACAAAAAGCAAACACATATTGTAGATACACTAACAGACACATACTGTACAGATGCACACAGACAAATAGCCACAAACATAGATATACACACACTCACACAGTCATACAGACACATACAGTGATACACACAGAGATAAACAGACACATAGACAGATATAGACACACACACAGATACATACAGACTCACACACAGACATACGGGGATACACAGTCACATGTAGACACATACAGGCACATACGGTTACAGACATACACCACACACAGACACATTTAGACACACAGGCATACAAACACATAAAAACAGCTACAGACACAGTCACATACATAAAAACACACAGAAATACACACAATACACAGACATGTGTAACAAAGGCACAGACATACAAACACACACAGACACATATAAATAAAGGCCCCGACAGACAGACAAATAGACACATATAGCAGGGCCGGGCCGACAATGGTGCAGAGCGGAGCAGCGGCGCCAGGCGGCAGAAATTCGGGGTGTGGCAAATTTCAGCCACCGGCGCCGCTGCTGCGCTCCGCACTATTTTTTTACCGCGACGGCAGATCGTGCGGCCGCCGCATTCTTTCCTTCAATGAGCGGCAGCCTGCATGAGTATCTGCCACTCATCTGGGATCCATCCTCCAGCATGCCGCGATCGAGATCATGTGATCTCGTGAGTTCACGGCAGCCTGGAGGGTGGATCCCAGGTGAGCGGCAGATACTCATGCAGGCTGCCGCTTGTTGAAGGAAGGAACGCGGCAGTCGCACTATCTGCCCCTCTGGGCCTGGCAGAGGTGAGCCTGGGGGGCAAATATATCCATGTGTGAGCCTGAGGGCAAATATATCCATGAGTGAGCCTGAGGGCAAATATATCCATGTGTGAGCCTGGGGGCAAATTTATCCATGAGTGAGCCTGAGGGCAAATATATCCATGAGTGAGCCTGAGGGCAAATATATCCATGAGTGAGCCTGGGGGCAAATATATCCATGTGTGAGCCTGAGGGCAAATATATCCATGTGTGAGCCTGGGGGCAAATTTATCCATGTGTGAGCCTGGGGGCAAATATATCCATGTGTGAGAGCTGGGGGCAAATATATCCATGAGTGAGCCTGGGGGCAAATATATCCATGAGTGAGCCTGGGGCAAATATATCCATGTGTGAGCCTGGGGGAAAACATACACATGTGTGAGCCTGGGGGCAAATATATCCATGAGTGAGCCTGGGGCAAATATATCCATGAGTGAGCCTGGGGCAAATATATCCATGTGTGAGCCTGGGGGCAAATATATCCATGAGTGAGCCTTTGGGCAAATAAACCCATGTGTGAGCATGAGGGCAAATATATCCATGAGTGAGAGCTGGGGCAAATATATCCATGAGTGAGCCTGGGGACAAATATATCCATGTGTGAGCCTGGGGCAAATATTTCCATGTGTGAGCCTGGGGACAAATATATCCTTGAGTGAGCCTAGGGGGGAAATATATACATGTGTGAGCCTGGGGCAAATATTTCCATGTGTGAGCCTGGGGCAAATATTTCCATGTGTGAGCCTGGGGACAAATATATCCATGAGTGAGCCTGGGGCAAATATATTCATGTGTGAGCCTGGGGCATATATATCCATGTGTGAGCCTGGGGGCAAATATATCCATGAGTGAGCCTGGGGGCAAATATATCCATGTGTGAGCCTGGGGGCAAATATATCCATGTGTGAGAGCTGGGGGCAAATATACCCATGAGTGAGCCTGGGGGCAAATATATCCGTGAGTGAGCCTGGGGGCAAATATATACATGTGTGAGCCTGGGGGCAAATATATACATGTGTGAGCCTGGGGCAAATATATCCATGAGTGAGCCTGGGGGCAAATATATCCATGAGTGAGCCTGGGGGCAAATATATCCATGAATGAGCCTTTCGGCAAATATATCCATGTGTGAGCATGGGGGCAAATGTATCCATGAGTGAGAGCTGGGGCACATATATCCATGAGTGAGCCTGGGGACAAATATATCCATGTGTGAGCCTGGGGCAAATATTTCTATGTGTGAGCCTGGGGACAAATATATCCATGAGTGATCCTGGGGGCAAATATATCCATGTGTGAGCCTGGGGCAAATTATTATTATTATTATTATTATTTTTTATTTATAAAGCGCCAGCATATTCCGCAGCGCTGTACAATAAGCACAGTATAGACAGGGTTACAATACATTGAACAACATTTGACAAACAGTACAGGAGGAGATGAGGGCCCTATTCCCGTAGGAACTCACAATCTGGAGGGTTGGGTTTGGAAACAGGAGGAGAGGACTGTAAGGTGAGAGTGATTGATGGTTGCGTCAGTGAGTTGGGTGGTAGGCTTCCCTAAATAGGAATGTTTTAAGGGAGCGTTTGAAGGAAGAGAAGTTAGGGGAAAGTCTGACAGTACGAGGGAGAGCGTTCCAGAGAGTGGGGCTGCGCGTGAGAAATCCTGCAGTCTATCATGGGAAGAGGTGATGCGGGGTGAAGCTAGGCGCAGGTCACTGTTTGACCTTAGGAGCGGGCTGGGGTGTATTTGGTGATTAGTGAGGACAGGTATGGGCGCTGAGTTAGTGAGGCTTTTGTAGGTAAGGATAAGGATTTTGAACTTAATTCTGCAGTGGATGGGGAGCCAGTGAAGGGACTCGCAAATATATCCATGTGTGAGCCTGGGGCATATATATCCATGTGTGAGCCTGGGGGCAAATATATCCATGAGGTCAAATATATCCATGTGTGAGCTGGGGCAATATAACCATGTGTGGGCACTGCTGGGTATGTGATGCTGGGCACTGCTGGGTATGTGACACTGGGCACTGCTGGGTATGTGACGCTGGGCACAGCTGAGTATTTGACGCTGGGCACTGCTGGGTATGTGACGCTGGGCATGTGAATCTGGGCACTGCTGGGTATGTGATGCTGGGCACTGCTGGGTATGTGACACTGGGCTCTGCTGGGTATGTGACGCTGGACTCTGCTGGGCATGTGAAGCTGGGCACTGCTGGGTATGTGATGCTGGGCACTGCTGGGTATGTGACGCTGGGCTCTGCTGGGTATGTGATGCTGGGCTCAGTTATACACACCTTGCATTACTGTATCACAGAGCTCCACAGCAAGAAATTTCTAATGTTCAGTGTGCATGAGTGTTTGAATTTTATTGCTGTGGCGCACTGTGATACGCTCATACACACTGCATGTTTTTTTGTTTTGCTGGGGGGGCAGCACTTCATCCTTCGCTCCAGGCAGCACAATGTCTTGGGCCAGCCCTGACATATAGAGATACACACACACAGACCACAAAATAAATTTTAAAAAGCACAATAAATTCACTGGACTTCTTTGCAGATTGTGTTTTGTCACCATGCCTAAATGTCTATACTACAGACTTACTATCAGTGGATTATTTAAGTGATACCAGAAGCAGTTTGTAAAATCACCCGTCTGATGTCACATCTTAAATAAATGTAACTGGAGACTACTTGCTGTAGAAAGTCTCAGGAATGTGGGATGATATGACTTTCTATGACCATACAACGACACGTGATTCTGGGCATAAAGAATGTTTTTGTCTAAACCTAAAAGTTAAACGTAAACCATATATGTAACGGTGCCAACCATGCTAATTATCTGTGACGTTGAGAATATTCTTTTGGCTTGTAATATGAGATTTTCTGTATGTCCTAATATTCTATAAAAGAACTGAACTAACAAAGGAATACCAGATACAAAGGAATACTAGATATTTGAAGAACGAACTCTGCATCTGTTGTCTTCATTTATCTCCACTATCTAGCGCTGCGCTGCGCCATGCCTTACACAATGTACAAAAGAGAATACAGAAATCTTCTAAGTTGCATGTCTTGGGAAATATGAATATCAATGAATTTTTAACAAACTGTCTCAAAGAACAGGAACTCCAGCTCTGTACACTCCATCCCAATGGAAACTTACAAAGGTGAGATGACTGATCTGCTCATCATCTCGTGGTTTGGCACAAAACAATCCAAAATGTTGTGATACGACCCTAATAACCACATTCCACCGAAAGCCACAGAGTGTTTAAATGGTTTTGTGCCATTATTAATTGGGCTGCTTTGCCGTGGAGACGTAACGTTCGGCGTGAAGCTCTGCCACCTGCCCCATGCTATACTCACTGTAGAGGTGTAGGCTGGTGTTGGTGACTCCCAGTTTGTTAGTAGCCACGCAGGTATAGTTTCCGTAATGCTCTTCAGTGACGTTGGCGACCACCAGTGTGGATCGGTTTCCGATACTTTTGATTTCCAAACCTTGGGCACTGTTTAACCTGAGAGACAGAGAAGGAAACAACAAACACAACAGAGATGTTAACGTAGCAATATAGCCTGCAAAGACTCAAATGTCCATCATGTCTGGCCTCCAAACATAAGCATACAGAAAATAAGGAAGAATAGCTAGAGACGCCATAGTAAACAATCGTAGCTGGGATTAGTGGGTCGAGCTATTCCATTGGGGCTCGTTCTTCGATTCTGGAGATGGCATTTGTTAAAGAATTACTGACTCACAGGCCGTGACGTCTACTCATCCAGACCACTTTATATTTATTCAGAGGTCAGGATGTGAGGAGTAAACCCCTTCTCCTTCCCAGCACACCTGATCTGGAAAAAATGCTTTGCGAAGTGGAGGAGTTTCCTCCAAACCACCCAGTATCACCAGCAGCTGGGATTTTTTAATTTCCCGGCTGCCGGTCACCAGATCGATCACTAGTGATGTTAGCCTCTGAGACCAATCGATGTAGCGAGCATTCTCAGAGAGGCAGCGATGGATCAGATCTGTGCATGCGCGTGCAGCTCCGATCCCTTGCACTGGGCAGGTGCTACGGAACATGCGTAAGTAAAGTGCACAATTTCACAATTTACAGTTCCTGCGCTGAGCAAGTTGCAAAGGAGCACAAATTGGGCAGAAAAGCTTCAGGGACTTCTGGGTTTGGGAGTCCCTGTGTCAAAGAGGAGGAGGAGCGCACAGCGAGGGACAAAAGGTGAGTAAAATGACCCCAAAATAGAAAAAAAAACAAAAAAACAACTGGGCAGAGGTTGTCAGCTGGATCTGTCCAATTATTGCAGGGTATAAAAAGGATACTGCTTTTTCAATAGATTATCTCTTTACGTTTTCTGCACTGCAGGCAAAATATGTCACTGAAAATGCTAGATCAGTTAAATTTAACTTTTTAAATTACGCAATTTTAGATTAGAACATTTTTACTTTTACTTGTCGTAAAGTTTTTCTGTTATTTTGAGATTTACAAGAAAATCCCTCGTGACATGTCACTTCGGACTTGGAGTGCATGGACATGAAGGCATATTTGTAGGGTGCAGAACTCCTAACCAATATTAGCCCTTTTCCCTCTTGTATGAAGAATGTTGGTATAATCTGTGATTATGCAAGAATGCTATTGTCTATCTGTCTATTGTCTGGTCCTTAATATCTGTTGAAAGGATTAACATCCCATTTTTCCCCTTCTCAAGAATGTTCTTTTCTGTTTCTCCTTGAATAGGTTGTAAATCTGCTGACTATCATCGTGATTCCCATTGGCCTGCCTCCTTAGAAATGTTAAGTATTGATTAATTTAAACTGTCCACCTAATCTAATTATGTTTCACATTCCAAAAGGCAAGTGTTTGTCTACTTATCTGTTTCAGTGGTTTCTAGGGGGGATTTGTGTATGTAAATGACCCATGGGTGACCGTATCTATCTATATGTGTGTCCCTGATTAAACCAGTTTTATTCTGATCCTACATGCAGTCGCAAATTGTGGTTTGGGTAGCAGCTATATGCTATTTGCTGTTCCAGATCTACAGCCACGGCTTATTTCTGGGGGGACGCTAGCAAGACTCTCTTTGTGTACCTGTCTTTAAGCTGCGGCTAAGGACCAGGAGAAAGGCACGAGAGTCATGAGGAGAACAGGGGAGTCCAGCAAGGAAGCGGCATGTGACCCTGTTGGGCTATTGAGTAGGGATGTGCGTTTCGGGTTTCGGAATTTCGGAATTTTCACGAAATTTCCCGATTCGTGTTTTCGGATGCGGCCGATTTTCCGAAAATTTTTAGATCCGAAAATGGCAGATCCGAAAAGTTTTCCGAGCCGAAACGAAATATTTTCGGAATTTTCAAATGTACTTGAAATGTGTCAAATCGAAATTTATTGCTTTGAAACGAGGAGAACAGACGTTCCGAAAAAACGAAAATTTCCGAAAATACGAAAACTCGATACAAAAACGAGCTAAGTGACACGAAAATACGAAAAATGGTCGAAATTCCGAAAAAAATGTACACGAAAAACGAGTCGAGCCGAACCGAATCGAAACAGAAATCGGTCGAAACGAGCCGAAAAGTTTAAAAATCCGAAAAATCGAATCGAGTCGAACCGAAAAAAAAATCGGTGCACAAGCCTACTATTGAGATCTTCTACATCCCTATTCCCCCCTTTTCCATGAATGGGATTGCCAGGGCACCTCACCAGGCTATTTGCAATGTATTATAATTGGTATTTATTGTACATTCACCTTGTTAAAGTTCAGCTCTTGTTCAGAAAAAAAAAAAATGAATCTTGCAAATGCCATTTGATTTTCTATTTATAACACCTACAGTTATTCTGCCAAAAATTTAGTTTAGATTAGCGATGAGGAATTTCGTTGCTGCTTTAGGGTCTCTGTGTATAGGCTTTTCGCTGTAAACACAGATATTGCGTTTCAGATCTCTGGGAAGTATTTGAGTATTGAAAAAGAAAGAAAACAGACCTCCACCAGGGAGGTGAAAATCACCCCACCCCGAGTAACTACTAGACACGGGCGTGGACACACCCAATAAGGACTAAAGCTAGTAATGAACTATAACGAAGCGAAGGAGATATAAGGGATAAACCCTCAGATCACTGAGAGGGAGTGCTGATTTAAAACATAACTTTTATTAGTCATATAAGACACACAGAAAATAAAACCGACAGTAAATGTAAAAAACATATAGACACTTAGACATAGGCACAATATGTTGCAGGGAGAGCAGAAATATGTAACAAATACAAAGCGAATTGCTTGGTTAGAACTTATGGGGAACAAATATATGCCTTCAGTGGAGATGGAAAACCACAGTATTGATAATGAATTGAAGCGAATGCCCCATGGACATAAAATGCAAATTGTACCTTAATATTGACAAATAGAGAGTATTAAATAACACCGCACTGAAATACATGCACAGTGCCCACAATTGTACTGAGGATAATTAGCCCAAGGTTGGTAAAAGCCAGAATAACGAACTACATACAGCGACGTTCATTTGGCCTGGCTACCTTGTATACAAGCTTAATAAAGCTATAAGCTGAGGATTGTGAACTGCTTGGTTGGAACTTATAAGAAACGAATATATGCCTTCAGTTGGAGATGGAACGCCACAGTATTAGTAATGAATTGAAGCGAATGCCCTGGACATAAAATGCAAACTGTACCTTAATATTGGCAAATCGAGAGTGTTAAATAACACCACACTGAAATACATGCACAATGCCCACAATTATACTGAAGATAATCAGCCCAAGGTTGGTAAAAGCCAGAATATCGAACTAAATACAGCAACGTTCATTTGGCCTGGCTACCTTGTATGAAGGCTTAATACAGCTATAAGCAAAAGATTGTAAACTGCGAGGCAAAAAAAAAAAAAAACTCACAGAAGGGGATCAGTTAGCAAAGAGGCATATATCAAATGTGATAATTAAAGTTGTCAACCATTCAACAAGACATAGAGGTTAAAGTACCAAAAGATTGAAAAGTCAAAAGCGTACAAATTGGCATGCACCTGTCCTTAACAAATCAGCAACACATGGAAAAGTCAACCATCACTGAACCACGTTACTATTGAAAGGCAAAAAACGCCTAATTGACCAAAAAGGCTGTCCCTAAAAGTTAAGGATTCTATTATCTCCCTGTCAGATCATATTGTGCAAGACATTTTTAAAAAATAACCAGGACTCGACACGTGTTTCGCCGGTACAGAACCGGCTTCATCGGGAGTCAAACACAGATTGTAATTATTGTCGGTACCATGTGGCATCAAGGCTGATTAAATAGACATTTGAAGGAAGTGGGAGTGGACAATCACTACTTGATTGCTGGCAGTTGTAAGCTAACAATAACGTAAAAGAGCCTATGGTGGCCGGCAGGGTCCATCTGTCTAAAGTGCTATATGTGTCTAACAGCCAATGGAATCAATGGTAATATGAATACACTTCAACAAACGGAAGAAGTATCTAAACCCTCATAGGCTGTAACGGACAAACCAATTGACACAGGGACGTTATAATCACCATAGGGAACCAATCACCAAAAGATATATATACATATTTGTGTATACAGCCGACGGCAGGCGAGCCATCTCATACCCACTGCACAATAAATGAGGTGTTAAAATGGCATGGGTTCGACGCCGTGTGGTTAGAAGAGGCCATCCAGATAGCTTGTTGCCAACACACATATCTATCTGTTGTGTAGATACTATGATACAGGTAACGGTCAGTGATTGGTCTGGCTAAGCACCTGACCCTAGTCAGCCAATAGGAACAATGATCTAACCTGTGACCACAGAGAAATATGCTAATAGTGGAGGCAACCTAATATGTAAATAAATCGGCGATGGTGCCACGATCACTTAATAATACGTATTTCAATACATTTTAACCACCGGATAGTTACAGATATGATGGGTGCGCAGCTATGTATCAAGCAATATAACACCGCCCAAAGATTATATAGATGGACAGATAGAGCAGGATCATAGTTAAATTGACATATCACCCAGCATGATAGGAGACATTTGGACCACTACATGGCTGCAGAATAATCACAGACATGCTAAAGCCGCTGGATACCGAGTGGTATGATGCCACCCAGGGTAAGTAATCTAGAGATTTTTTGACTTGTGGACAACACATCAGAACCACCAACATTACTCGTATTGGGATCGTTAGAAAATACATTGTCAGCATCCTGACACCAAAAATTACCACTACCTGCCTGACTCAAAAAAACAGCCATGGTAGAAAGAGAAATCAAGTGATTGTTGATTGAGTATTAAAACTCTAGTATAGATGATTGAAAAAGAAAGAAAACAGACCTCCACCAGGGAGGTGAACAATCACCCCACCCCGAGTAACTACTAGACACCGGGCGTGGACACACCCAATAAGGACTAAACCTAGTAATGAACTATAACGAAGCGAAAGGAGATATAAGGGATAAACCCTCAGATCACTGAGAGGGAGTGCTGATTTAAAACATAACTTTTATTAGTCATAATAAGACACACAGAAAATAGACCGACAGTAAATGTTAAAAAACATATAGACACTTAGACATAGGCACAATATGTTGCAGGGAGAGCAGAAATATGTAACAAATACAAAGCGAATTGCTTGGTTAGAACTTATGGGGAACAAATATATGCCTTCAGTGGAGATGGAAAACCACTGTATTGATAATGAATTGAAGCGAATGCCCCATGGACATAAAATGCAAATTGTACCTTAATATTGACAAATAGAGAGTGAGGGCACCTCACCAGGCTATTTGCAATGTATTATAATTGGTATTTATTGTACATTCACCTTGTTAAAGTTCAGCTCTTGTTCACAGAAAAAAAAAAAATGAATCTTGCAAATGCTATTTGATTTTCTATTTATAACACCTACAGTTATTCTGCCAAAAATTTAGTTTAGATTAGCGATGAGGAATTTCGTTGCTGCTTTGGGGTCTCTGTGTATAGGCTTTTCGCTGTAAACACAGATATTGCGTTTCAGATCTCTGGGAAGTATTTGAGTACCAGAACATGAAGTATGTGTTCCTCACACCTTTACCACTAAAAGAGTTGTAACCACTCTTAACACAATGCAAAAGATGAACTTTGCTCAGATTTCAGCACTTTCGGACTAGCTTTGGGTTTTGCCCCATTGAGTTTTCCGTCTTGGTAGAACTCGGACTCAAGTTGGCTGTATCGCTTGCTACACTTTTCAGATGACATCAGATCGCGGTAATTATTTTTTTTTTATTCTTTTTTATTTATAAAGGATTTTACCAGGAAGGATACATTGAGATTTCTCTCGTTTTCAAGTATGTCCTGGGTTCGAGAACATTGAGTGGTTACAGAAACACAAAATAGTAAAATGCAAGATATTAACACAAGAGCAAATATACAGATTAACAGAAAAATAAATATGTAGGAAATAAAGTCATTATGTTATATGTTTACAGGTGCATTTCGTATTGAGGTATGTTAATAGGGAAGTCTTAAGGGACTTTAGACTGGGGGAAGATTTGATGGTGTCTGGGAGGTTATTCCATATTTGCGGTGCTCTGTAGGAAAATGAGGATCGAGCCATTTTCTTTTTGTATCGCGGTATTGTAAGTAAGGTGCTGGTCCTGGATCTGAGGTTATAGGATAAGGGAACTGCCGGAGGAAGCAGCATATTCAGGTAGGGTGGTAGCTTCCCAGAAAAGCTCTTAAACACCAGGTTGGAAAGGTGAAGGGTGCGTCTAGAGTCCAGTGATGGCCAGTTTAGTTCTTTTAACATGTCACAATGGTGTGTCATGTAGTTACATTGTAGCACAAAGCGACAGAATGAGTTATACAATGTAGTAAGTTTCTGGAGGTGTGTTTGTGGGGCGGCTGCATACACTACATCTCCGTATTCAATGGCCGGCATAAGCATTTGTTGTACAATCTGCTTTCTTACCGCGGGGCTCAGGCAGGATTTGTTTCTGTACAGGGCACCTAGTTTGGGGTAAAGTTTAGATGAAAGTTTTTTCGGTGTCAGGGCCAATAAATAGATTTGGGTGTAACCACATACCTAGATATTTGAGAGAAGTGACTGTGGTCAGCGTGCCATTTGATCTTGTCCTGACACATAGATGGGGTGTTTGCAATTTGTGCAGTTTAGGTGCTGTTCCAAAGAGCATTGTAACAGTTTTGTCAGTATTTAGAAAAAGGTTGTTATTTGCGATCCACTTTTCTACCTCTGTGAATTGTTCTTGCAGCACGGCCTCCAGCTGTGGGAGATTTGGTTGGCTGGTATAGATTACAGTGTCGTCTGCGTACATGTGTACAGTTGAAGCTTTGCAGACATTGGGCAGATCGTTTATGAATATTGTGAATAGCAAGGGGCCAAGTATCGAGCCTTGGGGTACACTGCACGTGACTGGGAGGTGAAGGGGAGTGCTGTCAGAAATGGACACAAATTGAGACCTATCAGACACATATGATTGGAACCAGGTTAACGTACTATCACAAATACCAGAGTTCTTAAGTTTTTGTAATAGGATGCCATGATCTACTGTGTCAAAAGCCTTGGCAAAGTCAAGGAAGATGGCTCCAGTTAGATTTCCTTGTTCCATGCCCGCTTGGATATCATTACAAACTTTTAAAAGGGCAGTTGTAGTTGAATGGTTTTGACGAAAGCCGGATTGATCTGGGGTTAAATAGTTCTGATATTGATAATAATCGCGTAATTGAGTGTAGACACATTTTTCCAGAATTTGTGACATTACAGGGAGCAGTGATATTGGGCGGTAGTTGGATACCAAAGTATTGTCTCCACTTTTATGGACAGGGACCACCCTTGCAGTCTTCCAGATTTTAGGTATGTATCCAGTCATTGATGATGAAGGGACGTCATTTAATGTGGCAGAAGTGTTCCGTGGCAAATGGCATGAGCCGGAGGTTAACATGAGTGGTTTGCATAGACTGATTGTCTCATTACGCCAAATGTCACCACAATTATTAGAGGTTTTCACCCACTCATTATGCGGTCATCCTCATCTAGCTCATTCTTCTGAAATGGAGCAAATTGCATCATTTACTGTATATCTAGAAGGCTTGAATATAAGAGCTTGAATTTGAATCAGACGAAGAATGACTACGGCGAGTGTTGTATTAAAGTTTCATTTGCGGAAATTATTCTGCTTCATGAAGGATAAATATATATAGACAATACAATCTTTAAGTTGGTTCTAATATCATTTCCCCGGAAAAAGCATGGAGTGATTGATGTCTGAAGGTGGTGGGTAAAAGTAAAAACTGAACAAGGGACCTTTCATTAAAAGAGAAGACTAATTGGCCAGGCAGAAATCAACCCATTAATGCAAGACCAGTCCCACCAAAAAGATGAAAGATGACCAGTTGGCCAACACAGAACTGCTTTTTATGAAAGAGAAGACTAACTGACCCAGGTAGATATCAACCTCTTACTGCAAGTCCGATTTCACCAGAAGGAAGACTGATGACCAGCTGGCCAACATAGAACCGCCTTTAATGAAAGAGAAGAGATGACTAATTGACCCAGGTAGATATCAATCACTTACTTCAGGGCCAATCTCACCAAAAGGAACAGAGATGGCCAGTTGACCTTACATGAAAGTGAAGAGACGACTAGTTGACCCAGGTAAAAATCAACGACTTAATGGAAGACCAATCTCAACATAAGGAAGAGAAATGACTTGATGGCCAAACCATCTCTGCTTCCAGACATAGTAGATACCAGCCATTCATATATAGGCCCAACATACCAAAATCAGGAGGGATGGCCAACTGGCCAAAGCACAGTTGTCTGTCACGAAAGAGAATAGCCAACTAGGCGTCCCAGACCGAAATGTCTCATCCTAAAGTTTAGATGTCAGTCACTGATCGATAAACCTAACTCACAACTAAGACTAGACACATAAGCAACTGACTTATTGTAAAGCCGTTTTATCAATGAGGTTCAATCTCTATTTGAAACTCATTGATTCTTTAGTATTCAGTTTCTCACTTACTGAAACCTTTGACTATTTAGTCCTCTATTTACCCTGAGGAAGGTAGAGGTGCATAAATCAAAAAAGAATGGAATATCGAGATCTTGTCATATGTTTGATATACTGCCGTTGTCTTTGCAAACATATATATTTATACACTTATTTTTGTGAAAAATTATAATTATGTGCATGAATCCAATCTGTAATAAAGCAGAGCCTTGACAAACAGATGAGGGACGCTTATGCATTGTCCATTCAATTGCTCAGTGTATGACTAATGTTCCTCCATATGAAGATTGTCCAGACAAATACTATAGAGATGCACATTACCCACTCGATGACTCGGTGAATGAAAGTGTTTCCTCAATTACTCGGTAGATGCACATTATCAGATCAATCGGCTTGATTCACAAGAACTCACTGATAGATCTACAAATTAGCTGTGAGATCCTATGGAAATTTATCAACCTTAGAATTTAAATCACCAAGAGCTAGATTCTCTATGGGATTCTAACCCTTGGTGATTATATCTTTTTAGGACTGATAGACCCCAGTGAGATCTCGCAGCTGATGTCTACATATAGCAAGGAGCTCTAGTGACTCTAATCCAGTGGTTCAACAAATGCACACTATCCATTAAAAGGCTCAATGAGTGGACATTGCCCAGTTAGTGGTTCAATGAATGGAATCTGTTCACTCAGTGGTTCAGTGGATGCATATTATTCATTCAAGGGGTCACTGGATGGAAATTGTCCACTGAATGGCTCAGTAGATAAACATTGTCCAACCAATGACTCAATAAATGGCAGCTGTTCACTCAATGGTTCGATAGATGCAAACTGTCCATTCAATGGATGCATATTGTCCACTCAAGTACTCAGTGAATGGATACAGTACACTCAAGGGATAGATATTTTCCACTAAAGGGTTGGATATTGTTTACAGAATGGCTCAATAGATAAACAGTGTAGAATCAATGTCAAAATAAATGACAAATGTTCACTCAATGGCTCAATGGATGCACACTGTCCACTCAATGGATGGGTATAGTGCAGTCAGTGGCTAAACAGATGGCTGCTGCTAAATTAATGGCTCAATTAATGCAGATTGTCCACTGAATGGTTCAGTGAATGCACGTTGTTCACTCAGTGACTCAATAAGTGGACATTTTCCATTCAGTAGATGTGTATTGCCCTCGCAATGGCTCAATAGATGGATACCATCCACTCAATGGCTCAGCAAATGTAAATTGTCCACTGAATGGCTCAAAAGATGGATGCTATCCACCCAGTGGCTCAATAGTTGGATGCTATCCACTCAATGGCTCAATAGATGGATACTATCTGCTCATTAACTCAACAGATGTATACTATCCACTCAATGGCTCAATAGATGGAACCTATCCGCTCATTAACTCAACAGAGGTATACTATCCACTAAATGGCTCAATAGAGGGATACTATTTACTAAGTGGCTCAGTAGATGGATACTATTCACTCAGTGGCTCAATAGATGGATACTATCGACTCAGTGGCTCAAGAGTTGGATACTATCTACCCATTGGCTCAATAGATGTATGTTATCCACTCAGTGGGTCAATAGATGGATACTATCCACTTAAGGTCTCAATAGATGTATGCTATCCACTCAATGGTCAATAGATGGATACTATTCATTCAGTGGCTCAAAAGATGGATACTATCCTCTAAATGGGTCAACAGATGGATACTATCCACTCAACAGACACACAATGGCTGATTGAACTCTAGATGACTTACCTTGTGTCATCCTTGTACCACTCAAAATCTGGAATGGGCTCAGCATTTGCCACACAGCGAAGTAAAGCTCTTTTTCCAGTGTTGCCTTCAATACTCTTAGATTCAGTTATGATAGGAGGGTCTGTAAGGGAATTTCAAGCAGAACTTAGAATATTTTGCCCAAATAGTAGACATTTCGCATAGAGGCACATAGAGTCACATCTAGTCATTTGCAAGGCTTCATGCGAGCACGTTGCCAAAAGCCAATAAATAACCAACGAAGTCATAAAGAATTTGGCAGCGGCCCATTTTATACAGTATTCGATTCACTAATGCTGTGAATTTAATCCGCTTTCACTATAGCATAAAACATATAGCTAAATTAAAACACCCAAATAACCATATGTATTTGAATGTTGCTGGACCGAAACCTATTGGCCTTGTGATTTTTTCCCCCTCTTCAGCTATGTATTTCTAAGAAAACGTAATGTCGAATACAATAATAGGGATTATTTCTGCAAAGCTCCTTTACACTTCTCACTATCTCTGAGCCAGAATTTCATTTACTTCTCTACTTAAATCCCCTCCAGCTAAATCTTTAGATACTGCGTGTTCTTTGTTATTTAAAGTCATTTTTTGCATGTGTTATCCTCGGCGTGCCTCCCGGGTACCCAGTTTAAATGTTAAAAATGAAAGAATGATAATGAAACGAAACCCGTGTCTTAAACATATCTGTTGAAAAAAAAAAATAAGAGATGGAAATGGGACAAAGGAAGGAACTGGAACTGTAGAGAATAAATATAATTTTTTTCTGTAGGTCCTGGACGTCAGTCTATATTTCTTGGCCTGCTGAGTCCAAAGGAAATTTTGTGGGTTATATTAAATGATCAAGTTTTATTCTCATCTCCATCACAAGAAATGCTCATTTGATGGAAGTTCTACAAACACATATGGGTAAGTAACAAACTAGGGACCCTGATCTTCTCCAATCGCTTTATTATCAGCTGGCCTAGGAATGAAATGGAGGCACAGAGTAATAACGGCACAGCGGCAAATGTCAGTTCCTGGAGTTCATAGGGAGTACAGTCGGACACTTGGAACTATTTGATCCTAGTCCTAAACCTAACCGTAGTTTAATCCTAAAACACAGAAAGTGTAATCCTAACCATAGTCCTAACTGTAACAGTGCCGTGAGGTCAGTGGCTAGTGAGGCACTGGCTAGTATCTGAGCCAGATATACACAGGACCCCAGAATTATAAGTACCCAGGCAGTCAGACCCCAGAATTATATGTACCCAGGCAGTCAGACCACAGAATTATATGTACCCAGGCAGTCAGACCCCAGAATTATATGTACCCAGGCAGTCAGACCCCAGAATTATATGTACCCAGCAGCACAGACCCCAGAATTATATGTACACAGGCAGTCAGACCCCAGAATTATATGTATCCGGCAACACAGACCCCAGAATTATATGTACCCAGACAGACCCAAGAATTATATGTACCCAGGCAGACAGACCCCAGAATTATATGTACCAGGCAGTCAGTTATGCTGCTCCATCAGGTTCCTTAGCGCACTCTGTCTCACTGCTTCTCCGGCGCACAATGGACGAGTAGTCAGTCACGTGACTGACACTTGTCTCATCTCTCTGACACTGCCTGACTCAGACAGTCAGACAAGGTCAGAAGTTGAGGCCACACCCCCCCAGCACAGTAGCACACTAGTGCTCTGAGCTCTGCCCCCCCTCAGCAACGCCCCCATGACTGACAAGGACATTCAAATGACTGTCCCGCATCAATCAATCCATAGGAGGCACTGAGGAGCGTAGATTCAGGAAGCAGACAGCGCGCTGGAGGCATGCTGCAGACTTCAGCCTGACTCATTCGGCCAGCTTTGGCTACGCAATTAGTGTAGCCTTCAGCTACGCAAATTGCATAGGCTAGGCTGGCTCAGTGCTGCCACTGCTGTCTGTGTAATGATTCACACACACGGCAGTCGGTAAACTGAAAGAAGAAGAAAAAAAGCGGAGGACAGAGAAGGACGACGAGAGTGAGCGTGGAGCAGGTGAGTATGAGAACTCTTAATTTATTTTATTGACAGATTATTTAAATATGGTCATACCACCACAGCAGCACACTGACTTTATGGAATGGCAGCTGAGGCCCTTCCTCACCTGCCGTCCCTGACTGCACCTCCCTGAACTGTAATCATATAGCACACAGAAAGTGTAACCCTAACCCTAGTCCTAACCCTAATAATATAACACACAGAAAGTGTAACCCTAACCCTCGTCCTAATCCTATAACACACAGAAATTGTAATCCTAACCCCAAGCCCTACCTGTAATAATATATAACTAATCATAAAACACACAGAAAGTGTAATCATAATAACCCTAACCCTAACCTAACCCTAAATCTCGCAATAACACTAGCTCTGACCCTAATAATATAACGCGCATAGGCCCATATTACATTCATCATGCTAAAACTAGAGATGTGCATTCGTTTCGGAAAAATTTGGAATTTGGAACAAAATTTGATAATTTGTATTCGGAAGTACTTCCGAATAACGAATCGATACAATACGAATTTGAAACTAAACGGTAAATAACTAATTTGTTTTGTTTTACACTGCGTCATCATCATAAAAGAAAAATTTGAATAACTGATATCAACTATCGAATTTGAAATGAACTATCAAATTGATATCAACTATCGAATTGATATATGAAATTCGAATCGATTCGAAATTTCAAATCGATCCAATACAAAACAAAACGAAATACGAAACAAAATTAGTTACGAAATTCCGAAAACAAAATGATTTAAAAACGTAACGAAACAAAACAAAACAATTTTTTTAGCCATGCACATTCCTAACTAAAATGGGGACGCTAGGGTCGATAATGTGCAGTAACTTTGGGGTTAAGCCCCGCTGCGAGCATCCCTCTCCATGGAGTCCATAGGACTACATTGAGGCTTCCGCTGGTGATCACATGACCAGCAGCATCTCGCCAGCAGGTCAGCGTGAGGTGAGTATCTGGATTTTTGCCGTCGGTTTTAGCTGATGCTGGCTGATTCGGCTGATCACTGAGCACCAGGTCCTGGCTGTGAGTAACCTTTCAGTAACCGCAGCAGGACGGTAATTAGTGTTATTTTTTTAATAGTCTTGAATTAAAAAATGTTTGTGCTTAAAGAGTACATTTCCCATGAATTTACCCATTAGTGAATGAATAAATATATATATACACACGTGAAAAAAGCCGCTGTGATAATTCGAATATTCCGGTGTTTGTTCCCATAGAATATTCTCTTCCTGCATGTGTTGTTAACAGTTTTTGCGTGTTTAGAAGGACCTGTTTGTGTCGTGGTTTCCGCATGTGGATGTTAAACAAATACACCCTTGGGAAATGCGTTTTAACCTTGCTGCTGTCACAGGGGGTATAAAACCCAGGATTAGTATCGATGTTTATATAATTTATATGAGTCACCTTTCAGAATGGCAGCGATTCCCAGAGAGCGGACTTAACCCTTCCAGTAACATAGGAGAGGTTTTATATGGACTTTGTATGATCCCTGTGAAACATGACCAGTAAATCTCCCTGGGCTTTGACACCCGGTGACAGAGAGTATCTCCTGTGATGGAGCTGAGTCGCAGTCAGATCACGCTCCCCGCGCAGCGCAGTGAATTATGCTCGCTGTGTACCTGCCCAGAATATCATCGTACCTGTCCCCTGCCCATGAAAGGTCCCGAGTCAGACAGACATTCCCCAGGTGACAAATCCGGCGCGGCATCCTCCGCGAGGACATGTGACAGCCTGATTTCCTAAAACCCATCAATATATCACGGTTTATAATCCTTTCTCATGTTCTCTTCCTTTGCTCCCTGTATCCCTGCGCTGTCTGAGACACAATGAATCTGTCATTCTGCACTTCTGCCCTAACACCACAGGATGACACAAAAATGCGGCTCTGACCTGACCCGACCCGGAATGAGGATTCATACAATATACACACAGCCTGAGATAGAAAACGGATCATCACATCACTGTATACTACTTTGAATATTTAAATTTTGCTCTGACAGCATTAAAGAGGGATCCGCACGTTACTGTGAGTTTTATTGCTGTGGAGCTCTGTGATACGATCATACACACCACACATTACTGTGAGTTTTATTGCTGTGGAGCTCTGTGATATACTCATACACACCGCACATTAGGCTAGGGTCAGATGAGCGTATTTTGTACGGACTGTGCGTCCGTGCAGTACGGACGTACTTACTGACTGACGACAAGGTAGTGGCCACACAGTCCGTTTTTTTCACTGACGGATTTTTGACGGATGTAGCAGGGAAAATATATTACAATGAAAAAACATTCTGTCCGTCAAAAATGCTGGACGTATAAATGCAGTCCGTCTGACCTTGTTGCATCACTCACACACAAAGCTATGCAGACGTTGTGGAGGTGGCGCACTCCGCACGTCCGTTCTAGCAGTATTACGTTCTTGCCTAACCTGCGTCCGTTTGCAGCGTCCGTCAGCCCCCGCACTTCTGTGCGGACGTACTTCGTGTGTGGGACTCCATTTAACACAATTGTATGCTATCACGGACGTACTTATGTGCGGCAACACGGACGTTAACACTGCGTTCGTCTGACCCCGGCCTTACTGTGAGTTTTATTGTTGTGGAGCTCTGTGATACGATCATACACACAGCACATTACTGTGAGTTTTATTGCTGTGGAGCTCTGTGATACAATCATACACACAGCACATTACTGTGAGTTTTATTGCTGTGGAGCTCTGTGATACAATCATACACACCGCACATTACTGTGAGTATTATTGCTGTGGAGTTCTGTGATATGCTCATACACACAGCACATTACTGTGAGTATTATTGCTGTGGAGCTCTGTGATACGCTCATACACACCGCACATTACTGTGAGTTTTATTGCTGTGGAGCTTTGTGATATGCTCATACACACCGCACATTACTGTGAGTTTTATTACTGTGGAGCTCTGTGATATGCTCATCATATACACCACACATTACTCTGAGTTTTATTGCTGTGGGGCTCTGTGATACGCTCATTCACTGCACATTACTGTGAGTATTATTGCTGTGGAGCTCTGTGATACGCTCATTCACTGCACATTACTGTGAGTATTATTGCTGTGGAGCTCTGTGATACGCTCATACACACCACACATTACTGTGAGTTTTATTGCTGTGGAGTTCTGTGATACAATCATACACACCGCACATTACTGTGAGTTTTATTGCTGTGGAGCTCTGTGATACGATCATACACGCTGCACATTACTGTGAGATTTATTGCTGTGGAGCTCTGTGATACGCTCATACACACCACACATTACTGTGAGTTTTATTGCTGTGGAGTTTTGTGATACGATCATACACACCGCACATTACTGTGAGATTTATTGCTGTGGAGCTCTGTGATACACTCATACACACCAAATCCTCCAAACCCTAAGAATTGAGTAGAAAATCTGGTAAATATGTGGATTTGGGTTCCCGCTCCCCTCACTTACAGTTCACAGTGATCCTGACTTGCTTCACGTCCGCTGATGCGACCTCGTTGGTGGCCTTGCACTCGTACTTCCCAGATTGCTCCCGTGTGATGCCCTGGATGTCCAGGTATTCCTCCTCTCCCTCAAACTCTCTGGCTGAAAACCAAAAAGGAAAAATTCATGATAAACATAGCAATAAAATGATTTGGATGCTATTCATACACAGATTTCTGCACAAGTCACAGGCTCGCCGCACTCTGTAACGCCGCCATGTCGCTGGTAGTATGATAGCGGATTGAATCTTACATTAATAATGCATTTTCATTCATTTATACCTCGGCTGTTTTTATGGCGCCTTTTATAGTTCGTTCACTAAATTGACATTTACATTGCGGTCTGCGAAACCAAAGCCACCCTGCAGCGTTGATTAAAGATAAACATATAACGAGGACTCTGCCTTCCAATCCCCAGAGAACCTGATCAAAACCGAAATCTATAAATGCAGCGAGTGAGCGAAAGCAGACGGCGGCGAGGGCGGCGCGAGGGCGGCGCGGGCCAGGAGAGGGAGCCAGCGGACAACGAACGAGGCCCTGAAACCGGATACACAGTGTCTGCAAACTTTAAGGCGAAACACGAAGGAAAATAAACAGACATCCGATGTCATTAACAAACCAGCGAGATATTCCCATAATCCTCAGCGTCGGTGTAATCGGGGATCACTTAAAATCAAGCTGCTTTTATAGCGTTTGCGTTCCTCAATCCTGTTCTTTTCTCATGACGTCTTTATGGTTTCAGATTTATTTTGCGAAATATCTTTATTCGTTGTTGACGTTCGTATAAAGCTTACGATCTCTTGTTCAATCCTTGCAGACTGTAAGCTCTTGGAGCAAGAACACCCATCCGCGCTACTGTTAATGTTTACTTTTGCCTCATCCTATCGCACCAGCTGATACGTCATGTTTATCCATCGCGCCGCAGGACACGCAGGCACCCTCTAAATCAGGGCTGTCAAACTCACTTCCCCATAGATGTTGATGACTACAATTCCCAGAATCCTTTCAACGCAGTAGATGGCCAGGGAATCATGGGAGCTGTAGTTCAGAAACATCAAGGGGGGGTCGGAGTTTGACAGCCCTGCTCTAAATAATGATAAAACTGAGTTCCCTGGATGTGTTTGAAGACACCATTAACCGTGCCTTTCCTGATGAAGCGGACACGCCGCCCCCTGCTGGCCCGGCTGCCGGGTCTCTCGGCGCTGAGGTCGAGTGCTGCTCTCCTTACACCGAACGCATGTGACAGTCAGGATGTAAATACACTTGGCGCGTGATCAGAGGGTGCAGAGCGCAATTGGGAAACAGCAGTGATTTGTCTCCTGTGCTATTTAGTTCTCCTCCGCGCAGACAACCTGTCAGGCTAAGTGAGGGCCGCGTGAAATGTACCATTTTTTTATAAGTGAGGCAATAAAGCCAACAGGACACCGAGCCTGACGGGAAAGAAAAGCACAAAATCCCTTCCTTGATTATTTAAATTCACCGAACACTGTGCCTTGCTTTAATAAAAAATATAAAATAAAATAATAATAAAATAAAAATAATAAAATAATAATAAAATAAAAAATGATAAAATAAATCTATATATAGATTAGTATAATATATACTGTATATATATACATACAACAACATTTTTTATTAAATGATCATATTAAAAATTCCTGTGAAACATGACGGCGTTTCAGCTCACTCAGAGGCTTTCTCAAGGTCACCTTGAGAAAGGCTCTGAGTGAGCCAAAATGTCGGGCATGTTTTACAGGAATTTTTAATATGATCATTTAATAAAAAATGTTGTTGTGTATTTTTATCCAAGTCCTCCAGTGTATCCTGCTTTTTTCTTTGTGTATTAATTGAGGATTTTGAGGCTCTACTGATATTTTGGAAGCTTTCACGAACTGCTTATGGAATATATATATACACACACGTACACAAACCGCTTATTTGACCTATTCCTCACTATCCCCCTGGCTGTGGGTGGCTGGCTGGCTGACTGGCTGGGAGTTGCAGTTCTCAGAAGACAGAAGGGGTTATTCAAAGAGCACCTAAATTCTGCTGCCGGACTCCGCTGATCAGTTGGCGAACAGGGGTTTAAAAAAAAAAGCGCAATTTTTAAAAGGTGTTTAAAACAAAACAAACAAAAAAAAATGCATGGAAATAATACATAAGGTTCTATGACTAATAATATAAAAGGTAGGTTACAGAATAAAAAGCAAAAACACCATTTAAGAAATATCGGAATCAAAAATTTCACCAAAGAATTCATGACATCAACGTCATTAACAGCAACGTTACAGCCCCACTGGGTTTTATCAAGTCAGCAAAATGTATCCAGACAGAAATGGAGGAGATGACTCTTTTGGTCCAAGAAAGCTGTTTTTACTTAATGGAGTCAAAGCCAAGAGCAATGTATCAGCCCCACCAGGTTTTTATCAAGTTGTCCAAAAGTATTGCCAGAAAAAAAAGGAGGAGCTGGTTCTTTTGGTCCAAGAACGCATCTTTTAATATATGGAGTCAACACCATCGACAGCCACGTTTCAGCCGCACCAGGCTTCCATCAATCGGTCGTCAAAAGGTATAGAGTAAGAGAAATAGAAGAGCTGGTTCTTTTGATCCAAGAAGGTGTCTTTTTTAATTCATGGCATCATTCAACGCCATCAAGAGCAACATGTTTCAGCCTCACCGGGTTTTATCAAGTCGTCAAAATGTATCCAGACAGAAAAAAGGAAGATCTGGTTCTGTTGGTCCAAGAACGTTGTTTTTGGGTGGAGTACAGGTAACATCACTGCTCTCAATCGTGGAGACTCAGGTTCGATCCCGGCAAGAGCACCTCTCCAGTAAGTGTCCTTGAGCAAGACACCTAACGGTACATACTCGCCACCCAGGACATACTGAAAACCAGAGAAATCTCAACGTATCCTTCCTGGTAAAATCCTTTATCAAAAAAAATAAAAAATGGAGTCAACTCCATCGACAGCAACGTTTCAGCCCCACCAGGATTTTATAAAGTTTGACAAAAGCCGGGTGGGGCTGAAACGTTGTTTTTGATGGCGTTGACTCCATAGATTAAAAGACACTTTCTTGCCGTGTTCTCATGTCTGGATACATTTTGACGGTCCGGAATGTCCACTGCGGAGGCTTCCTCAACGAAAATAAGATGTTTTAATGGAAAGTAAACCCTACACGTAAAGCACTCTGGTCGTGTACTCTTTGATCAAGTCCACATGCCACAAACCAAAGGTTTTCTGTGAGTCACGCTGTTTGAGTTTTTCTGTTTTTGTTAACAAACATTAGAATTCATCCCTTCCTGCGTGTTGGGTTTTATCCCTCTGCGGCCAGGTCGTATTTCTGCGCAGGTGGAACTCCGAGTAATTATTTTGGCTCATTTACATTTTCCCGAAAAAAATAAAACAACAACCTGTTAGGGAATCGAGGCCTACGGAGAACTTTGTGAAGAAGAACGTTAATAAACCAGCGCGGGTCCATCTGCGTCCAGAAACCGGCTGGAGATTCCGATCCACTTCCTAGATGAGGACTTAACCTTGAATCTCCAGTATTTACGCGCGCGGCAATTTAATGAGCCGCTTTTTAAACCAGGCGATTAATATGCAGGAGATTAAGGAGGTGAATTGGAATCTGTTGTTTAACAGCCCCTCGGTGGGTTGTGAGTGACAGTGAGTGATGGCGTGTGTGTACACTGGTAATTTACCTGCCCGTGACTTTGGGAAGGGTTCAAACCTGACAGCTTTACACGTGTTTCTAATTGCGGCGACGTCGTCACATTTGGATCACTGACAACATTCACAAATATTTCCAATTCAACTTGTCCAACTCTGGACCACAATCCACTGCAGGAGTGTCAGGTTCAAGGGAATACGGAACCCAGGATGCGGAGGGTGGGATATTGAGGCATCGGTACACAAAGGGTTAATCTGGTCGAGGAGGTCCGAGGTCAGGGCTGGCGGCACAGAAGCATAATTGGTGGGGAAGGCAAGGTCCGATAACGAAGTCGGCAGTCAGAAGGCATACTCAGGGTCTTGATGCTATGGAGGCACAAAACCCTGTTCTGGTGCTCAGGGTTTATATAGGGAACCGGTCACACCTACCTTCTAGCTCCGCCTCTCCCTTCCTCCTCCTCCACCATTGGAGCAGAGGGAGAGACCCATGCGTCATAGCGTCCGGCCGTGACCATAGAGGCCCCACCCCCTCCAACACACCCAGCGCACACCTACTTGCCCAGACAGTGGAACGGCGAGGAGATCCCACCATTGCAGAGGAGGGATGACCCCGATGTCGGCACTCGGGTCCAAGGGCTCGCACACACTGGCCGGCACCCACGCCCCGCCGAAGGATGCTGCCGATACCGCAGTGAGTCGTAGGAGTCAGGGAAGGGTCAAGGAGCTGGTCGAAACCTGACAACTACATCTCCCACAATTCTCCTCTTGCTTCCTCAGGCACCGCTCTGTCTCCAATGGAAATGACTATCCGGGATTTTTGTTTGTTTTCCATTTGAAGCATGTTTTATTTATGTATCCATTTGCTTGTGTATTTGACTTTCTCGGAGTGTATGTTTCAAAGCATTTAGCGTTTGCAACCTTTACGTTTCATTTATAACACTTACTTATTCTGTTTAAAGCTCATTATCTTCCTGACAACAAGTGAACACACACCGGGGATATTACAGTCGCCAGTTTTCAGTTCAGGAGATTCAAATGCAGGTTTACCGGAGTTCCGATTACCAAATAAAAAATTTGGCTCAAGTGTTGTCTCTCGCGACTATATTTATAATGGAAATATCGGTTTAGCGATTCATTTCAAATTTATCGGCATGTGAATTTCCAAAAACATAATAAGTGCTGAAAGGTCCCGAAAAATGGATTTTCAGGCAGAAAAAGAGAATTAAATTCTTTGTTTAAACATCCTATTTTTCTAGTTAAAGAAAACTCATCTACACATCCTCCTGGCCACTTTATAGTTTGAAAGTGTTCAAGATGTGAGGAGTGCCCCCCCTTCACTTCGACACCTGCTCCTCTGATCTTGTGAAAACATTGGGTGAAGTGGATGAGTTTCCTCCACCCCACCCAGCATCAACAGGGATTTAGAATTTCCAGGCTACCGGTCACCAGATCGGTCACCAGTGATGTCACACACAAAGAGTGGCCAACGTCACCCTCTGAGACCAACCGTTGAAGAGAGGCAGCGATGGATCAGATCTGTGCATGCGCGTGCAGCTCCGATCCATCGCTCTGCGCAGGCGCTGCCGAACATGTGTACGTAACTGCGTAAATTCCATAGTGCTGCTCAATTTGCGGTTTCTACACGACGTAGGTTGCATAGGAGCACAAATTGCACAGAAAATATTCAGGGGCTTCCGGGTTCGGAAGTCCTTGAGCTAAAGAGGAGGAGCAGCGCGCAGAGGCGGCGAAAAGAGGAGTAAGAAGTAAAAATAATTGGGCAGAGGCTGTCAGACAGTTATTTAAGGGCAAATTTTCCAGCAGACTAGCTCTTTAAAGGCACAGATCTGTTTGATGCTGGCCGAAAATAAGCTTTATCAGGCTTTTTACCGGCCAACTTTGTTTCAGACCGGCAGCGTTTTTTGAATATCAGCTCTGGAAGAATTTTTTAAACCGAGTCAGCCGATATTTTGAAAAAAAATATCGGCCTCATTATACTGATGGCCATGAACAAACGTTCAACGATGCGAAGTTTAAGGCATGACAGGAAAAGAAGACAGAGGCCAAGGAAGGATCTGGAGTGAGAAAGTCTTGACATCCATTTCTCCAACAAATGAACGGTGACTTTCTCCTATACACCCTTCCAACCATCAACCTAGTTCGTAAACAAGACTGACCCGTGCCGTAGAGACAGGTTTCTAAAGTGAGAGCTTACTGCTAAAGCTCATCTTCTTGGCTAACCTGCAAGAGGATGTTTGGGAGATTCCATGGTTTTCAAGGATTTTCTGCAGACCATTTTTATACTGTTAACCATGTACTATGGTGACGAAGGTGATGAACGGAGACCATATCCTATACAACCCTCTAAGCTTCAGTCTCATTCATAAACATGGATGACCCATGTCATAGGGATTGATTCCAAAAGTGAGATCGGGATGGAAAAACTCATATCATTAACCAAGATCAAGAAGATCTTTGGGGATTCGAGGAACCTTGTAAAGTGTTTTGTAGACTTCTCGCTATACAAATGGGGACCTTGCACACGGGTTCAATGGTGAATTGTTTGTGGCTTAAGAGGAGATTAGAAGAAGACAGAGGCAAGTGGAGAGTTTCCGGGGAGCAGGTCTTGGCCTCCATTTCTTCAAAAAGCTCCACCATATAGAGGACATAGCATCTGGAGAGGACTTTATAACAAACACATCAGTAGACTTCCTCAAGTGGCATCTCTTCTTTATCACTGGAAATGGAAGACATATTTGTAATCCAGGTGAATGTTTTCTGTCGCGTGTCTCCGAGTCTCGAACACAAGCCTTATTTACAGCACCAAAAGTCAACAGAAGCTCCTCCACCGCTAATTAGTTAATAATATAACTAGTCATGAAATATAGGGCAATAAAGCCATCTTCATAATATCCGAAGATATTGTTTCTAAGTAATTACTCTTTTATTGCATTTGGGGAATCTCCGTAGGACTGGCGTATCATTTCCAGCGCGCAGAAACAGCCTGCCTTCCCGAGTTCATCGTCCCATGTGCCCGAGCAGAACTCATTAAAAGACGCCATCGACTCAAGCCACTCATATTAAAAAACGCTGTTAATTTGTCTTATCTGCTTCTGTGATATTAACAAAACTTACAAACCGGGCACTTGGCGCCGACTCTCATTAAGCTGGAAGACGCGATGTTTGCTTAGAAATAAATGAAGTAAATGAAATAAATGAAAAAATCATTTTTAAATATCGTCTCAGAAAAAAATCAGAAACAAATAGTAAGCGGTGTCAACGGCCTAAACTTTCTCGATCGGGTCGTGTAGTCGTTCAGAAATACGGCATCATGAAAAGGGTCTCTCATTAGCCTTGAGGTATGAGGGTCTTTCCTTTATAAGCTACGCCTCCCTTGACAATGCAGTTAGCACCTGCAAGCCATTAACTACAAGACACCAAGGGGAGGAAAAGAAGGCATTTAAATCATTTACCTACCAAAAAACAATATAATCAAAGGAAATGTTAAAGACCCCCGTGAAAGTAAAACATTCAAAATGAAAATGATCACATATTTTAACACCATAAAAGAAGGACTCATTGTGGATTCTAGCTTTTTAACCCATTATCATAACGTCACATAACATTCAAAATTCTGGCCGATGTTTTGTTTCTTCTTGGTATCTTTTCCTTTTTTTTTTGTATGTCTCTGTTAGCCTTCACTGATTTGTATTTTTGGCTTTTTCTTTTTTTCTTTCAACGTTGTTTTATTATGGGCCTAAGATCGCTCATGTGTTTATTTTCCCATTTTGAACATATCATTTGACTCTCACTTTTTACGACATCTAATACCCCCACCCATTTGACCCTTAATGTTTTAATGTTCAATTCTAGGATCTAATCAGTATAGCATCCAGACCTGAGGAAGAGAGTAATATATATACTCAAAACTTGTCTTTTAAATGTAACAGTCCAATAAAAAAGGTTTCACCACGTACTGCGGTACTCGTGATTTTGGCATCTGTACTAACACGGCCTATCGAATATATTTATATATATATATACTGTATATATCCCATAAGCAGTCCGTTATAACCAACAAATGTAATCATGCCTCAGTGCAAAAAATCCTATGTAAATAACCAAAATGTAGAAAAATAGAATGCACTCCAGGACTTCGAAAAACAATAAAAAGTAAACGTTATAATATTAACTAAACATTTAAAAAATCTCTGTAAGCATTCCCGATGTTTCGACCCACTAGGCGCCTTTCTCTCTCATAGATATATATATACAGTTGTGTTAAAAATTATTCAACCCCAAATGCTGTAAAGGGTTTTAGGGAATTTAGTGTTCAGTTGTAATTGTATTCAGAATGAAATCCTACAAGGACTTTTTAAAGAACCATATGCAACTAAAATGACATCAATTGGTTTTGTAATACAGTAGTAAATGTTTCTTTTGTGAATTCTTCATTGACACAATTATTCAACCCCTTAAAGACTACCACTCTGAAGAACAGAGGTTCATTCAAGTGTTTTCAATCAGGTATTGAAAACACCTGTGGATGTCACGGAGCAGCAATAAAGCATAATAAGCACCAATTAGGCAGCTTTAAAATGACTGTGATACTCAGCTCCTTCTAGACATTTACTGGTGTAGTTACAAACATGGTGAAGTCAAGAGAATGGTCCAGGAAGACAAGAGAAGAGGTGATTACTCTTCACAGGAAGGGCAATGGCTATAAGAAGATTGCAAAGATGTTAAACATACCAAGAGAGACCATAGGAAGCATCATTTGCAAATTCAAGGCAAAGGGCACTGTTGAAACGCTACCTGGTCGTGGCAGAAAGAAGATGCTGACTTCGACTGCTGTGCGCTACCTGAAGCGTAGAGTGGAGAAAAGTCCCCGTGTGACTGCTGAGGAACTGAGAAAAGATTTGTCAGATGTGGGTACTGAAGTTTCAGCTCAGACAATACAGTGCACACTGCGTAATGAAGGCCTCCATGCCAGAACTCCCAGGCGCACCCCCTTGCTGTCTCCAAAGAATAAGAAGAGTCGACTGCAGTATGCCAAAAGTCATGTGGACAAACCACAGAAGTTTTGGGATAGTGTTCTGTGGACTGATGAAACAAAATTAGAACTGTTTGGGCCAATGGATCAACGCTATGTTTGGAGGAGGAAGAACAAGGCCTATGAAGAAAAGAACACCTTGCCTACTGTGAAGCATGGCATGGGGGGTCAATCATGCTTTGGGGCTGTTTTGCTTCTGCAGGTACAGGGAAGCTTCAGCGTGTGCAAGGTACCATGAATTCTCTTCAGTACCAGGAGATATTGGATGACAATGTGATGCAGTCCGTCACAAACCTGAGGCTTGGGAGACATTGGACCTTTCAACAGGACAATGATCCCAAGCATACCTCCAAGTCCACTAGAGCATGGTTGCAGATTAAAGGCTGGAACATTTTGGAGTGGCCATCGCAGTCACCTGACTTAAATCCAATTGAGAACCTCTGGTGGGACTTAAAGAAAGCAGTTGCAGTGCGCAAGCCTAAGAATGTGACTGAGCTGGAGGCTTTTGCCCATGACGAATGGGCGAAGATACCCGTAGATCGCTGCAAGACACTTGTGTCAAGCTATGCTTCACGTTTAAAAGCTGTTATAACTGTAAAAGGATGTTGTACTAAGTACTAAGATTGAATGTCACTTGGGGGTTGAATAAAACTGATAATGATGTGAGCACAGAAAAGACATTTGTGGTTATTTCATTATAAATGTTATGTTATATTTGTCTGACCTACACGTGCCTCTTTGATTTAATTGTAAGCAAGATGACTGAATGATCAAAATCAATGTCAAACTGGCCAAAACACTCAATTTCAGTGGGGGTTGAATAATTTTGAACACAACTGTATATACAAAAAGTGAAATGGATGCACACCGGGTCTTAAAGAAATATATAAAAAATTATGCTTTATTAAATATCCATTAAAAGGAGCCCATCAGCATCTCCCGACGTTTCGGCCCTCTCAGGGGCTTTATCAAGGTAGTGGGCATCGGGTGCCAAACATATTTTTATACACACAATAAAAAGACATCAATTAACCCCTTACCAAGCCTGTGGCACGCTACCGTGTGAGTCGCCGAATCCCCGCAGGGTGTGGCGTTCAGTTGCGGTCTGCGTGCAGGGTGATGATGTCAGTGGTCTATGCATTGTTACAGCAATCCATTATTTATTTATTTATTTGCAAAGTATTTTACCAGGAAGGATACATTGAGATTTCTCTCGTTTTCAAGTATGTCCTGGAGTAAACTGTTTATTCGATATGGGGAAAGTTAGATTCTGTTGACATGTTGTTATGGTTACTATTTGAGCTTGTTAAATTGACCATGTGATTGATTGCTGATTGAACTAAAGTTGTGGGGTATGTGTATGTAAGCTTGTCATTCTGATGTGTATACTATCCTGGTGAATGTCCCTGTGTGGACTGAAACGTCGATTCAATAAAAATGTTTTATTGTTTTATTATTTAGAGTTTTTTTCTTATTACTCAGTCTCCATTTGGCGGGTTACCGTTTCGAGTGTATATATATATATATTATATATATTACATTTATTTATTGGTCTTGATAAAAGTCCATTAGGACTGAAACATTGATGAAATAAAGTTATTTTTATGAGCTTGCTAAAAATCATCACCGTATTATGGGCATCACATTTTCTAATATATATTTATATATTTATAATATAAAATTTTCTACATTATATTTATAATGTAGCATTATATGTTTATATAAAATACATTTATAATATTAAGACATATATTATAATATATAACACATTTATAATTTAAAAATATGTAATATATTTATAATGTAGTATTATATGTTTATATAAAATACATTTATAATATTAAGACATATATATTATAATATATAACACATTTATAATTTAAAAATTATGTAATATATTTATAATGTAGCATTATGTTTATATAAAATACATTTATAATATTAAGATATATATATATATATTATAATATATAACACATTTATAATTTAAAAATTATGTAATATATTTATAATGTAGCATTATGTTTATATAAAATACATTTATAATATTAAGATATATATATATATTATAATATATAACACATTTATAATTTAAAAAAATATATAATATATTTATAATATAACATAACTAAACAAATATAACCTTTATAAAATAATACATGATATATTTCTAATATAAAATATATAATGCATTTCTAATATAAAATAATATATATTTAATAGTCTTGAAAAAAGTCCTTCAGATCCCAAACAAACTTCCCGAAACAAAGTTTGAATAAAGTAAATTTTCTGACCTTGGTAAAAATCATATGTGTGTTGCGGGGTATTGCATTTTCTAATATATAATTATAATATAAAACTATATATACTATTTATTTATTATACAAACTGATAATTATATATATTTTGTATTATATATAAGAAAATCTACTAAAGCCCATATTTATTATTATTTTCATATAAATATAGGATCAGTGTCATAGCCCTGAGCTCCGCTGTCAGTTTTCTGGACGTGCCATGGATGTTGCCACTCTTTGATCACTTCGCAACACAATGCCAAAAGCATACGAAAAAAAAAAGCTAAAATTTTAGAGCGAAAATGAAATTTTATTGGTGCATTAAGTGTATAATCTATAATATTTATTTAAGCAATATATTTTGCAGCATTGGAAGTGATTCAAGTCCTTTTTCCTTTTTTTTTTTTGCATTGTATCTCTGCCTGAGCTGTCAATTCCGGCTATAAAAGACTTTTCAGAAATTCCACTCTATAATAATAGCGATTACTGATTATTAACTATTTAATGAGGTTATAATCAGGTCTGCGGTCGACATAAGCAGTTGGAAGCTGAGCAGGATGGCCTTTTCTACTAGCTGTGGCAGGAGACCCGTCGTGGGTGGTTGAGGATGTAACTAAGGATGACCTATGGGTGAATCGAGTGGATGTTCAGTTGTGATTATCAGGCTCACATTAGGCTGCTTGAACTGGACTAGCTGAGGAGATCTTTTGGTAGCCTACTAGGAAGATCCTGTGATCTTGTCTCCCAATGGCCTTTAATCCTACTATAAGCTCGTCCAGTGGCCGATCTTGCCTGGGGAAATGAGACATGTTTTAGCCAATGAATAGACAGCACAAGGTAACACCCCCGAGGAGCTGGTTCGCTAATTAAAAGAGAAAGATCTGGCGCATATGTGATCCATTACTCAGCTTTGTTGGAACAGACGGGTTTGCAACGTTTTAACCTGAATACAGGATGAACATCCTGGGCAGATTCTTCAGGATTTTGGAATTCGCCAAGAGGGGGGGACGTGGCAGTGGAGCCACGAGACACGGGCTGCTGGCAGTTCTCCAGGCAGTTCCTTACGTTTCTTCAGCCCTCGGAGGAACTTCTGTGTACAAGGAGGACCAGTCCAGACCTCAAGGGGAAAAGTAAAAATTTGTTCCGAAGACTTAAAAAATAAAATTTTTGTCTTCCGGATGTATGCCTTCCGGACATGGGAGTTACAATAAGGAGTCCGCGGCCTGTGCACGGCCATTGCCATGTCTAAAAATAATTTGCGTAGAAACATTGCTAACTTGTCTGTTTCAATAAAGAAGAATGATGGACCACACATGTGCCGGATCTCGCTCGCTTTTATGTGTGGGGATCCTGGATCGCCCAGTGTTGCCTGGTCCTCCGGTGTTGCCTGGTGTCATCTCGTGAAAACCTGTTGGTTATCTAATCACCTCCTGCCGATACGTCTGGACATGCCAAGGGGTTATTACTTGGTATAAAAAGATGATTATTTTACTTTATTTCGTAATAAGAACTTGATTACCCAGAGACGAATAAAGCCACACGGATGTACGGGAGTGCAGAAGAACCTCCATGAGAAAGCCCCTTCTTTCTGCACGGACGTCCATGTAGCCACCACACTGTGTGCACATTTGTGCGTACAGCTCTACAAAGCAAGAGCCTCCTATGGAGGATCCCGTTTTGGAGACCTGTTTGATGTCGATTGAAGCACTTCGACGTGGAGGTAAAATCCACATCTGTTGTAACGTGTGTTAACAGTAGACATGTTACGTCGTGTGGACCTCCCAGTCGATCCATCGGAACGCTACGACGAATGCTGGGACACAGTGGACCGTGGGCCCCAGCCTAGGTAAAACAGGACGAGTAATTTTTTTATATATATATACAGTTGTGTTCAAAATTATTCAACCCCCAATGCTGTAAAGGGTTTTAGGGAATTTAGTGTACATTTGTAATTGTATTCAGATTGAAATCCTACAAGGACTTTTTAAAGAACCATACGCAACTAAAATGACATCAATTGGTTTTGTAACACAGTAGTAGATGTTTCTTTTGTGAATTCTTCATTGACACAATTATTCAACCCCTTAAAGACTACCACTCTGAAGAACAGAGGTTCATTCAAGTGTTTTCAATCAGGTATTGAAAACACCTGTGGATGTCAAGGAGCAGCAATAAAGCATAATAAGCACCAATTAGGCAGCTTTAAAATGACTGATACTCAGCTCCTTCTAGACATTTACTGGTGTGGTTACAAACATGATGAAGTCAAGAGAATGGCCCAGGAAGACAAGAGAAGAGGTGATTACTCTTCACAGGAAGGGCAATGGCTATAAGTAGATTGCAAAGATGTTAAACATACCAAGAGAGACCATAGGAAGCATCATTCGCAAATTCAAGGCAAAGAGCACTGTTGAAATGCTACCTGGTCGTGGCAGAAAGAAAATGATGACTTTGACTGCTGTGCGCTACCTGAAGTGTAGAGTGGAGAAAAGTCCCCACATGACTGCTGAGGAACTGAGAAAAGATTTGTCAGATGTGGGTACTGAAGTTTCAGCTCAGACAATACGGCGCACACTGCGTAATGAAGGCCTCCATGCAAGAACTCCCAGGCACACCCCCTTGCTGTCTCCAAAGAATAAGAAGAGTCGACTGCAGTATGCCAAACGTCATGTGGACAAACCACAGAAGTTTTGGGATAGTGTTCTGTGGACTGATGAAACAAAATTAGAACTGTTTGGGCCCATGGATCAACGCTATGTTTGGAGGAGGAAGAACAAGGCCTATGAAGAAAAGAACACCTTGCCTACTGTGAAGCATGGCGGGGGGGTCAATCATGCTTTGGGGCTATTTTGCTTCTGCAGGTACAGGGAAGCTTCAGCGTGTGCAAGGTACCATGAATTCTCTTCAGTACCAGGAGATATTGGATGACAATGTGATGCAGTCCGTCACAAACCTGAGGCTTGGGAGACGTTGGACCTTTCAACAGGACAATGATCCCAAGCATACCTCCAAGTCCACTAGAGCATGGTTGCAGATTAAAGGCTGGAACATTTTGGAGTGGCCATCGCAGTCCCCTGACTTAAATCCTATTGAGAACCTCTGGTGGGACTTAAAGAAAGCAGTTGCAGTGCGCAAGCCTAAGAATGTGACTGAACTGGAGGCTTTTGCCCATGACGAATGGGAGAAGATACTCGTAGATCGCTGCAAGACACTTGTGTCAAGCTATGCTTCACGTTTAAAAGCTGTTATAACTGTAAAAGGATGTTGTACTAAGTACTAAGATTGAATGTCACTTGGGGGTTGAATAAAACTGATAATGATGTGAGCACAGAAAAGACATTTGTGGTTATTTCATTATAAATGTTATGTTATATTTGTCTGACCTACACGTGCCTCTTTGATTTAATTGTAAGCAAGATGACTGAATGATCAAAATCAATGTCAAACTGGCCAAAACACTCAATTTCAGTGGGGGTTGAATAATTTTGAACACAACTGTATATATATATATACACACACATGGATAATTTTCTCTCTAGGGGTTGGAGAGGGCCATGCTCAGTAATGACCATGAGTACGAGCATATCAGCAGGTATAGACCCTGTGCCAAGGATAATATGGTAAGGGTGAAAGGCGCGGGAATTTATTTGGTTTAGTCTAGGTACGGTTTCATATTTACTTTATGAATGGCTGGCATATTAGCTTCCTCCAGAGAGCTCCGCTGATGGAGATCAAGCTAGACATGGCTGCCAAAATGTTGTGATGTTTTATGAAATGCCACAATTCAGCACTTTGGACAGCAGCAGCATCGCGTCACGTAATTCGGTGTCAGTCAAGCTCCGGAGCTGCAAGATGATGGGATGGTTGATGATTGAGGATGCACTCGTTGAGAAGACGACCTTTGCCCTAGAGAAGGATGCTCGCTCCCCCACCCACCCCCAAACGTCAGGTTGATAAAGGTTAAGCGTGACACAGAACAAGTCTTCCGTCTTCGCATCGTTTGCAGTTCGCTTCCCCCCAGCTAATCGTTCCTGGCTGCTGAATACTGTCCTGACATGAAAGCATTGTTAGGTTGTCATGAGGTGGCAGGAGGCCAGTGGTTGATGTAGCAGGAAATCGTGTCTCCATGCTGAAGAAGAAAAGCCTTAAAATGTACCAAGTTTGTTCACGGAGCGCTGAAGGAACATGGGAGAATTGTTTTTCGACTTCGCCCCGTCAGTAATTTGAGGAGCATCAAACACAGCATAGAACCTGAGCTGAAAGATAGACCCAATGATCCTTCCAGAAAGGCCAATGCTCATCAGAACATGGTGGGCCATATACATGAGGCTCAGCCTACTTAATGAGTGACTGAGGATCATGAGAGATGTAATTCCAAAACATCTGGATGAGCAAAGTTGCTGTCCCTTGCTGTAGGTGGTCCCCTTGCTTCCCCTGTTGGCCATTGAAAGCCTGATGATGTGAAGTAGGTGAATAACTGTAACGGTAGCTGTAACGCTGCCACACGAGTAGCGGAGTTGAGATCCTTGAGGCAGAAGTATCTGCTTGAATAATACAAAAGGTTCATAAACTACAGACTGTAACTTAATAGCCAAGGAGACACAAGGGTTAACTGAATTGCCTCTAAGCTCTGGAGGTTTTGAGACCAACAGATTACCTAGGACACGCTCAGAAACATGATACGTGGGACAACAGTCCGTGAAGTATTCAAGGGGCAGGGCAGTCAAAAGAAATTCAGAAACAGTATGGACTGGTTTGAAATTGCAGATAGTAGATACCTGGCTAATACCAGAAGGTACTGACTTGCAGACAAGGTTGTTCTCACGAGTATATTCAGAGATGCGATTAGAAATAACAAACGGCAGAAATCTTTCTTAATCGCAGTTTTCACATGGACGTTAACATGAGCTGTACGTTGGGTAACGGTACCTCGAAAGGTCACAAGCGATACCCCAGGACGAGATGGGACAGAACCCAGACAGCGAGCAATAAACCCAGCGGCAAGCATAGGGTTAAATTGCCAACGCTCACAGACAGCGATATACAAACGTGCAGATAGAGTGGTCAAAGTACAAGCCGGGTCAATTAACAGGAGAAGGAATTGCATACAGAAATGGGTCGGTACCAGGATATCAATGTAGGAATAAACTTAGCGCTGCTGGAATCAAACTCCACGTCAGGGCGACGAGGCAACCCCTCTTGCCCTGTTTTAAACCCGGCGGCTCCTTGTGACTACACCAGGCCCCGCCCCTCAGAGGCCAATCTGCCATCAGGAAGTGCTGGCAACCGACCAGCCAGTGGCACACCACCATGCCCAGACCCCCCAGGGAGCACAACAGGGGCTGAGGATGGAACAATAACACTCTTCAGAACATGTTGGGCCTTATACATGAGGCTCAGCCAGTCTAATGAGTGACGAGGATTATGGGACCCAGGATGGTGGACCCAGGTTACTGACCCCTGTTACATGTAGTCCCCTTGCTCCACCTGCTGGCCACTTAAAGACTGATGATAGGCTGGTGGTGATGCCAACACATCTGTGTGTTTGCAATGAGAGTGAGAAGGGATCGAGAAATAACTGGACAGGTACACGAATACCGTGAGAAGGTGGTGCTCTCGTCACTGGAGCTATGGCAAGTACAGATGTAAAATCTATGTATGTGTGTAGATATGTATCTAATAATTTATTATTAGATATGGATCTATTATTATAAAAATTATATATACGTACATGGGTTAATGAGACATAACACTTACCGTTCATCCATTTTATTACCGTTTATCATTTTTTGTATTCAGACCAATCCCATTTCACCTTAAGAAGGTCAAAATTCTAAAAAAAAGTAGTCAATTACTCTACAAAATAGTATATATAGGTACCCTGAAAAATATTAGGTTGGTTGCTTTTTTTGTCTGTTTCGATCAATTAATCGTTCGATGTCAGGAAAATATATATATATATTTTTTTAAAAAATCCTTTTTTTGTTCTTCAGGTGAGTAAGAGTTAACTGCAAGATCACAAGATGTAAAAAAGTCACTTTATTGCAGAGGATGAACTGCCTTATAATTTAAAAGTGAATGTTATTAAAAAAAAAAAGGAATCGAGTGACCTCCAGAAAATGAATGTAATTAAGACACGGGACGACCTCTGAAAGAGAGGGAATTTAACATTTACACAGAAAAAGGACGGAGGAAGATGGGATAAAAGTTCATAAAATTATTCTCAGATCCCGCGGGGAAGCGGCTTCTAACACCCTGTGATACATCGTTTATAGAAACCGCCAACTTCATTTCCTTACGAGATGCAATTACGTTTGATAAATATTGTGCTAATGATGATGGCTTATTTGGAATGGCTTGAGACCTGGACGCTCACCACCCACCAGCCCGGCAAGGTCACCCCCGAAGACACATGGCTGCTGTCAATGGCTGAAACCCACCTGGTTTCATCAAAAAAAAGTCTTTAACTAATGATGAGTGAAGGTTGAGACTCTGAAGTGGTGGGAGCTTTGGTTTAGAGCGAGGACTAGCAACTGTGGCTTCCAGACTTTTTGGAACTACATTTCTCTTGAGGCTCAGTCAAGCTGATGAGAGTCTGAGCATCATGGGAGATGTAGTTCTAAAACAACTGGAGGAGCAAGGTTACAACCCCTGGTTTAAAGGAAACGTTTGACACTCAAAAAATCCATCACACTGACGCGTATTGTTATAGTATCGGCCGCTAGGTCTGCCACGTTTTTCTGCAGGTATATCACTCCTTGATGCAGAAGATTATAGAGGAGAAAAAGGGAGAGAACTGCCTTGCAAAAGGTTCATGCAGTGATCTCAGAGAGACATTTTGGATTTAAAGGCAGGAAATAAAATCCCCTGGCTCTCTGATTTACAGGGCTTCCAAAGCTACAATCTCAGATTTCGACTTTTAACATTCCGGATTTTTTTTTTTGGATTTACCACACAGCGGTGCAACTCGGTGAACATCTGAGGCTTGTGAATAACCCCATTTGGTTTTGCAAGTTGTATTTTAACACTTATAGAGAGGAGCTTTGCTGCGGAATCCCGAGTTTTTTACTGTGCAAGTGACAGTTCTGCAGGTGTTTTAAAAAGTATAGAAAGTACAAAATTAAAGTAACATCGACACCAGACCATAGATGTAACTGCCGGGTGACAAGTGGTGCTCACTATGCAACACAAAATTGCGAAACGCTGCCTTCAGCGAGGTCCATCGTTTTGGATGGATTAGACTTTTTCTTTTTTATAATTTTTTTTAGAATAAACAGAAAGTTAGCACTGCAAGCATTAAATACAATAGTAATATACAGTTATATAGTGTCACATGCAGCGTCCTCCACGGCTCTGGGGCTTCATTTAATAAGCCTGAAGAAGGAGGATCTCTGGGCAGACTGATGGGAATTCCCAGGAAGCCCAACATTTGATAACAAAACCGAGGACACGCAAAACATGTAGAATCTGCAAGACGAAACAACATGACGCGCCTAAAAGACGTAAAAGGATAATGATGGTGAAACGGTCAGGTGTGCTGAGCGTCATGGGATATGTAGTTTGAAAACATCTAAAGGTCTATCCACAAAGCACTGAAATCGCACGCAATTTTCGTGCTTTGCTTTTCGCCGCATTTCGGCGCAATTCAGCGATTCCATTTGCCGAAAATTAAATTCGCTGAAGTTTGCTGAAATGTTGCCATGGCAACCATGTTACCAAAGTTGGAATCGACGAAGCAGTTACCGGATGTCGGCCGAATTGCACCGACAACAGCCGAATTACCGTAGATACTCGTGTATACCGCGAGTTTTTTGAGCAATAAATCAAGCTTAAAACTGTAGGGGTCGCGTTATACACGGGACATCTGCGAGGGAGCGAAGATCTGATTGCTTCCAGGAGCTGTCTGACACGTGCACGCTCTGGAATACCAATTTAACCCTGCAGCCATTAACCATTAACCCTTAATGACTGCAGCCCTCAAGTACCCCATGTACAAAACATCTCCAATACTATTCAGCCCTCTATTAACCCCTTCAATCCAAAAATCTACATTAACCTTTGCAATAAAAAACAGTAACATTAACCCCTTTAATAAATAATTTCTGTATGTCACAATTTATCAAATATATCATATACTCTGCTTCATATAAACAATATTAATTTTTCAAGGTAAAGCAAGGTTTTATCAATTTCAAAATGCGTCTTTTTGTAGTGCATGAGTATATGCAAATATATATATATAATCTTATTAAATGCAATTGCAATAATTAAATCTAAAAAATGTGCCCCTATGCCATACCTGCGCTTAGGGATTTTATTTATTTAGTTTCATGTGAAGAACTTTATCATAAGACTAAGAGACTTATGTTCCAAGCAATCAAAACGCTCCATTACATCTATCACCATTCTAAAATAGCCACGATAAAGCATTACCTCTCACTCTGCACCCCCTGCTCTCTAACAACCATTGGAGGAACGAGGGTGAGAGTGGGGTGGAATTAGGGATGTGCGTTTCGGGTAGGGATGTGCGTTTCGGGTTTCGGAATTTTCACGAAATTTCCCGATTCGTGTTTTCGGATGCGGACGATTTTTCGAAAATTTTTAGATCCGAAAATGGCAGTTCCGAAAAGTTTTCCGAGCCGAAACGAAATATTTTCGGAATTTTCGAATGGACTTGAAATGTGTCAAATCGAAATTTATTGCTTTGAAACGAGGAGAACAGACGTTCCGAGAAAACGAAAATTTCCGAAATTACGAAAAGTCGATACAAAAAACGAGCAAAGTGACACGAAAATACGAAAAATGGTCGATATTCCGAAAAAAAAATGTACACGAAAAACGAGTCGAGCCAAATGGAAACAGAAATCGGTCGAAACGAGCCGAATCGAAAAGTTTGAAAATCCGAAAAATCGAATCGAATCCAACCGAAAAAAAAAAATCGGTGCACAAGCCTAGTTTCGGGTTTCGGAATTTCGGAATTTTCACGAAATTTCCCGATTCGTGTCTTCGGATTCGGCCGAATTTCCAAATCGGATCGGACCCGAAAACCGTCAGATCCGAAAAGTTTTCCGAGCCGAAACGAAAATTTTTCGGATTTTTCGAATGTACTTGAAATGTGTCAAATCGAAATTTATTTTTGCTCTATTCAAGATTTCGGTTCCATTCGTGATTTTGGTTCCATTTCGGTAATTCTGGACATCGTATATTTAACTATTATCGGTTATATCGCTGATTCTGTAAATTTTGTATTTGTAAATGCGTATTATTTATTTATTTATTTTATTTGAAAAGGATTTTACCAGGAAGGATACATTGAGATTTCTCTCGTTTTCAAGTATGTCCTGGGTTCGAGAACAATTGAGTGGTTACAGTTGTTACAGAAATACAAAGTAATAAAATGCAAACTATTAAAAACAAAACACAAATATACAGATTAACATATCATGGGAAGGGCTAGAACCTTGGGTTAATTAGGGTGCTTTGCAAAGTGGAAGCAGCTGGAAAGTAAGCTACAAATTTCTGACCAGCACTGGGTGGGTGAGTGGGTGGATGGGGAGGGAGGGAGGGACAGCAGAGTCCAGGGGCAGCACTGTAGCAGAGGGTGATGTGAGTATGTGGCCAGGCTGTGGAAGAAAGAATTTGCAGAGTCACATCGTGTGAGCTGTATAGAGTAAATTTGTTTACGACCTGGGGGGGAGAAGGGGGAGGGGAGGGGCAGGCATGGGGCAGGCATATGGCAACATGGCTTGAACCAAGCAGGAAATACATTTAGCAAGAAAAAAACAAACAGTCAAAATATTAATAGATAGGTGCAAGCATAAAATATTAACAGTACGATTAAAGTCAAAATTGTGGTGTAGAATTGCAGAAGACATGTTGAATCGCCGGTACCTTCAGATTCAGAGTCCAGGCATTCGGGTCAGTTTAGCGTTTTTTAAATCGTTGTTTCATTTTTTTTGTTCCTTGGCTTTCATACCATTTTAATATGATTAAATAAAGTTGTGAAATGTATATTCAATTATTCATAAGAAAAAAAGGATCTTTATTTAATAAAAAAAAACACGATAGAATCGCCAGAATTATCGTATCGACAGAATGAATTATTGGATCCGAAAAACAAACCAAAAATTTATTATAAAAAAAGATATAAAGTATAAAAAAAGTAAACCATAGTAGTTTACGTCAAAACGAATAGAGTTAGACACTTTGAAACGAGGAGAACAGACGTTCCGAAAAAACCGAAAATTTCCGAAATCACGAAAAGTCGATCCAAAAAATGAGCAGAGTGACCCGAAAACACGAAAAATGGTCGATATTCCGAAAAAAATGTATACGAAAAACGAGCCGAACCGAACCGAATCGAAACAGAAATCGGCCGAAAGGAGCCGAATCGAAATTTTAAACATCCGAACGAATCGAACCGAAAAAAAAATCGGTGCACAAGTCTAGGTGGAATGAACATGAAACTTAACTTAACAGACTTTTGTCGTGTTTTGGAAAATTTATACTTTCAAAATTTTGCTCCTAGCGTTATATTCGAGTCTTGAGTAATATTCTAATTTCCTTAATGAATCTCTACCCCTCGCGTTATACTCGGGTATCTACGGTACTCCAAATTGTCATCGGCGAATTCCACCGAACTGGAAAAAAAAAAAAGGGATGGCTCCTATTCTCCTAAAAGGAAGTTGTTAAATCAGTCAAAATGTAATAAACATAATAAAGAAGGTCATTTAAAACACAAAAAAATGGTCTGTTAAAAAAATATTTTTTTTAAAAAAAAAAAAAAATACAAAAAGATCTTTTAAAAAAGAGAAAAAACTTAAAAGGTTTTGGTATAAAATAAAAAGAATAAAAGGATTTAAATATTTCTATATTCCGTTTATTACATTGAAACCTATGGGATTCGGCTGTTTAAAGCTGTCGAATTGAAACACCGAAAATCAGGGCATTTCATTGGAATTCGGTGATCTCTGAATACACATGATAGTCTTCTATGGGACAATTTAGGCACCACAGAATTGCAGTGAATTGCGGCAAACTGCACCGTATTTGGCTGTGATTTTGCCAGTATTTGGTGAATTGACAGCTTTGTGAACAAATTGATCCGAAATTGCAGATACAGTGAAATTCCCCAATTCTAGGGCCAATTCGGAGGCTAGTGAATAACCAGTCCACGGTGCCAGGGTTATCGCTCCCTGAGCAAGGTGTGTTCATGCAGAGCCATGTTACAGGGAATCCACGTGGTGCACGTGGTCAGCTCACTGCTTAGTGAATCGGGTGCAAACAGAAGCCGCCGGCAGCGCCGCGTTCCCAGGGCAGATTCTCGCACAGATTGTTTAGGATCATATGTTGTGAGATCAGAGTGAGAAGCTGTACAAAGGCTCGGCTTAGCGCGGTGACGGCGACGCGCCGTCCCGGGAGAGGATCCGCGTAGAGTTACAGGAATGTTGTAACGCGCGCTAAAAGCAGAAAGGGCCGGAGGCGAATTCTTTTACATGGAGCAGCCCCCCCCCCTCATTCCGTCAGGTCTAATGCTCGCTCCGCATCTCCTGCCAGGCTTGTAACAGGTTTGGACGGTTCTGTAACCAGTCCGTGACTAGGAGAAGAACCTGGACGGGCACCATGATCACAGAATCCTCATTTATAGGTATAGTATAAAACGCCATAAGATTTACTCCATCCATATGAACAAGCATTTATAAAGCACCAACACGTTCCCTAGCGCTGTGCAATGGGTGAGACATAACAACAAATATACACACAGGTTAGACACAAAGAACAGTAGGAGAGAGAACCCTGCTCAAGAGCTTACAATCTAAGGCTAGGGTCAGACGAGCGCAGTGCGAACGCGCGTTCTGGCGCACTTAATCACGGCCGCACTAGCAGCAAGTGCCGGGCAATGACGGCCAATATACGAAGTACGGTCGCACAAAAGTCCGGCTGCGCAACGCAAGTGGAAAATGAACGCATTTTGTCAAGAACGTAAAACCTCTAGTACGGTCGTACAGAGTGCGCTGCGTCCGCTAGAGGCGTGTGTGTGTGAATTGGAGACATCAGACGCTGCTAATGTCCGGCCAACATAACGTCCAGATGCACAAAGTGTTTTATTGATGATCCGTACAAAATCACGAACGCAAATGCGCATCGTATGACCGCTATCGCGTAGTCCGTGAAAAAATGCGTCTATTTGTTCGAACGTACTTTTTCACAGACAACGCGAAAATGCGTTCGTCTGACCCTAGCCTAAGGGTTTGCTCATACATCTATTCATCCATCCATCCATCTCTTCATCCATCCATCTATTCATCCATCCATCCATCCATTCACCCATCCATCCATATATTCCTCCATCCATCTCTTCATCCATCCATCTCTTCATCCATCCATCTATTCATCCATCCATCCATCTCTTCATCCATCCATCTCTTCATCCATCCATCCATCTCTTCATCCATCCATCCATCCATCCATCTATTCATCCATCCATTCATCTATTCATCCACCCCTCTATTCATCCATCTCTTCATCCATCCATCTCTTCATCCATCCATCTATTCATCCATCTCTTCATCCATCTCTTCATCCATCCATCCATCCATCCATCTATTCATCCATCCATTCATCTATTCATCCACCCCTCTATTCATCCATATCTTCATCCATCCATCTCTTCATTTATCCATCCATCCATTTCTTCATCCATCCATTTCTTCATCCATCCATCTCTTCATTCATCCATCCATCTATTCATCCACTATCCATGCATCCATGTTCACCCTTTGTCTTCCGTATCAGTCCATTCTCCCTCAATGTCTGATTATCTCTATTCTGTATCTCTATCCATCATCTCTTGTTTCTTGTGTCTGTCCCTGGTTAAAATATCTCTCCGTTCATACAAACCAGGGAAAAAAAAACCTGCAACTAATTTTTTTATTAACATCAAAAGCATGCAGCCGTATATTGAGGGTGGGATCAGGAGCACGCAGCTGTATATTTAGGGTGGGATCAGGAGCACGCAGCTGTATATTTAGGGTGGGATCAGGAGCACGCAACCGTATATTGAGGGTGGGATCAGGAGAACGCAGCCGTATATTGAGGGTGGGATCAGGAGCACGCAGCTGTATATTTAGGGTGGGATCAGGAGCACGCAACCGTATATTGAGGGTGGGATCAGGAGAACGCAGCCGTATATTGAGGGTGGGATCAGGAGCACGCAGCCGTATATTGAGGGTGGGATCAGGAGAACGCAGCCGTATATTGAGGGTGGGATCAGGAGACGCAGCCGTATATTGAGGGTGGGATCAGGAGAACGCAGCCGTATATTGAGGGTGGGATCAGGAGAACGCAGCCGTATATTGAGGGTGGGATCAGGAGCACGCAGCTGTATATTTAGTGTGGGATCAGGAGCACGCAGCTGTATATTTAGGGTGGGATCAGGAGCACGCAGCCGTATATTGAGGGTGGGATCAGGAGAACGCAGCCGTATATTGAGGGCGGGATCAGGAGAACGCAGCCGTATATTGAGGGTGGGATCAGGAGCATGCAGCCGTATATTGAGGGTGGGATCAGGAGCACGCAGCTGTATATATAGGGTGGGATCAGGAGCACGCAACCGTATATTGAGGGTGGGATCAGGAGAACGCAGCCGTATATTGAGGGTGGGATCAGGAGCACGCAGCCGTATATTGAGGGTGGGATCAGGAGAACGCAGCCGTATATTGAGGGTGGGATCAGGAGAACGCAGCCGTATATTGAGGGTGGGATCAGGAGAACGCAGCCGTATATTGAGGTGGGATCAGGAGAACGCAGCCGTATATTGAGGGTGGGATCAGGAGCACGCAGCTGTATATTTAGTGTGGGATCAGGAGCACGCAGCTGTATATTTAGGGTGGGATCAGGAGCACGCAGCCGTATATTGAGGGTGGGATCAGGAGAACGCAGCCGTATATTGAGGGTGGGATCAGGAGAACGCAGCCGTATATTGAGGGTGGGATCAGGAGCATGCAGCCGTATATTGAGGGTGGGATCAGGAGCACGCAGCTGTATAATAGGGTGGGATCAGGAGCACGCAACCGTATATTGAGGGTGGGATCAGGAGAACGCAGCCGTATATTGAGGGTGGGATCAGGAGCACGCAGCCGTATATTGAGGGTGGGATCAGGAGAACGCAGCCGTATATTGAGGGTGGGATCAGGAGAACGCAGCCGTATATTGAGGGTGGGATCAGGAGAACGCAGCCGTATATTGAGGGTGGGATCAGGAGAACGCAGCCGTATATTGAGGGTGGGATCAGGAGCACGCAGCTGTATATTTAGTGTGGGATCAGGAGCACGCAGCTGTATATTTAGGGTGGGATCAGGAGCACGCAGCCGTATATTGAGGGTGGGATCAGGAGAACGCAGCCGTATATTGAGGGCGGGATCAGGAGAACGCAGCCGTATATTGAGGGTGGGATCAGGAGCACGCAGCCGTATATTGAGGGTGGGATCAGGAGCACGCAGCTGTATATTTAGGGTGGGATCAGGAGCAGGCAGCTGTATATTTAGGGTGGGATCAGGAGCACGCAGCTGTATATTTAGGGTGGGATCAGGAGCACGCAGCCGTATATTGAGGGTGGGATCAGGAGCACGCAGCTGTATATTTAGGGTGAGATCAGGAGCATGCAGCTGTATATTTAGGGTGGGATCAGGAGCACGCAGGTGTATATTTAGGGTGGGATCAGGAGCACGCAGCTGTGTATTTAGGGTGAGATCAGGAGCACGCAGCTGTATATTGAGGGTGGGATCAGGAGCATGCAGCTGTATATTTAGGGTGAGATCAGGAGCATGCAGCTGTATATTTAGGGTGAGATCAGGAGCATGCAGCTGTATATTGAGGGTGAGATCAGGAGCAAGCAGCTGTATATTTAGGGTGGGATCAGGAGCACGCAGCTGTATATTTAGGGTGAGATCAGGAGCATGCGGCTGTATATTTAGGGTGAGATCAGGGTGAGATCAGGAGCAAGCAGCTGTATAGTTAGGATGAGATCAGGAGCACGCAGCTGTATATTTAGGGTAAGATCAGGAGCACGCAGCTGTATATCTAGGGTGAGATCAGGAGTACGCAGCTGTATATTTAGGGTAAGATCAGGAGCACGCAGCTGTATATCTAGGGTGAGATCAGGAGTACGCAGCTGTATATTTAGGGTGAGATCAGGAGCATGCAGCTGTATATTTAGGGTGAGATCAGGAGCATGCAGCTGTATATTGAGGGTGAGATCAGGAGCAAGCAGCTGTATATTTAGGGTGGGATCAGGAGCACGCAGCTGTATATTTAGGGTGAGATCAGGAGCATGCGGCTGTATATTTAGGGTGAGATCAGGGTGAGATCAGGAGCATGCAGCTGTATATTTAGGATGAGATCAGGAGCACGCAGCTGTATATTTAGGGTAAGATCAGGAGCACGCAGCTGTATATCTAGGGTGAGATCAGGAGCACGCAGCTGTATATTTAGGGTGAGATCAGGAGCATGCAACTGTATATTTAGGGTGGGATCACTTTAGCCTAGCTCTTTACATCTTTCCCCAGAATACTGCCCATTTCCCAATTTAGCGAATATTCCCTTTATATAAATATAGGACGAAGCCCCTAAAAAGACACCCACACACCCTGAATATATGGAGGAACCCCTAAAAGACACCCACACACCCTGAATATAGAGGAACCCCTAAAAAGACACCCACACACCCTAAATATATGGAGGAGCCCCTAAAAGACACCCACACACCTGAATATATGGAGGAGCCCCTAAAAAGACACCCGCACACCCTGAATATATGGAGGAACCCCTAAAAAGACACCGCGCACACCCTGAATATATGGAGGAGCCCCTAAAAAGACACCCGCACACCCTGAATATGGAGGAGCCCCTAAAAAGACACCCACACACCCTGAATATATGGAGGAGCCCCTAAAAACACACCCGCACACCCTGAATATATGGAGGAGCCCCTAAAAGACACCCGCACACCTGAATATTTGGAGGAGCCCCTAAAAAGACACCCGCCACACCCTGAATATATGGAGGAGCCCCTAAAAAGACACCCGCACACCCTGAATATATGGAGGAGCCCCTAAAAAGACACCCACACACCCTGAATATATGGAGGAGCCCCTAAAAGACACCCACCACACCCTGAATATATGGAGGAGCCCCTAAAAACACACCCGCACCCCTGAATATATGGAGGAGCCCCTAAAAAGACACCGCACACCCTGAATATTTGGAGGAGCCCCTAAAAAGACACCCGTGCACCCTGAATATATAGAGGGGCCCCTAAAAAGACACCCGCACCACCCTGAATATTTGGAGGAGCCCCTAAAAAGAACACCCGCACACCCTGAATATTGGAGGAGGCCCTAAAAAGACACCCGCACACCCTGAATATATGGAGGAGCCCCTAAAAAGACACCCACGCACCCTGAATATATGGAGGAACCCCTAAAAAGACACCCACACGCCCTAAATATATATGGAGGAGTCCCTAAAAAGACACCCACACACCCTGAATATATGGAGGAACCCCTAAAAAGACACCCACACACCCTGAATATATGGAGGAGCCCCTAAAAAGACACCCGCACACCCTGAATATATGGAGGAACCCCTAAAAAGACACCCGCACACCTGAATATATGGAGGAACCCCTAAAAAGACACCCACACACCCTGAATATATGGAGGAGCCCCTAAAAAGACACCCACACACCCTGAATATATGGAGGAGCCCCTAAAAAGACACCCACACACCCTGAATATATGGAGGAACCCCTAAAAAGACACCCGCACACCCTGAATATATGGAGGAACCCCTAAAAAGACACCCGCACACCCTGAATATATGGAGGAACCCCTAAAAAGACACCCACACACCCTGAATATATGGAGGAGCCCCTAAAAAGACACCCACACACCCTGAATATATGGAGGAGCCCCTAAAAAGACAAACACACACCCTGAATATATGGAGGAACCCCTAAAAAGACACCCACACACCCTGAATATATGGAGGAACCCCTAAAAGACACCCGCGCACCCTGAATTTATAGAGGAGCCCCTAAAAAGACACCCGCACACCCTGAATATATGGAGGAGACCCTAAAAAGACACCCACATACCCTGAATATATGGAGGAGCCCCTAAAAAGACACCCGCACACCCTGAATATATGGAGGAACCCCTAAAAAGACACGCACATACCCTGAATATATGGAGGAACCCCTAAAGACACCCACACACCCTGAATATATGGAGGAGCCCCTAAAAAGACACCCACACACCTGAATATATGGAGGAGCCCCTAAAGAGACACCCGCACACCCTGAATATATGGAGGAGCCCCTAAAAAGACACCCACACACCCTGAATATATGGAGGAGCCCCTAAAAAGACACCCGCACACCCTGAATATATGGAGGAACCCCTAAAAAGACACCCGCACACCCTGAATATATGGAGGAGCCCCTAAAAAGACACCCGCACACCCTGAATATATGGAGGAACCCCTAAAAAAGACACACACACCCTGAATATATGGAGGAACCCCTAAAGACACCCACACACCCTGAATATATGGAGGAACCCCTAAAAACACACCCGCACACCCTGAATATATGGAGGAGCCCCTAAAAAGACACCCACACACCCTGAATATATGGAGGAACCCCTAAAGACACCCACACACCCTGAATATATGGAGGAACCCCTAAAAACACACCCGCACACCCTGAATATATGGAGGAACCCCTAAAAAGACACGCACATACCCTGAATATATGGAGGAACCCCTAAAAAGACACCCGCACACCCTGAATATATGGAGGAGCCCCTAAAAAGACACCCACACACCCTGAATATATGGAGGAGCCCCTAAAGAGACACCCGCACACCCTGAATATATGGAGGAGCCCCTAAAAAGACACCCACACACCCTGAATATATGGAGGAGCACCTAAAAAGACACCCACACACCCTGAATATATGGAGCAACCCCTAAAAAGACACCCGCACACCCTGAATATATGGAGGAACCCCTAAAAAGACACCCACACACCCTGAATATATGGAGGAACCCCTAAAGACACCCGCACACCCTGAATATATGGAGGAACCTTTATTTTATCCATTGAAGTGTTTTCGGCAGCTGATAATGCTGACCGGTGCAGTGCCATGCAGAGTGACAGCTTAGCAACTGTTGCTAAGAAGACATTCTTCTCCCTCAGCAGAATTTCTGAGTGTCCTCAGTGCCCGGCGACCTGGAATCATGAGGTACGTGTCATGGCTGCCGCGTGAAAACCCCTCATGTGTTGTCTGAGCGTCCCGCAGCAAGGGGCCTGGTGTCATCTTGGAGGGCACCTCGCATGACCTGTCCACAGAATGCGGCGAGGAGTTGGGAAGACGCCTCCGGCAAAAAAGCGCGTCTGTTACTCTGAATCAAGGCCAGAATGACAAAAGCAACACACGTCACATCGAATGTCTGGAGGGCTGAGGAAAGAAAGATCATAGGCATGGAAAGCGATCCTACAGTGCAGCTCTATCAACAGCAACACTACTTGTCTACCTCTGTCCCGTATCTATCTATCTGTATCTATATCTATCTATCTATCTGTATCTATCTATCTGTATCTATCTATCTGTATCTATCTGTATCTATCTGTATCTGTCTATCTGTATCTATCTGTATCATCTGTATCTATATCTATCTATCTGTATCTATCTCTATCTGTATCTATCTATCTATCTCTATCTATCTCTATCTATCTGTATGTATCTATCTGTATCTATCTATCTATCTATCTATCTGTATCTATCTGTATCTATCTATCTGTATCTATCTCTATCTGTATCTATCTATCTGTATCTATCTGTATCTGTCTATCTGTATCTATCTGTATCTGTCTATCTGTATCTATCTATCTGTATCTATATCTATCTGTATCTATCTATCTATCTGTATCTATCTGTATCTATCTATCTCTATCTGTATCTATCTATCTATCTATCTATCTATCTGTATCTATCTGTATCTATCTATCTATCTGTATCTGTCTGTATCTATCTGTATCTATCTGTATCTATCTCTATCTGTATCTATCTATCTGTATCTATCTATCTGTATCTATCTGTATCTGTCTATCTGTATCTATCTGTATGTATCTATCTGTATCATCTGTATCTATATCTATCTGTATCTATCTATCTGTATCTATCTATCTGTATCTATCTGTCTATCTGTATCTATCTGTATGTATCTATCTGTATCATCTGTATATCTATCTGTATCTATCTATCTGTATCTATCTCTATCTGTATCTATCTATCTGTATCTATCTATATCTGTCTATCTGTATCTATCTGTATCTATCTGTATCTATCTATCTGTATCTATCTGTATCTGTCTATCTGTATCTATCTGTATCTGTCTATCTGTATCTATCTATCTGTATCTATCTGTATCTGTCTATCTGTATCTATCTGTATCATCTGTATCTATATCTATCTATCTGTATCTATCTCTATCTGTATCTATCTATCTGTATCTATCTATCTGTATCTATCTATCTGTATCTATCTGTATGTATCTATCTGTATCTATCTGTATCTATCTATCTGTATCTATCTCTATCTGTATCTATCTATCTGTATCTATCTGTATCTGTCTATCTGTATCTATCTGTATCTGTCTATCTGTATCTATCTGTATCTATCTGTATCTATCTGTATCTGTCTATCTGTATCTATCTATCTGTATCTATCTATGTATCTATATCTATCTGTATCTATCTATCTATCTGTATCTATCTGTATCTATCTATCTCTATCTGTATCTATCTATCTATCTATCTATCTGTATCTATCTATCTATCTATCTGTATCTATCTGTATCTATCTATCTATCTGTATCTGTCTGTATCTATCTGTATCTATCTGTATCTATCTCTATCTGTATCTATCTATCTGTATCTATCTGTATCTGTCTATCTGTATCTATCTGTATGTATCTATCTGTATCATCTGTATCTATATCTATCTGTATCTATCTATCTGTATCTATCTATCTGTATCTATCTGTATCTGTCTATCTGTATCTATCTGTATGTATCTATCTGTATCATCTGTATATCTATCTGTATCTATCTATCTGTATCTATCTCTATCTGTATCTATCTATCTGTATCTATCTATCTGTATCTATCTGTATCTGTCTATCTGTATCTATCTGTATCTATCTGTATCTGTCTATCTGTATCTATCTGTATCTATCTATCTGTATCTATCTATCTATCTGTATCTATATATATCTATCTATCTATCTGTATCTATCTATCTATCTGTATCTATCTATCTATCTATCTGTATCTATCTGTATCTATCTATCTGTATCTATCTATCTGTATCTATCTGTATCTATCTATCTATCTGTATCTATCTATCTGTATCTATCTATCTATATCTGTATCTATCTGTATCTATCTATATCTATCTATATCTGTATCTATCTGTATATATCCCATATCTCTCTATATCTATATCTGTATCTATCTATCTCTATCTGTGTCTATCTCTATCTGTCTGTATCTGTCTATCTATCTGTATCTATCTATTTCTATATCTATCTGTATCTATCTATCTATATCTATATCTGTATCTATCTATCTATATCTGTATCTATCTGTATCTATCCCATATCTCTCTATCTATATATATCTGTATCTATCTATCTCTATCTATCTATCTCTATCTATCTGTCTATCTATCTGTATCTATCTATTTCTATCTGTATCTATCTGTATCTATCTATATCTATATCTATCTATATTTATATATCTATCTATATCTGTATATATCTATCTCTATCTCTATCTATCTGTATATATCTATCTATCCATCTATCTGTATCTATCTATCTATCTCTATCTGTATCTATCTATCTCTATATCTGTATCTGTCTATCAATCTACAGTTGTGTTCAAAATTATTCAACCCCCACTGAAATTGAGTGTTTTGGCCAGTTTGACATTGATTTTGATCATTCAGTCATCTTGCTTACAATTAAATCAAAGAGGCACGTGTAGGTCAGACAAATATAACATAACATTTATAATGAAATAACCACAAATGTCTTTTCTGTGCTCACATCATTATCAGTTTTATTCAACCCAAGTGACATTCAATCTTAGAACTTAGTACAACACATCCTTTTACAGTTATAACAGCTTTTAAACGTGAAGCATAGCTTGACACAAGTGTCTTGCAGCGATCTACGGGTATCTTCGCCCATTCGTCATGGGCAAAAGCCTCCAGTTCAGTCACATTCTTAGGCTGGCGCACTGCAACTGCTTTCTTTAAGTCCCACCAGAGGTTCTCAATGGGATTTAAGTCAGGTGACTGCGATGGCCACTCCAAAATGTTCCAGCCTTTAATCTGCAACCATGCTCTAGTGGACTTGGAGGTATGCTTGGGATCATTGTCCTGTTGAAAGTTCCAACGTCTCCCAAGCCTCAGGTTTGTGACGGACTGCATCACATTGTCATCCAATATCTCCTGGTACTGAAGAGAATTCATGGTACCTTGCACACGCTGAAGCTTCCCTGTACCTGCAGAAGCAAAACAGCCCCAAAGCATGATTGACCCCCCGCCATGCTTCACAGTAGGCAAGGTGTTCTTTTCTTCATAGGCCTTGTTCTTCCTCCTCCAAACATAGCGTTGATCCATGGGCCCAAACAGTTCTAATTTTGTTTCATCAGTCCACAGAACACTATCCCAAAACTTCTGTGGTTTGTCCATATGACTTTTGGCATACTGCAGTCGACTCTTCTTATTCTTTGGAGACAGCAAGGGGGTGCGCCTGCGAGTTCTGGCATGGAGCCTTCATTACGCAGTGTGCGCCGTATTGTCTAGCTGAAACTTCAGTACCCACATCTGACAAATCTTTTCTCAGTTCCTCAGCAGTCACACGGGGACTTTTCTCCACTCTACGCTTCAGGTAGCGCACAGCAGCAGTCGAAGTCAGCATCTTCTTTCTGCCACGACCAGGTTGCGTTTCAACAGTGCCCTTTGCCTTGAAATTGCGAATGATGCTTCCTATGGTCTCTCTTGGTATGTTTAACATCTTTGCAATCTTCTTATAGCCATTGCCCTTCCTGTGGAAGAGTAATCACCTCTTCTCTTGTCTTCCTGGACCATTCTCTTGACTTCACCATGTTTGTAACCACACCAGTAAATGTCTAGAAGGAGCTGAGTATCACAGTCATTTTAAAGCTGCCTACTTGGTGCTTATTATGCTTTATTGCTGCTCCGTGACATCCACAGGTGTTTCCAATACCTGATTGAAAACACTTGAATGAACCTCTGTTCTTCAGAGTGGTAGTCTTTAAGGGGTTGAATAATTGTGTCAATGAAGAATTCACAAAAGAAACATTTACTACTGTATTACAAAACCAATTGATGTCATTTTAGTTGCATATGGTTCTTTAAAAAGTCCTTGTAGGATTTCATTCTGAATACAATTACAAATGTACACTAAATTCCCTAAAACCCTTTACAGCATTGGGGGTTGAATAATTTTGAACACAACTGTATCTATCTGTATTTATACATATCAATAGGTATCTATATCTATCTATCTCTATCTGTATCTATCTATCTATCTATCTATCTATCTATCTGTATCTATCTATCTATCTATATCTGTATCTATCTGTATCTATCTATCTCTATCTGTATCAATCTATCAGGGTTATTCAAAGAGCGTGAAAAGCAGGAGAATGAAAAATTCTAGGTCAAAATAGCCGATTTGGAAAGTGAGATGAAAGGGAGAATTTTTCTGGTTTGGCTATTTTGACCTAGAATTTTTCGTTCTCCAGTGATTCCCCAGTCATTCTCCTGCTTTTCACGCTCTTTGAATAACCCTGTATCTGTATCTATCTATCTCTATCTGTATCTATCTGTATCGACCTGTATCTATCTATCCCATATCTATCTGTATCTATCTATCTATCTAATATCTATCTATCTATCTATCTAATATCTATCTATCTATCTATCTATTCCTCTGGGGGATACTAATATAGTCTAGTTTCTGGTAATGATACCCCTTGGCATATGTCGGTGTTCGCGGCTCTGGATCCTTGCAAGGGACGCGCTGTATAACCATTTCATATTCCATGGTAAATACCAGACCTGGTTTTTTTTTTACCAAACTGCAGACTTTCTCCTCCTGAGTAAACAGCGTCGTGAAGCAACATTTCCTGCTATCGGGCTAACACTGGCCTGGAAAAACAAACAGTGAAGACGTTGCACTGTCGCTGCAAGAAAGGAGAGCTGCAGAGGAGTCCCTGCAGGTAGGGAGAGCTGCAGAAGAGTCGCTGCAGGAAGGGAGAGCTGCAGAGTAGTCGCTGCAGAAAGGGAGAGCTGCAGAGGAGTCGCTGCAGGAAGGGAGAGCTGCAGAGGAGTCGCTGCAGGAAGGGAGAGCTGCAGAGGAGTCGCTGCAGGAAGGGGGAGCTGCAGAGGAGCCACTGTGGGAGGAGAGAGTTGCAGAGAAGCCGCTGCAGAAGGGGAGAGCTGCAGAGGAGTCACTGCTGGTGTGGAGAGCTGCAGAGTAGCTGCTGCGGGAGGGGAGAGCTGCAGAGAAGCCGCTGGAGGAGGGGAGAGCTGCAGAGGAGCCACCACGGGTGTGGAGAGCTGCAGAGGAGACGATGTGGGAGGGAAGAGTTGCAGAGAAGCTGCTGCGGGAGGGGAGAGCTGCAGAGAAGCCGCTGCAGAGGAGTCGCTGCGGTTGTGGAGAGCGGCAGAGGAGCTGCTGCAGGAGGGGAGAGATGCAGAGGAGCCGCTAAAGGAGGGGAGAGCTGCAGAGGAGCCGATGCAGGTGTGGAGAGCTGCAGAGGAGCCAATGCGGGAGAGGAGAGCTGCAGAGGAGCAGCCTCGGCACTCTAAGGGGGTCATTCACTAAACTGTGGACCGAGAAGAGAACATTGTAAATCAGAGGCCAAAATAGCTGAATCTGAGTATTTTCTGCAATTTTACTGTTTTCACTTTTTATATATATATATATATATATACAATGCACTTGTAAACATATAAACAGTGACTATATACAGAATGCGCCTGTAAACATGTAACAAAGTGACTATATACAGAATGCACCTGTAAACATGTAACACAGTGACTATATACAGAATGCACCTGTAAACATATAGCACAGTGACTATATACAGAATGCACCTGTAAACATGTAACATAGTGACTATATACAGAATGCGCCTGTAAACATGTAGGATAGTGACTATATACAGAATGCACCTGTAAACATGTAAGATAGTGACTATATACAGAATGCCCCTGTAAACATGTAACATAGTGACTATATACAGAATGCACCTGTAAACATGTAGCACAGTGACTATATACAGAATGCACCGGTAAACATATAACACAGTGACTATATACAGAATGCACCTGTAAACATGTAGCAGTGACTATATACAGAATGCACCTGTAAACATATACCACAGTGACTATATACAGAATGCACCTGTAAACATATACCACAGTGACTATATACAGAATGCACCTGTAAACATGTAACACAGTGACTATATACAGAATGCACCTGTAAACATATAACACAGTGACTATATACAGAATGCACCTGTAAACATGTAGCACAGTGACTATATACAGAATGCACCTGTAAACATGTAACATAGTGACTATATACAGAATGCACCTGTAAACATGTAACATAGTGACTATATACAGAATGTGGCTGTAAACATGTAACAAAGTGACTATATACAGAATGCCTCTCTAAACATGTAACACAGTAACTATATACAGAATGCACCTGTAAACATATAACACAGTGACTATATACAGAATGCACCTGTAAACATGTAACACAGTGACTATATACAGAATGCACCTGTAAACATATAGCACAGTGACTATATACAGAATGCACCTGTAAACATATAGCACAGTGACTATATTTCCTACATATTTATTTTCTGTGTTAATCTGTATATTTGTGTTTGATTTTAATATCTTGCATTTTATTACTTTGTATTTTTGTGACGACTGTAACAATTCTATGTTCTTGAACCCAGGACATACTGAAAACGAAAATACTTTGAAAATAAATTAATAAATAGGAATCCCAGTTGAACAGCCCCGATTTGGAGAATGATTTCCTGCTGGAAGCATATGAGTTATACATACTGCAGGACAGCACCTTACATTTGCTCCTCCTCTGCATGAAATTGTAACATGTGACCAGGAAAACATGGCTGATCTGGCAAGCATTTTGATTGGGACGTGCACTTGCCCTGGTACTTCTGTCCCTGGAGTCGCCAATGCATTAAAGGGACTTTCTTGGCCAGAGTCAACTCTAGCATTTGAAGGGGACGGAGCGATAAAATATTTGTGGGGCCCTTGCCACAACTTGCTTTCAACACCACACCACCTTTTATCACACACAGATACACACACTGCCCCCTATGATCAGGGCCGGCGCGCCCGCTAGGCGAGCTAGGCGGCCGCCTAGAGCGCAGCGCCACCTAGGGGCGCAGTCGGCCCTGAGCCAGGTGTCAGCAAGGTCAGCCCTTGCACTATCCGCCGCCGGTGCTGTTCTGTGCCCGGCGCCTGCAATACCCCGGCCATCCGATGCTCCCTATGACCTAATAAAAGGGAGCCGGCCGGCCAGGGTCACATGTCACGCCACATGACGTGTGTGCCATCCAATCCCTATGCCCTGGAGGTTGCCTGACCAGGAGGAGGGGGGCGGTTCCTCTCACTGGCTGCACGCTCGGACAAGCAAAGTACACTGTACACATCCCCATGCCAGGTCCCCCTCCCCTGGAAAACACCCCTGACCACCATCACCCATTCCCCACTGGCTGACACACCCCACCCTCACTACACCCCCTCTGTAATATACCCCACTCATCCATTACCCCCAGTAATATACCCCACCATCACTCCCCCCAGAAAAATGCCCCACCATCACTCTCCCTCCCCCAGAAAAATACCCCACCATCACTCTCCCTCCCCCCAGAAAAATACCCCACCATCACTCTCCCTCCCCCCAGAAAAATACCCCACCATCACTCTCCCTCCCCCAGAAAAATACCCCACCATCACTCTCCCTCCCCCCAGAAAAATACCCACCATCACTCTCCCTCCCCCAGAAAAAAATACCCCACCACTCTCCCTCCCCCCAGAAAATACCCCAACATCACTCTCCCTCCCCCCAAAAAAATACCCCACCACTCTCCCTCCCCCCAGAAAAATACCCCACCACTCTCCTCCCCCCAGAAAATACCCCAACATCACTCTCCCTCCCCCCAAAAAATACCCCACCACTCTCCCTCCCCCAGAAAAAATCCCCACTCTCCCTCCCCCCAGAAAAATACCCCACCACTCTCCCTCCCCCCAGAAAAATACCCACCATCACTCTCCCCCAGAAAAAAAAATACCCCACCACTCTCCCTCCCACCCCAGAAAAATACCTCATCACTCTCCCTCCCCCCAGAAAAATATACCCCAACATCACTCTCCCTCCCCCCAAAAAAAATACCCCACCACTCTCCCTCCCCCCAGAAAAATACCCCACCACTCTCCCTTCCCCAGAAATACCCCACAAAAATGCCCCACCATCCCTCCCCCTCCCCCCAAAAAATACCCCACCATCAGTCTCCCCCACCCCAGAAAAATACCCCACCATCACTCTCCCCCCAGAAAAAAATACCCCACCACTCTCCCTCCAAGAAAAATGCCCCACCATCACTCTCCTCCCCCCCCAGGAAAATACCCCACCAGCACTCTCCCTCCCACCCCAGAAAAATATCCCACCATCACTCCTCCCTCCCACCCCAGAAAAATACTCCACCAGCACTCTCCCTCCCACCCCAGAAAAATACTCCACCAGCACTCTCCCACCCACCCCAGAAAAATAACCCACCGTCACTCTCCCTCTCTCATCCTTCCCCCAAAATGAGTGGCCCTATTAACCCCTTCACCAACCGTAAGGGCCCCAAAATCTCTCCCAAGCCTCAAACCATGAGGACACTATGCACTGGAGGCAGACGTCACGCGGCGCACCCTGCAGCCAAAATCAGAGGGGGCCAAATTCAGCAGGGCCACAGTAATGTATGGTGAGTATGTATCACAGAGCTCCACAGTAATGTGCAGTGTTTTTTTTTCGGGGGGGGGGGGCGCAAGTAGCTGGTCTTGCCTAGGGCGCAAAATAGTCTAGCACCGGCCCTGCCTATGATCTTCCCACAGGGAGACACTACTGACCCCTCTCGCCCTAAAATAGACACCCGCTCAACACCTCTCCATAAAGATCAAGGCCTTCAAACTCCGGCGCCCTGGATAGGGTCGCCAGGTCAACCATTTTTTTCCTGGACACACCTTACTATTTCACGCAGAGGGTAGCCCAGGAAAAAGTGCTGCCCTGCAACATGCATTATTCATATGCTGCAGGTCAACTGGACATCCTTTTTGATTTCCTACCTGCAGCATATGGATTCTACATGCTGCAGGGTGGCGTTTTTCATGCGCCGCCCATCAGCATGAATAAATTATATGTGTCCAGGAAAACATGGCTGATCTGGCAACCCTAGTCGCGGATGCTTTTGAACTACAACTCCCATGATTCTCTGGGTGGCCATCTATTGCACTGATAGAATTCCGGGAATTGTAGGCATCAACATCTGGGGGCGTCGTGACTTCGACAGCCCTGCCGTAGATAGACAACCCCCTCTCTCCCAGACAGAGAGGCAGCGGTCGCTGAGACCTTTTATACCACACATGGTGTCAGCAGTGGTGTGAGGGCATCCCCAAAGTGCGGGGCCCAGGGAGTGTGACCTGCTCGCCCCACCCAAAGCGCAGGCCTGATATTGGCATAAAAAAAGTAAAGGCAACCGGTGAAGATGTTACACATAGCCAAGCCTGGACTCCCAGCACTCTCAGGCAGCCGCTAGCACCCAGCCCAACTTCAAAGACGGAACAAACCTGTTGGTTACCGTAGGGTTGACCATACAGACAGGGGCGTCACAAGGGGGGGCGGGGGGTGCGGCCCGCACCGGGTGACACCAACCCTAGTGACGCCACTGCATACAGAACATGCGTCTACGAAGGGGTTACCTATGGTCCATACGAGAATAAAGTATCCGGAGCATTGTGGGTCATACGAATGGGCAGTCACTTTCACTGTTATGGGGTGGCATCTGCCAGGGCTCGGCATCTTGTGCCACCCAGCTGCCACGCGTGTGCAGCAGAGCAAAATGCCTGCGTACGAGGAGGGGGGGGGGGTTGCACACGCTGGAGCTCGTCCCCGTATAATCTTTTAAATCATAAGTAATTACAGGAGCCGGGGAGCAATAATGAGATTACTGAGGGATGCTGTAAGGCTGGAGCCTCTCGTACGGGTAAATAATTACAAGATAACAGATATGGGCTCCAGCCTGAAATATCACGCTGCTTAATTACAGCACGGCAGAACGTATCCATCCGGCGCGGCGGCCCGCTCCCCTTCCGCCAGGCTGAGGTGAAGTGTTAACTAAATAAAGAAAGAACCCCAGATTTTCTCCTGATAATTACAGATCTTTTAAGACTCGCAATCACGCGACGGCGGAGAACCGGGCACGTACCCAAAAAAAAACAACAGAATATTGGGTGAATGCAGAATAATGACATTTCTTTTCAACCTCTTTAACCTTTAGCTTTAACTGAAAAATACAGAAGAGTTTGGATCTTTTGTGTTTTTCAACCGGGCTCCCCGTCTCTACACTCTGTAACCCGATACCGATCCTGCAGCGCAGAACTGCAGAAACCTCCACCTCCTGCTGCGATATGAGTAAGATAAGTATGCTGAATGGACATTAACCCCTTCACTGCTGAGCCGTTTCACATCTTAAAAAAAACATGTTTTATGTTATTATTTTCATTATTTTTTTTCTTTACTCTAAACATGGTCATGTTTGGTATCATTGGAAAGGCCATGCTCATGTGAGCTGCCAACAGTCAGGAGATATTGGGGTTCAAAGGAACCCCCTATCTCCACCCCATCTTTCCTTATGAGTCAATGAGGACGTTCCCCACACGTACTCAGCAGTGAAAGGGTTAAGTAGGCGTTTCGCCTAAGTCTGTATAGACTATACGGCTTCCTCAGCAGCAACAATAGAAGAAACAAACAGTTGCTGCTGAGGAAGCCGTATAGTCTATACAGACTTAGGCGAAACGCGTACAGACAACTTTTATTCTATTAAAACAATTTTTTACTTTTCAATTTTACTTATCCCAATTCATTTTTACTTCAATTTATTGTTTTGTATTTTTGTTTTCTTCCACTACTTGGCTTCCATTGTGTACTGCTGCACGGATCCATTGGGGCTTTCATTAAGGTTTGTGCCCACTTAAAACAACCTTTGGGCACCTCCACTTGAGCCCTGACGGCTCCTGAACACGTGAGTGGTCTGACATATTATAAAATCAATTTCTGCAAGTATTTACGGTATCACCCGATGTTATTACCATTCTCTCCTTCTCCTATGTGTTGAGAATTAACATCTATCTATACTCTCTGGATACCCTCATCTATTGAAGTGGCCAGTGGGAGGGCCCATTTGAATTCTACCCACGGGCGAATATTGCCAGAGCCGGGCGAGGCTCTATCTCCTAATTTGCTGTTATTTAAATAATCTTGCACTATTGTTATTTTCTTCTTTTGAGGTCTTCATTACCCCATCAATTGAAGTCCTACGATACGTTTTATTGGGTAATTAATTCTGTTACCTTTTCTACACTGGGAAGCGCCGCACCCCCCCCTTTTTCCATTTGTATTTTCTTGTCATTTAGGGATGACACACACGGGTGCAGTGGCGATCGTGTCATAGGCTCTACCCCACACAAAGTGTCAAAATTTTTGCGCCCACCAATCACTCCATTTTCATATATATATATATATATATCAAAGTAATAGAAACATATCAACTCGCTGGGCCCCAGTCATGTCTCTGTGATAGGGAAAGGGTTAATTATTTCCAGATCCCATATACCACCCATATGCATTTTTACTAAGAGCCATCTAAGGCTAGGGTCAGACTGAGGCAGTGCGAACGCGCGTTCTGGCGCACATAATCACGGCCGCACTAGCAGCAGATGACGGGCAATGACGGCCAATATACGAAGTACGGTCGCACAAAAGTCCGGCTGCACAACGCAAGTGGAAAATGAACGCATTTTTTCGAGAACGTTAAACCGCTGGTACTGACGTACAGAGTGCGCTGCGGCCGCATAGCAGCGTGTGTGCGTGATTAGGAGATGTCAGACGCTGCTAGTGTGCGGCCAACATAACGTTCAAACTTTTCACCCCACCGTCATGAAATACGTCCAGAATTGCGCATCGTCTGACCACTTAAGCGTATTCCGTGAAAAAATGCGTGCGCACGCATCGACGTACATTTTGACGGTGGCCGCAGAAAATGCGCTCATCTGTCCCTAGCCTTAACCAAGGAGCGGAGGATGGAAGAATTAACATGGTTATTCAGAAAGAGGTGAAAAGCAGGAGAATGGCTGGAGAATGGAAAATGCTAGGTCAAAATAGCCAAACCAGAAAAATTCACCCATTTATCTCACTTTCCAAATCGGCTATTTTCACCTAGAATTTTCCATTCTCCAGCCACTCTCCTGCTTTTCACCCCTCTCTAAATACCCCTGTCAGGGTTATTCAAAGAGAACGAAAAGTCACCGCACGTTCGGTGACTTTTCGTTCTCTTCAATTCGGTGCGATTTGGCGATCCCATTTCGGTGACCCTACAGTGTATTCAGCAAACACCACAGGGCCGTCGTAATGCAGGGAAAAGTCGCCGCAAACCCGACGAACACTCACCACAAAACCCTGCGACCGTACACCGAAACCCGCAAAAACATCTGGATTAACCCCGCCGAACACGCCGGAGAAACTCAAGCAGCCGCCGATCACAGCGCAGAGCAGCCGCCGGGGAAAACCTGACACCACAGACGAATGGAGTGAAAAAAACAGTGCGTTGAATGTTTGAAAAGTGAAACGCTTTTTGCAAAGAAACTACTGAGTGAAAATGTCTGAAATTTACATATGATCCAATGAATGATAATAAAAAGGGCTGTTACAGGAAAAAGAAAAAACGCTTTAAAAAACAGAAAAAAATTTCACTAAAAAATCCCGAAAAATGCTTAAAAGATCCTAAAAAATCTATAAATAAAGAGACTTTTTGCTGCAGAATATTATAATAAACGGTTTATTAGATATTGAATTAAAACGGGAATATTTTTAACATTGAAGCCTATGGGATTCGCCTGAATAAACCTGTCGAATTAAACCACCGAATGGCAGGGCATTACAGGAACCTTTCACTGCTGGTTTGTGTTCTCTGAATAGACGAAGCATTGCTTCTCTATGGGGATTTCTCTGCCCTCGAACAGGCACCGAACAGGCACCGTATGTGCAGGCAATTCGCCAGGATTTGGCAAATTGCCTGCTCTCTGAATAGCCGAATGGCCAAGAAAGGTAACCGAACGCTGATTTTCACTGTTCCATTACCTTTCGGCCACAATTCGGATCTCTTTGAATAACCCTGTGTATATCTTCTGTATCTCAACCATCACATGGAATAAAAAATGTGGAAATTAGAGGATGTCGGCGCGTGATAATGCTCGGAGGGACCGGGCACCGAAAGGCGAAGGTCGTTCCAGGATAAGACATACACCATAGCACAGCGATAAAGCTGGAGATGTGACTTTAGCGAGGGTACGTGATTACAGGTTCCAGCCTCGGAGTTGGGGCACCAGGTATGCAGCGCTAGGAAGGAAGCCTGTGGTGGAGCTGGTTATAAAAATAATAATAACCCAGTCTCCCCTATCTGGGCAATAGCAATGACTTGGGCCTCGATTTAATATGGCCCGATAGCAAACTCGACACCTTTTTCGGGCACATTTCAGCCATTTTTCAGTTCGGACGATTCAAATTCGGCGTTAAACCATAAACCATCGAGCTAAAACCTAGTGAGACCTGAGCAGGGACCCACCGTAGGGCAGGAACCCTTATGCCAGCAGGACACTTATGCCACGTCTGTCCTAAGCTTTGGTTTTCACACTTTGTTGCTTGAACGTCAGATTTTGAGTTTTGGGTGAAGAACCTTTGGTTTCTGTGACAACAGGCCAGTTTAATGTATCACTTGCACGTCTCGTATTATTGTCTTTAAGGGTTGAATTCGGAAAGTTGGAATCGGAAAATGCAGTAAGGTCTAAACTCCCCCAATACAGAGCCCGGGTCCCACCGGTGCCAGCGTACGGCCGAACAAGAGTGGACCTGGTCGATTTGATCCTTAATCAGTCACTAACTACATCCCACAGAGGCTGAATATTCACACATTCATCATTTGTTTCTGGAGGCATTAATGCCTGATCAACAAAAACCGTCTTGCCGTGACGGCTTGTCCAATGCGTTTGTACGATCGACCGCAGCACAGGACGGCGTTCCTAATTGGGGTGACCTCGGTGCCCGCCTGGAGCAATTACAACTGCCTACTTAAGTGCCGGAAACACAAAAGCATGGAAAAAACCAAGAGCTTCACTCAAACCCAAACCTTTTAGGCTAGGGTCAGAGTGGGGCAGTCGGAACGCGCGTGCAGGCGCACTAAATCACGGCGGCAGTAGCAGCACATAACGGCCAATGACGGCCAATATACGCAGTACGTGCGTACGAAAGTGCGCCGACACCACGCAACCAGCAAATGAACGCATTTTTATCAGAACGTGAAACCGCTGCTACTGACGTACAAAGTGCGCTGCGGCCGCATAGCAGCGTGTGTGCGTGATTAGGAGACGTCAGACGCTGCTAGTGTGCGGCCAACATAACGTTCAAACAGCCGGATTTCCCTAGACTTCTTTTCACCCCATCGTCATGAAATACGTCCAGAATTGCGCATCGTCTGACCACTTAAGCGTATTCCGTGAAAAAATGCGTGCGCACGCATCGACGTACATTTTGACGGTGGCTGCAGAAAATGCGCTCATCTGTCCCTAGCCTAAAACTGGCCTTTTTCGACTGTTCCTCTTCAATTTGAGAGGACCGAAGCCTCTTCAAGGCCAACGGCCACTTTCTGGCCAGCACAAGCATTCACTGAAGGGTAATGGACGGCACCTCCCTGGGTGCAGAGACAAGGAATAGGTCAAGGAGTCACCAACACGGAATGAACTTGGCGCACAGAGGAGAAGGTTATCTAAAACCTCATGGGATCACGTCAAGTGCGTTGGATTATTAGAATTATTATATTTCAGAAGATCCGGCAACAATTTGTTTCAGGAATCTTGGGAAATAAATTCTTGAAGTCTAGAACCGGGATAAACAAATGTTTCTTGGATTAATATACTGATGTTCTTCACGTAAATGAGACGTACAGGGTTATTCGAAGAGAGCCGATCTGGCCCCGAAAGGTAACCGAACAGTGAAAATCAGCGTTTGGTTACCTTTCTTGGCCATTCGGCTATTCAGAGAGCAGGCAGTTCGCCAAATCTTGGAGAATTGCCTGCACATACTGTATAAATGAGACTGATTCTGTAAATATTGTCTCTGACTCCAGCTGCAGGGTTTTATATATTTATTAAGAGATCATCTTATAACAGGTTCTAATCTACAGTTCTGCTAACTAGTCCGTGTCCATGTGACTCCTCCCCTATATCCTGCTGAGCTGCAGTGTAACACATATATCCTTCCCCCTGGTTACAAACACTCTCCTTCCTGGTTCCACACATATTGATACATCTTTCCCTTTTTGGGAAAATGGAAGTTGTTTCCTTTAGCTCAAGTCTAGGAGGTAGATGGATCGTGAAACGGATTCTTGTAGTGGGTCACATGTTAGTCCACATAATCATTTAGATATGCTGGTTTTAGGATGGATCTCCGCTTCTAGTCTGGGTGTTTCTGTATCCTTGTGGTTGTTCTCGTAGAACATTAGTGTCATCCCCCAGTCTTTCTGTGTCTGATATTTCACAGTGTGGTTCTTCCTGATCTTCTTCTGGGGTATTTGCTATTGATGGCTGGTTTGTCTCGTCCGTGTCATATTCCTCTTGATTGCTACTTTGGGTCCTTATTTGAGGCCTGTATCGTCCAGTGCCTCTCAGGTGCCTCCTATTTCGTCTCAGAACTTGTCCTGACTCTGTTACAACTTCATAGGACCTGATTCCAGCAGGGGCTCTTAGGCAAGCTTTCCGCCACTCTTTTCCCTGGTTATTTGGTGGTTGTACCCACACCTGTTCGCCAACATTTAGAGGCCGCAGGTCTTTGGCTCCCCTATTATATTGAGCGGCTTGCAATGCACGTTGTTTTGTGCATAGAATTTGGTGCCTGTCATTCATCCCGTGATCCTTCATTAACAGACTTCCTCTCATGGGAAGTAACGATTTGGTCCTTCGACCCATCAGTCTTTGAGCAGGACTGCACTCCAGACCTTGCGTTGGTGTGTTGCGATGATCCAATAATGCTAGGTAGGGATCATTACCAGAGGACACAGCCTTTTGCAGGAGTCTCTTGGCCGTTTTTACTGCCGACTCTACCTTCCCATTGCTTTGGGGGTATCCTGGTGATGAGGTAATGTGGTCAAAGTCCCAATTCATACTGAATTCTTTAAACTCCATCGAAATAAACTGGGGTCCATTATCTGAACATACAGTGTCTGGGATTCCATATCTGGCAAAATGAGCCTTCAATTTTCTTATCACTGTTGTTGATCTTGTATCCTGAATCTGGTCTATCTCCCAGAAGTTAGAGTCATAGTCCACCGTTATTAAATACTCGTGTCCGTGGAATGTGAACAAATCAGTACCGATCTTTTCCCATGGTCTAGTTGGGATCTCATGAGGCATCAAGGTCTCCTTTTGTTGTTTAGTATCAAATGACCGGCATATGTCACATTGGTCAATGTACTCTTTCAACTGCGCATTCATTCCTGGCCAGTAAACAGATTCCCTGGCTCTACGTAGACATCCTTCCACGCCGAAATGTGAAGAATGGATCCGAGACATAATATCAGATCGAAGTTCAGATGGTATAACAACTCGCTCGCCTTTGAATAGTACACCATCCTGTACACTCAGTTCATCACGTATGTGGTAAAATGGTGAAGCCTCTAGAGGTACCAGTTCCTTTGCATGAGGCCATCCCCTCAAAACAATGTGCTTCACTGCTTGTAAAGTCTTGTCTTTATCGTGCTTTTTTGTATAGCGTCAAGTCTCCTGTTTGAGATGGGTAGATATTGGAGCATGTTTACCGTTTCAATCTGGTGCTCCACTGAGCCCTCCACGGAACCCTCGTCCAGATAAGCCCTACTCAATGTGTCTGCCACTGCCAGAGACTTTCCTGGGCAGTATCTGATACATGCATCGTACATTTGAAGACGTAACATCATACGCTGAAGACGTCGGGGTGCTTTAAGTAAAGGTTTCTTCATAATGCTTTCAAGGGGCTTATGGTCGGACTGTACAGCTACTGTTTGTCCAAATGTGAATTGATGAAATTTTTCCATGCCAAAGAGGACTGCTAACAACTCCTTCTCAATCTGGGCATAACCTTGCTCTGTCTCCGTCAATGCTCTGCTTGCAAAAGCTAACGGTTGCTTACTCTGCATCAGTGCTGCTCCCAGACCTCTCTCTGACGCATCGCATTGTAGTTCCAATGGTTCTTCTGGGTTATAATACTTGAGTACTGGCGCACAACTGATTTTTGATTTGATCTGCTGAAATGCCCCTTCCTGCACTTCAGTCCACTCCCACACTGCATCCTTCTGGGTTAGTTGGCGCAGAGGTTCACCTGCATCTGATATGTTCTCACAAAACCTTGAAAGATAGTTCACCATCCCCAAAAATCTCTGTACTCCTTTAACGTCTGTGGGTCTGGGCATTTCAGTAATGGCTTTTACTTTGCTGGGGTCTGCTTGAAGTCCCTGGGCTGACAATAAGTGACCAATATAAGGTACTTCAGTTTTTCTTAACTGGAATTTCTCTGGATTTAGTTTGAGCTGTCGTTCTCTGCAACGATCTAGTAACTTCCTCAGCTTCTGATCGTGATCTTTAATGGCTTCCACATCAGTTTCTCCTTCTCCTACAATCAGGATATCATCTGCAATAACCCTGATACCTGGTAGCCCTTCCAGTGCATGATTTAGTTTTCTCTGAAAAACCTCTGGGGCAGGACTAATACCCATAGGCATCCTAACCCACCGGTATCGGCCAAAAGGAGTAGAAAAAGTGGTTAAGTAGCTGGAGTCTTCCTCTAATTCGATATGCCAAAATCCACTCTTTACATCACACACTGAAAAAATTCTTGCCCTTGCTAGATCAGGAAGTATGTCATCAAGTGTAGGCAAAGGATAGTGGCTCCTTTTCAAAGCTTTATTTAGAGGCTTAGGGTCAATGCAAATCCTTAACTTCCCTGATGGTTTCTTCACTATCACCATACTACTAATCCAGTCTGTGCTTCTCTCTACAGGGGTGATAATCCCCTGTTTTTCTAAACTGGCGAGCTCCTCTTGAAGGGGTTTGAGTAATGATACAGGAACTTTTCGTTTTGGAAGTCTAACAGGCTGTACAAGAGCATCCACTTCCAATTTCAATTTTCCCTCTAGACAGCCCACTCCTTGAAAAATATCAGCATACTCCTTGTTGATGGTTGACCAGCCCCACATAGCGCTATCTGACTGTTTGCTGTCTTGTTCCACAGTTAGGATATTTTGGTGCTGCACCGAGATCAGATCCATGGCTTGGATAGCTCTACTTCCTAGTATAGGATGACACAGCTCTGAGTCAATGACAACAAATTCAGCCTGATATAACTTTTGATTGCATGGGTTCCTTATTTTGAGCTTACATATCCCTACTGGTGTCAGTGTACTCTTATTGTACATCCTTAGTATCTTATCACAGGGTAGAATTTTAGATTGGTCTTTCACCATCCTTGCTGGTAGGACATTGCAGTCCGCCCCACAATCCATTTGGAATCTCACAGCTTGCTGGTCGATGAGCATGGTAGCAAACAAAGCTGATGAAAATTTGCTCGTAGATTTCTTCAGTGCACAAATCTGAAAAGCTGGTTCCAAAGTCAGACCCAGAATGTCTTCGTATTCCTCTGAATCCGCTGTTTCCTTATATACAGCTTGTACTGCCGGCTTCCTTTGTTGGTGCAGACTGGCACGGCACTGGTTAATGAAATGATTGGCCTTACCGCACCCCTTACATTGCTTTCCAAATGCTGGGCATTTCTCTTTCAGTTTCTCGTGACGCTTACCACAATATATGCACTGTATTATCTTATGTGGAGTCTCTGCCATTCTGCTCGGACTCTTCCTAAGAGTGTAGCTTGTTTCCATTCCATGGACTGACACTGCACCGGTGCTGGACCTCTCCAGGAGCTTCACCCTCTCTGTAGACAGTTCAGCAGCTCTGCCGATTTGTAGACATTTATCAAGTGTTAAGTCCACTTCTCTCAGTAAACGTTCCCTGAGGTTAGAATCTCTTGTGCCACATATAATTCTGTCCCTTATTAAAGAGTCTCTGATATTACCAAAATTGCAGGTGGCTGCCAGTGTACGCAGCTCTGTGACATATGCGTCTATGCCTTCTTCTTCCCTCTGACTCCGTGAAAAAAAATTATATCTTTCCACAGTCTCATTTTGTTTTGGCTCACAATAATCATCAAATGCTTTCATTAGGACAGTCAGTGAGGGAGCTGCCACTCCTGGGAGAAGGGTGTCTTTAACCTCTCTGCCTTTATCCCCAATCAAGTACAGGAACAGCTTTACCTTCATCTCTTCTGGTTTATCAACCAGGACCAGGTCTGTGTATAGAAGCATTTCTTCTTTCCATCTCTTCCATGCCTGAGACAGATTTCTTGCCTGAAAATCCAGGAGACTGGGTGCTTTTAAACCTTCCATATCTGCTTTTGGAGTAGTTTTCAAATTAGATCCGCTGCCACCATGTATAAATGAGACTGATTCTGTAAATATTGTCTCTGACTCCAGCTGCAGGGTTTTATATATTTATTAAGAGATCATCTTATAACAGGTTCTAATCTACAGTTCTGCTAACTAGTCCGTGTCCATGTGACTCCTCCCCTATATCCTGCTGAGCTGCAGTGTAACACATATATCCTTCCCCCTGGTTACAAACACTCTCCTTCCTGGTTCCACACATATTGATACACATACGGTGCCTGTTCGGTGCCTGTTCTAGGGCAGTGAATCCACATAGAGAAGCAATGCTTCGTCTATTCAGAGAACAAAAAGCAGCAGTAAAAAGTTGCCGAATTGCCCTGCTGTTCGGTGGTTTCATTCGACAGGTTTATTCAGGTGAATCCCATAGGCTTCAATGTTAAAAATATTCCCGTTTTAACTCAATATCCAATAAACCGTTTATCACTTTATTCTGCAGTAAAGAGTCTCTTTATTTATTGATTTTTTTAGGATCTTTTAAGCATTTTTTTTTATTTATTAATTTTTTTAAAAGTCCGATTTTTTTTTTTTTTAAGGTTTTCTTCTTTTTTCTGTAACAGCCCTTTTTATTATCATTCATTGGATTTTATATGTAAATTCCAGACATTTTCGCTCAGTAGTTTTTTTGCAAACAGCGTTTCACTTTTCAAACTTTCGAGCGTACTGTTTTTTTTTTTTCACCTTGTTCGTCTGCGTGTCGGCTTTTTCCGGCGGCTGCTCTGCGCTGTGATCAGCGGCTACTCTGATTTTTCCAGCTTGTTCAGTGGGGTTAATCCAGCTGTTTCTGCGGGTTTCGATGAGTGTTCGGTAGGTTTGGCGGTGAGTGTTCGGCGTGTTTGTGGCGGGTTTTCCCTGCACTACGGGGGCCCTGCAGTGCTTGCTAAATACACCGCAGGGTCGGCAAAATAGGATCGCCGAATGGTCCCAAAGTGCGGGGAACATAAAGTCACCGAACGTGAGGTGACTTTTCAAATCTTTTTGGATAACCCTGATAGTTACAGAATTTTGGACAGAACCAGTAATGTGTCCGTATGGGTCGGTCGTTAGTCCGTTTGAGAGAATATCCCATATTTGGAAGTATTTTTCACGTCAAGGCTGATATGCCGGGAAGTTGTTACCGGTCACAGTGAGTTTGAGTCCTTCCGTACTCCAGAGCTCTGACAGAAGGATGGTGAGGGTCAATTTAAAGCCATTTTCCGATTGTGTTGGCAATAGAACTCAACAAATCTGACTGTAACGTTCCCGGGAGGATCATGGGTCTGTACGCAAGGTAGGAAGATCTCTCTTTTCCTTGTTGTACAGTAGCAGCTGTTTTTTAAGCTGGTTAGTGCGTTTCCATCTCGTCATGGTAAAACTGAGTGACTTGGAATCACACAACATTCTTCTCGACGTCAAGGTCATAAGACATGCCAAAAGTGCCGTGACGCCTCGGAAAACCAAGCCGTAGCACAAGTTCACAAGCCCCTCAATCAAGTGTGACTTATAGTAGAAACCATAATATCATGCACCTGTGCAGGTTTGTGACAGATTGCCTGGACTTCACTAGAGGTGCTTGAAGACTAGTGATGGGCTGAACACCCACGTGTTCGGTTCGCATTCGAACACCTGAAAATGTTTGACCGCGAACTCGAACACAATGCGAGCACAACGCAAGTCTTTACTTTACTGAGAGGATGGTGGATACATGGAACAGTCTTCCAGTAGAAGTGGTAGAGGCCAAAACAGTAATTGAATTTAAGCAGGCATGGGATAGGCATAAGGCTATCCTAAACAAAAGATAAATCCAGGTCAAGTATCCATGTAATTGGGCAGACTAGATGGGCCGAAAGGTTCTTATCTGCCGACATTTTTCTATGTTTCTAAGTCAATGGGGCTCGAACGTCCGAAAATTAAGGTCCCCTCCAAGAGGGCATATATGCAAGATATTGGCCATAAAAGGTGTATGGGGGTCCGGGTACTGCCCTGAGGGACAGGAAACAATGAAAAAAAAGTTTTTAACTCTTTCACTGCTGAGTGCTGAGCCATTTCACTGCTGTGCACCAAGCTCATTTTTACCTCTTTTGCTCATGTTTCAACGCGATTTGAAGCCATGGGAAATGCTTTATCACCATCGAGTGGGAAATGTTTGACCAACAATGAGTGGGAAATGTTTTATCACCAATGATTGGGAAATGTTTGACCAACAGTGAGTGGGAAATGTTTGATCAACAATGAGTGGGAAATGTTTGACCAACAATGAGTGGGAAATGTTTGACCAACAATGAGTGGGAAATGTTTGACCAACAATGAGTGGGAAATGTTTGACCAACAATGAGTGGGAAACGTTTGACCAACAATGAGTGGGAAACGTTCCCGTTTTAATTCAATATCTAATAAACCGTTTATTATTACATTCTGCAGCAAAGAGTTTCTTTCTTTTTAGATTTTTTAGGATCTTTCAAGCATTTTTTTTTTTCGAACTTTCAGCGTACGTCCCGAAAAGTTCGACGTTCGCAAATTTTCGAAAAGCCGATGTTCGAATGGAACATAGAAATGATTCGAACCGGCAGCCCATCCCTATTGAAAACCAAAGAAATCATGATTTTTATACAAGTCAAACCCTCTTGAAATAACTAAACGAATGCCTTGCAAAGCAATCCTTTCTGCGTTCTGTCAACAGCCTCCCGGTACCTCAGATTCAGGTTACACAGGGTTAACCAGGAGAGAATCCTCCTAGGAATCTGGATTTGGAATGATTCTACGAACAGCTAAGCCTTTAAGCCTCCTCTCCAGGTTGAGGAACGGATCGAGTAAGACCTACATATGTTCTCGGAAAACAAAAACAAGATCCGGGTTTAATAACCCCGTCCGTCCACTCGGAATTCAATAATATCTCAGAGTCAACACTCGGCACCTGAAACGCGTCGGCCGCCCTCTAATCCATACTTCCGTCTGCGCCTATATCCTCCGCGCGGTTATGGTTATCCAGACGTCTCTGATGTTATTGCTCAAACAAGAAAGAATTAAAGAAAGAAGAACCAGGAGCTTCACCTCCAGAGTGGTTTTAATTACATATTTTTACTCATTTTTCTGGTTGTTTTTTTTTTTTTTAAACCTTTCTTGGAGGTCCGCCAAAGCCGATGTGGGCTGAGAAAAGGTTAGCCTAACACGCAGCGATAACGGGAATAAGTAACATATTGCTCATTAAAGATTTAAAAAACAACAGTTGCTCCCTGTTTCTGCCAATATTTCTGAGACTTGTCAGTTTTTACGAAGCCGTTCCTGCCCGTGCCGCGCCATGCTTAATTCATGATTTCCGATGCAGGGGATCCGAGCACCATATCGGCCCAACACACACAAACACACACAGACAGCCTGATATTGTTTCTCTGGCAACAGATATTTTCACGATGAACAGATTGTGTTTTTCTTTATTTGAGAGTAAAGAGGTAAACTCCGTATTCTAGACACAAAGTATCGAGCCAAGTCTCTTCGCTAATCGATGGAATATACGTTTGTGAGTCTCCTTAATGTACCGGCTGGATGGAATAGAGGTATCATCACTGCTCTATAACCGTTGAGACCCAGATTCGTATCCCGGCCAGAGCACCACTCCAGTAAGTGTCCATGGGCGAGACATCTAACGGTACAAACTTGCTACCACACAATATCGGCCGTGGAGTCCGGTGGTAAGTATTGTAACATCTCTACCCTTAAAAACTGTGGAGAAGCAAGTCAAAATACCATTCTGCACATCCCACCAATACAACTGGGGAGAAGTAACTCTCGACTTTACATGTAGCTGGTTCAACCTAACCACCAGGTCGCTGATCAACAATCATGTAAGCCGACCAGATTCTGCTCAGAAGACACCACCAGTGAGTGTCCTTGGGCAAGACACCTAACGGTACAAACTGGCCTACCACACAATATCGGCTGTGGAGTCCGGTGGTAACATCTCTACCCTTAAAACCTGTGGAGAAGCAAGTCACAATACCATTCTGCACATCCCACCAATACAACTGGGGAGAAGCAACGCTCGACTTTACGAGAAGCGGGTTCAACCTAACCACCAGGTCGCTGATCAACAATCATGGAAGCCAACCAAATTCTTCTCAGAAGACGCCACCAGCGAGTGTCCTTGGGGAAGACACCAACGATATGGATGCGCCTACCTCACAAAAATACCTGTACATCTCATAGATTGTAAGTTCTCTTGGGAACACACATCATCCACGTGTGGTATTCTACTGTATCAACTCCTTGTCAAGCGCTGTCGAATTTGTGGTGCTATATAAAAAAGGATAATAAAAAATAATAATAATGTAGGTAAATATTAGGAATATCATCTACTGGACTCTTAAAATGTCAATAAGGAGGGATGCACCGTAGGCTCCTTCTTAAGTCGATGCCATGGCGTAGCCGAATCGACTGCTACTATGAGACCGGTGGTTCCCCAACCCAAACGGGTTCTTCACTGACCACTGTTCTTTCACTGGAACTTTCTGGAGCTAGAGTGATTGCACTACAGTTAATTCTCTATTTAGGGAAAGTCTACTGTTGTTCACCATTGTATTTATCGTTCTTTCCATCGAGGTAGTTTCCAGTAGGGGTTATTAAATAAGCGCCAAGTGTGCCACCGAATTGCACCAAATGGTGCAATTTCTGAGCAGTTTGTCTATTCACTAAACTATCAGTTCACCAAATATTGGCGAATTGACAGCAAAATACGGTGCAGTTCTCCACAGTTCGGCTGTCTTCGGCGGTAGCAAAATGGGTCCATAGAGAAGTAATGGTTAATCTATTACACTTCCCCGGAGTGTCAGTGAAATGCCTTGATTTTTGGTGTTTCAGTTCGACAGCTTTAATCAGGTGAATCCAATAGGATTCACTTAAAAAACTTTTGGGGGGGAATTACGTGATTTTTAGCAAACACACCCCATAGAAAAAAATCATTAGTGCAGCATCATTGTTCACATTATAAGTGAAATGTGAACAATATTGCTGCATTAATAAAAATGACACACACAAAAAACACAAGTTTTTATAATTTTTTTAATTATTTTTATTTTTATTAATCTCTGTTAACTTTAAACATGGTCATGTTTGGTATCATTTGAAAGCCCATGCTCTGGCCTTTCAAATGCCAACCATGATCCTGTAGTTGCCATCGTTCGGGAGATAGGGGGGTCCTTTGAACCCCCATATCTCCACCAGGTTATATCCTTAGAAAATCCCCGTGCAGCTAGGGGTTCCCTGGCTAAATGACATCATCGCGCCATGCGTGATGACGTCAGGTGGTGAAGGGTGACCCGGAGGTGGAGCCGCCATCCAAGATGGTGCCCCCCACTGGCCCCCCACCTGCCGGATTGAGGTCCGTTGCCTCAGGGGTTAAAGCCAAGCACCGCTTAAAAGGGGAGACTCTCCCCTTTTAAGCGGTGCCTGGCTTGTCCTTATGGGACCTCCCGATCGGGAGGGATCTGAAAGGATCCACACCCTCCCTTTCAGGCGATCTCCCGGCATTGCTGAGGTGTCGCCTGAAAATGATGTCATCACGCATGGCGCAATGACATCATTTACGCTGGGAGGCCCATAAAAGAGGCTTCTGACTTCTAGCAAGTCAGAACGCCGTGAGACCCCGGAGAGAGGTGAGTATGTCACGCAGGGCTCCCGCTAGCGGGTGACATGTGGGGAACGCCCTCTGCATAAAGCGGGAGTCAACGAGGATGTTCCCCACACATCCTCCGCAGCCAAGGGGTTAATATTAATTTTAAAATTTAAAATTAATACTAAATTTAAAAATTAATATTTGTTGATAAGCCAAACATTTTTAGAGGTTATTGAATTTTATAAAACCACACGTCCGACACCATTAAAATATTATTATTATTTTAATCATTATTATTTATTTTTTTTAGTTTCTGTGCTGACTGAGAAGTAAACACATTGTTTTTGGTAGCTACCATCATTCTTGTCTTTTATCTTGTATTTATTGACTACTAGCACCTAACACCGTACATTATATTTCATAACCTCCATGCGCGGCTTTATTTATGGCAGGATATGGTTGAATTGAAAATCCACGTCATGGCTCTGAACCTCGGGAAAGCTGCTCCAACACACTTGACAATAGTCTCCAGGGAAAGTGCTGTTCATGGACGGTTACACTCCATCTGCTAGTTGTAAGATATTTAGAAGTTTCCGGCAGCCTCGCAATGAAATTTCTCAGCAGAAAGCTTTGCCAAAGATAGATTCCAATGAAAACAAAAATGAGTATCTTCCATTCTTAAATGCAGAAATCTGCTTGTTCTTCAGGAGCATCGCTTACCTCGCCAGATTTGTCTGAAAAACTGATGTTGTTTTCCCCTTTCCAATCCTGGAAATGCGTTTCTGGACGGTTTCTACTTATTTTTAAATCTTCAATCAACAAATATTCAAGAAAAACTGAAATATTTTAATTTTTAGTAATTTAATTAATTTATGTTTTTTTTAACCTTATTTTAAGATGTAAAGCACAAAAAACAAAGTAACGTTTGGGTCTGAAGGATGCAAAGTATTGTTATTTTAACTTTATTTTTATTATTTGATTCTGTGACGTGATGGTTTTGGGTTAGAAAGTCTTTAGGCCAAGCTTAAACGTGAGGGATATCTTGCTGCACATTCAACTCAGAGATTGACCCAAGAAGTCCGAATTTAGCGGGTCAGTTCAGCTCGCTTGGTAGACATCCTGTATGTGAATATAGAAAGGTATTTGTGTGGAACATCAGCATAATAGCATTCTATGTAAAATCTAGAGATGTGCATTCGTTTCGAAAAATTTCGGAATTTGGAATAAAATTTGATAATTCGTATTCGGAAGTACTTCCGAATAACGAATCGATACAATACGAATTCGAAACAAATCGAAAATGGTATATAATGAATTTATTTCATTTTACACTGTGTCATCATCATAAAAGAAAAATTTGAATAATTGATATCAACTATTGAATTTGAAATGAACTATCAAATTGATATCAACTATCGAATTGATCTTAACTTACAATACAAGTAATAGTCAGCAAAGGACTTTATGAAACAAATTATTTTTGTTTCACTGTTTAATTTGACTCAAATACTAAATCTCTGACAGCTGAAAATTTAACCCTAGCTTTTCTTTTAACAGCAAAATTTGATTAATTGGGGTTTTCTTTAGTGATCCAAAATTAGAAATGATATCACCTATCGAATTTATATATGAAATTCAAATTGATTCGTAATTTCAAATCGAGTCGAAATTTCAAATCGATTCGAATCGATCCGAAACGAAATACGAAAGGAAATTAGTTATGAAATTCCAAAAATGAAATTATTTAAAAATGTAACGAAATTAAACAAATTTTCAGCCATGCACATCCCTAGTAAAATCCATCATTAGGCCCTGCCTGGAGCAAGGCCTGTGACAAGCACCTATTTTGCCTAATTATAGAGCCACCTCTTATTGTTACAGAAAAAAGAGAGGCATTGCTGGAAATGTCACAGTAACCTTTCCTGTGGTGCCTCTCTTTAACCCCTTAGTCACCAGTCCACGATCGGGCACCAATCGGCGCCAGATCGCAGACTGCTCCCGAAGGTGGCTGACATCTTGGATATCTGCCAAGTCTCCAGGGCCTCCCCCCACCAGCTGATGTCGTCGCGCATTGGTTCGATGACATCAGTTAGGAAATTAACCCCTAGCTGCCAAGGGTTTTTGTACTGGCTGGATAAAGAAGAGGTAACATTACTGCTCTATAACTGTGGAGACCCAGGTTCAAATCCCAGCTAGAGCAGATTAAATAGAACACAGTAGAAAAGTCAATATTTTGCTCAGATTTTGTTAATTTTTCCATCAGGGGAAAAAATCCACAAAATGGAAACCTGAGATTAAATCCTAACTTTGGTTTTCCTTTTTACATGCAATTATTGCAAACAAAGAGAAAAAAAAAGCAGCATGGGTTTATAACGTGTTTTATAAAGTGATTTACAAGGTGTTTTATAATGTGGTTTTGTTTGTAATGCACAAGTAATCTGGCTACAGTTTATGTAAATTATAGTGTCCCTTTAAACTTTCTGTTTTGTGGAAAATCACATACTGTATAAAAGGGGCCAATTTTAGATTATAATGGTTTATACATTGTTAATTATATATTATTAATTAGAGATTCTGAATTATATATTATTATAGATTATTAATTACATTATATATAATTAATTACAGATTATTAATTATATTATATAGTATTAATTATAGATTATTACATATATTATATATTATTAATTACATATTATTAATTATATTATAGTATTAATTATAGATTATTAAATATATTACATATTATTAATTACAGTTTATTAATTCTATTATATAGTATTAATTATAGATTATTATATATTATTAATTACAGATTATTAACTATATTATTAATTATAGATTATTAAATATGTTATATATTATTAAATACAGATTATTAACTATATTATATATTATTATAGATTATTAAATATATATTATTAAATACAGATTATTAATTATATTATATATTATTAATTATAGATTATTAACTATATTATAGATTATTAATTATAGATTATTAAATATATTATATATTATTAAATACAGATTATTTATTATATTATATATTATTAATTATAGATTATTAACGGATGAATGATTGAGAGGACGAATGAACAATCCTGCACCTTGTTGATAATCAGGATGTTGATTCTTGATAGCTCTAGAGCGGTCAAAACTCAAAGTCACAAGACTCTAAAGAAAAGTTGATCTAGTTGCCTTCCGATTTCTTCTCTTTAATCTCTTTTATTTGTTTTCCTTTTCGTGGTGGATCCGAGTTAAATTATATACTTTTTACCAGCTCTTTGAAATAAAGCTTGAAATAAAAAAAATATGATAAAGTTCTTTGAACGTTCCTAACATTACTATATAAAAAAAAAAGGAAAAACTCAAAATCATTTTGCAAAGAATACCGGGCGTATAAATGCTTTTATCTTAGCAGAAATCAAAAGCTTTCATCTTTTGCAAAAAATCTAAATGGAAACGATCTCCTGGATTCACGAACATTCATCACGGAAATCAAAAGCACTTATTCCACAGATCTGTAAATCATCGGCAAGCTAATCTGTCAGGATGATTAATACGGCGCTCCAATAAAATAGGATTTTCACAAACTGATCAGCGGATTGAAGAAAATGTCTGTCTGCTCGTCGCTATTATTAAGTGTCACGCAAAAAATGGAATTTCTGGTTTCAGCTACAATTCCGCAATGGGCTTCCATCGCGGGATTGCTGCGCATGCTTATGCATGTCATGGGTCTGGTGGGGCTTCACTCTTGTACATTTTCCATCCAAAGATCGAAGGTTTGGCTTTGTTCTTGTCCTACTCTTTTTTTGGTCAACTGTTACTACAACTATATTGTCATCTACTTGTTTTGTGGTTTTGTTGGTCTTGGATTCATTTGAACTCTTCCCCATGAAAGGTTATTTGCGTCATCAGCCACCACTATTATTATTATTGCCATCATTTATATGGCGACATCAGTTTCCGCATCGTTTTACAATAACCAAAGGGAACAAGATACAGATAAACGGACACAGGATGGAAACACAAGGTGTAGAGGGACCTGCTCATAGGAGCTTACAGTCTAGACGATTGGGGTTGAGGAAGACAAGGGGAGTTTTACTGGACGGCAGGCTCATTGGTGCCAGTGGTTCAGGAATGGTGGGACCATTGAAGCAGCTTCAATCACGTGTGAGTAGGTGAGCAGAGGGATGAGTTGCTTCGGTGATGTGGTACAATAATCTGAAGAGATGGGTTTTGAGGGATTTCTTGAAGGCACGAAGATCAGGGGAGAGTTTGATAGGGTGAGGCAAGTCATTCCACAGGACCGAAGCTGCCCTTGAGAAGTCTTGGAGGTGAGAGTTGACCGTGCGGGTGTAGACAGATGACAGGCGGAGATCGCCCGCCGACCAGAGTTGTTTAGGCGGGACAAGTTTGCGGGGTAACAAAGACAAGTAGGGGGTGGTTGAGTTATTGAGCGATTTGAATGTGTGCGTCAATATGAATAGGTCACTGCCTAATATGATATGGGTATCCTGTAATTTACAACCAAAGTCTTGTGGGCGTGACTTGCAGAATTTTTTCAACTCCTCATCATGATGGGAGTCATGTCATCTAGAACCCTAACTATTAAGGTTTCACAAAGGTCTTTGTTTTGGTTGACCCTTGTTCCACCTCGTATTCACAGCCCAAGGATTGCTGGACTTCTAGCTTCTACATTTTTAATTCTGTCGTCTAGTAGAACTTTTTGCGACAATACCCACTACTAGTATAGATCACCGCCATTGTGCCTTCACTGTTGTTCTTTGAATGTTGTGTCTATAACCTAAGACCGTTGTTGTCTTGACCTTTTAGATGTGGCTTCCACCTCATGACAAGTCTATGTGCAATGCAATCTACATCTGAGAACGCTATGGTATGGAAATTGGTGGTGGTAGTTGTAGATAAAAAGGCCACCATTTAATAGGGTTCTTTGCAATCTTACCCACATATTGTAGCGCTCACTGGGCAATTTGCAAGTCTGTCTTTCTACATGGCATCTTCAATCCCAGACCTTGGTTATTTTGGCTTATAAATGTGAATTCCACCTTGTAATGGGATTCTCTGCTAGTTACACTCCTATAGTAGAGATCACATAATAATAAATGTTGATATCCATCATTGCAGCTCAGATCGACAACCAAGACTTTGTCATATTGTAGCTTTAAAGAAGCACTCTTGCCACTGTGACCAAATTAACTGGTCATGGTATGCTGATTGTCCTCACTCCTCCACCACCCCTGGCTGTTCCTGGAGACTGTGATAGCCTTTCAAAGGTAAAGGCTGACCAGCCTTCTTGGGTTTTGCACAGCTATGGGAATCTTAACTGAAGCTGATCACCAATGCCTCCTAATGTATCTGCATTGAGAGACATCAGATTGGCTTTGTGCATGCTAGTTGAGTAGTCGCTGATCATCAGAATAACGTGTTTCTCACGGCTGATGCCGTAAACCCAGAAGAGCCCTGAGTGAGTTAGATATAAGGCTAGCTTTAAAGCTACCCACAGTGGGTTATATGCGAAGGGGAGTGAAAACTATGGTGGTGCTTAGGTGGGGTAAATAACTGGCCACCATCCCCTAATTTCTAGCGTAGAGTGTTCAATTACATCCCACCATGGGAGTAGGCACTGCAACAATAGCCAACACCAGTAGAGGTCCACAACCAACGTATTTAGTCTGTGCTTCTTTAATCTACAATTTAGGAACTACGTGGTCTTGGAATGAAGACCTGAAATATACCTTGTGATAGGTACATTTAGGTTTATCCTCACTGGGATTTTACCCATGATTACTAGGCATTGAAGAGGAATGTACTCTAATTGTCTTTCTATCCACCTCAACTGTACAAAACCAGACCTTGGTGCTGATTGTAACATTTAAAGCTTTACATTACGTTATGGAAATGGAGTATTTTGTAACAGAGAACGTTTCGGGAAAATTCAATCACGATGGACATCTACCACCATTAAAATATATTCTGGATATATATCATGATTCGCTCTTAGTCCAATCCATCAAACACAAATCGAAGACTTGAAAACCATTTTCTAGATGGACAGTAGGATCGTGCTACCTTCTGTCTTGTGTCAAATCATGTTGAGTTAAATACCATGAGTTATCAAGGTCTATTCCACCAGGAAACTAAAAATGAGAATACAGAGTGGCCACTCGACTAGAAAATACTCTACAAGCCTTTGTTATCCTTCATCGGTAAGACTAAGGCTACACAAACATCGGTGGCTCTCTGTGTTCTTATCATCATCATCTTTTTCCACGATCAATGTGTCTATATGTTATTGATTAAACTGGCCATATAACGGAAGGAAAGCTAATTTGCCCATCTTGTATCGTTTATTGTACAAATTGCTATTGATCTTCTGTGGTCATCACGTGTCATCGATTCCATAATTCGCTGGTATGTTCCACCTGTTGATAAATGACGTTCAAGGGATATTTCACTCTTGGGTTTTCATAAACGGAGATATTAAAAGACACACGATGGAAATTAAATTCATACAACCCTAAATATGTTCCGGTCGGAGCAGACCAGGTGAAAAAACGGAGTCCTGAAGATGTAACATGACCCCGACAGGAAATGTGAACGAATTCCGACATCAGTCTGGACAGCAATATCGATAGGCTTGTATCAACCACGGAGACTGAACTCTATGAGAAAATAGTGGGCATATACTCTTAAACCACAAGAATACAGGCCCCTCTTTGACCGTTCATCCACTTCATTGTTCCTTATGTGTATGTGAACTACGTTGTGTTTTCTGAGCGACAAATTTACTTCAAGATACTTGAAGCCATAAAATAATGTATAAGCCATTTTATTAAGAAATCATTTTTTAAATGTGTTTGCAATAGTTTTTTTAGAATTTTTTTAAAAATAATATATAATGTATAAATACGTAAGGCTAAATTACAATCTTCGCGTTAGAACGCTTGCGAAACGCGTGAATTTGTGTGCCAAGCGTTAAACGTTTACGTGCGTAAATCACCGCTGGAATTACAATCCTTGCGCGTTTTTTCATCCGTCGATCAATAACGCGCGTAAACCGGACGCGCACAAATGCTTGCGCAGTACTGTTGCGCACAGAAATAAGTTTGCGCACAGTTTTTCTCTTGCGATTCAGCCAATCAGAATTAAGAACCACAATTATCTCACGTTAAGTTTTTGCGCCTGTCAAAGTCAATCTACGCATATATGCTGCAGCAATAATACATGCGCACACAACCTCTCCCTTTTATTGGTTTGGGTATGAGTAGAATGTGTAACTATACTTTGCTGCATATTTTTTTTGTTGGGCTGATGTATTTGGGTTCGGCAGGTTGATAGAATTTGCCATTAACACCAGCTTTTAGGAGTTGTGAAAATTATGCGTGCAAAGGCTGTGCATTACAAACTGCGCATAGATCGTAATACCATCCGCGTACCAGCGCTCAAACACATTTGCGCTCACAATGTTAAGTATAGGACGCGCGACGTACAGTAAACTCGCGCAGGGCTCGCGCAGGTTCACCCGCGGTAGACGATTAAGCACGTTTGTTGCGCTGACAATGTAATACGGCGTACAGCGTTTTACCCCTCGCGCTAATGTTTTTTGTGCCGGCGCAAACGTTTGCGCGAAGATTGTAATTTAGCCCATACTGTATAAGTAAAATAATATTATACGTATGTAATATATACAAATATTTTAATATATTTCTTATTATTGTTATTATTATTACTTCTAATGATGCATTATATGTTTACTGCATCACACACTTTGCATGATGGGATTCCAGTGAGTTGTATATTTTGACAGGCTATATACTCTATATTTAACAGTAAATATATATATGTATTGTAGAGGTCGGCAGGGCTGGGTCCTGGATGGACAATATGTTTCACCCCTATTTGGGTTGTGGACCCTTTAAGGGCAACCACAGGGTTAATCTTCCTGTCCAGGAAGAGTTTTAAAGCCAGTAACTCCCAGAGAGGATTGTGGGATTTCAGGAAAAGGAAAGTAATCAGTGGAAGCTGTGTGTTTGTGTTCCAAAAGCAGGAGACGTGCTGTGCCTTGCTGGAGAGGCTTCTACATACTGGGGAAAGGATTCCCTAGGTTTGGGACTGTTTAAAGCGTTGGTGAGCCACTATTATTTCTCTGTTTATTTGTGCTGAAGATCAGGACTTTGCTTTAATTTCGCTGAACCAAAGCGTGTACTTATTATGTTGCCTTTTTGACTGCCCTGAAAGGGTGAATAAAACTGTTTTGTTTGTGAAAGACATTGTGCACGTGCTCTGTGGGCCCCCAAACGTCACAACTGGTGTTTCGAATGCGGGCAATTTGCTACCCCTCACACGCCAAGCAAGAGGAATTTTTGTGAAAAAAAAAAAAAAAAACTGACATTTTTAAAGGACAGTGTTCTGATTGCATGTCCTGGGCTAAGGCTGCACTGAAGTCCACAGCCATGGAGGAGCTCGTTAAGCAGATGGTCTTTGTTAATGTGCAGGCCCAGACTCGCCATGAAGAGGCGATGGCTCAGCAGCAACAAGCCCTGGCACAGGCTGTTGCTGCCCAACAAGAAAGCACCCATTTGCTGGCTGCACAACTTGCAGCACAGCAGGTAGCCACACAGACGCAGATCAATGCCCTGCGGGAGGCCATGCAGCAACTTGCACCTGGACGTGATCAAGCAGTGGTCACTACTGGTAACCATGTCTCCATAAGGGCCAGTCATTTCCTCCAAAAACTGTCTGCCAGTGATGATGTGGAAGCATTTCTTACCACGTTTGAAAGGACTGCTGAGAGAGAGGGGTGGCCCCAAGACCAATGGGCCGGTCTCATTGCCCCGTTTCTGACAGGAGACCCTCAAAAGGCATATTTTGACCTGCCACTAGAAGATGCAAAGAATTATGACCGGCTGAAAGCTGAGGTTCTGGCCCGCCTTGGGGTAACTGTTGCTGTCCGGGCTCAACGTGTTCACTGCTGGAAGTACTGCCCTGACCAGCCACCCCGGTCCCAGATGCATGACTTAGGACAGCTGGTTAAAAAGTGGTTGCAGCCAGAGACCCTGACTAGAGAGCAAATGGTCGAAAGGGTTGTGATGGACCACTACCTGAGGTCTCTACCAAAGGATCTACAGCGCTGGGTCAGCCATGGGGACCCCAAGACTGCAGCACTGGTAGTCGAGATGGTGGAGAGATACACCGTGGTGGAGGACCTGCTCAGACCAACCAGTCATCGAGGACCAGTCTTGCCACCGCCTGTGAGGCCTGCTTCAGTTCCTCGGAGGGAAGCGTCACTGGACCTGGGAACCAGCACCCCAAAATCATCTTCCTCGGTTCTGCAGAGGCCTGTCGCTACCCGAACTGCTGGCGATATACAGTGTTGGAGGTGTCGCGCCTGGGGCCAACCCGGGCACAGTGTCCGCTACAGGAGGAGCCCATGGAGTGTGGATCCGCTCGGAGAGTGTCTTTCTACACCCTCACAACGTGCACTACCCACCTTGACCTAGAGGGGGGTCAGTTTGAATGTACTGTGTGGGTGAATCACCGCCCAGCCAAAGCTCTCCTGGACTCTGGGAGTATGGTCACCCTGGTGCATGCCCGGGTAGTCGGAAGGCTCGGTCCAGTACAAAGAACCCTCCGGGTTGTCTGTATCCATGGGGATACTCGGGAGTATCCGCTGATCCCTGTCACCATTTCCGCCAGGAACACTTCGGTCACCCAAGAGGTCGGGGTGGTGAGTACTCTGATACATGATGTGATTGTGGGACGGGACTGCCCCTTGTTTGCTGAACTATGGTGCTTGGCACAAACTGAACTGCCCATCGAACTGGGGAACAATTCAGGGTCACCCCCACCAAACATGACTGTGGACACTGTTGATGAGGAGTTGCTCAAATGTGTTCAAAATAAGAATGTTGTAACTGATGTGAGTGTCCTAGCTCCTCAACCTGAGTTGACACCCAAGGAGGGGGAATCCTCTCCCGTGCCGGTTATGGTAGGAGAGGATGAAGAGGAATTATCCCCTGTAGATATTACACTTGGGGTGGATGAGGGGGAGGGTTCTTCTTATCCAGTACACCCTGACTTAGATGTGTCCAGAGGTGCATTTGGCAGGGCTCAAATGGGTGACCCGATGTTGATAAATGCTCGCGAACAGGTAACTGTTGTCAGTGGGGTACCTCAAGCACCAGATGCAGAGAAAAGATTTCCTCACTTTGCGGTCAATAATGATCTGTTCTACCGGGTATCAGAAATTCGGGGAGAAATTGTGGAACAATTACTAGTACCCCAGCCCTACCAGAGAATGGTGCTGGATCTGGCTCACAATGATGCTCTAGGTGGTCACCTGGGAGCTGAGAAAACTGAGGCCCGGATAACAGACCGGTTTTACTGGCCAGGGATCGGTGCCGCAGTTAAGAGGTACTGTTCCTCCTGCCCTGTTTGCCAGTTAACTGCCCCAGCACCCCATTATAGGAACCCCTTGGTGCCTCTGCCAATAATTGAGGTGCCCTTTGAGCGCATCGCTATGGATATAGTGGGTCCCTTAGAGAAGTCTGCTCGGGGACACCGATATATCCTGGTGGTTCTTGATTATGCCACAAGGTATCCAGAGGCGGTTCCTTTAAGAAACCCTACATCAAAGGCCATTGCGCGGGAGTTGTTTTTTATGTTTTCGAGAACTGGCCTGCCAAGGGAAATTTTGACAGACCAGGGGACCCCATTTATGTCCCGGGTGATGGCAGATGTGTGCAAGTTGTTCCATCAAGCAGTTGCGAACATCTGTTTATCACCCTCAGACAGATGGTCTGGTAGAAAGATTCAACAAAACTCTGAAAATGATGCTTAAAAGGGTTGTGCAGAGAGATGAAGAGACTGGGATCATTTGCTTCCCGCACTGCTGTTTGCTATTCGAGAGGTTCCTCAGGCCTCCACGGGGTTTTCACCTTTTGAGCTGGTGTATGGTCGCAGACCCCGGGGATTGCTAGATTTGGTGAAGGAAGCCAGGGAAAAGACTGCTTTTTTCCACTCCAGAGGGTCATTTTCATTATAAGCGGATGCCTTTTGGGTTACACTCAGCCCCGGCCACCTTCCAACGAGCGATGGATAGGGTGCTCCGCCCCTACCTGAGATATACCTCGGTCTACCTGGATGACATTGTCATCTTCAGTCCAGATTGGGAGTCCCATCTTCCCCGGGTTCAGACGGTTTTGGACGGTTTGAGGAAAGCGGGCTTTACTGTTAACCCTGAGAAAAACTATGCTGTGGTGGAAAGAGAGGGCTTGGCCATAAAGTGGGCCTTGGATTCTTTGAGATACTTCCTGTTGGGCAGGAAGTTCCGTTTAGTGTCTGACCATGCCCCATTGACCTGGATGAGGCAGCACCGCCACGCTAATGCCAGGGTTACCAGGTGGTTCCTGTCTCTCCAGGTTTAACTTTGTGGTGGAACACAGGCCTGGGAAACAGCACCAAAATGCTGATGCCCTGTCCCGGATGCATTGTGGGCTGTCTGTTGCCTCAAACACCTCCGCGTTGAGACAGAGGGGGGGATATGTAGAGGTCGGCAGGGCTGGGTCCTGATGGACAATATGTTTCACCCCTATTTGGGTTGTGGACCCTTTAAGGGCAACCACAGGGTTAATCTTCCTGTCCAGGAAGAGTTTTAAAGCCAGCAACTCCCAGAGAGGATGGTGGGATTTCAGGAAAAGGAAAGTAATCAGTGGAGGCTGTGTGTTTGTGTTCCAAAAGCAGGAGACGTGCTGTGCCTTGCTGGAGAGGCTTCTACATACTGGGGAAAGGATTCCCTAGGTTTGGGACTGTTTAAAGCGTTGGTGAGCCACTATTATTTCTCTGTTTATTTGTGCTGAAGATCAGGACTTTGCTTTAATTTCGCTGAACCAAAGCGTGTACTTATTATGTTGCCTTTTTGACTGCCCTGAAAGGGTGAATAAAACTGTTTTGTTTGTGAAAGACATTGTGCACGTGCTCTGTGGGCCCCCAAACGTCACAGTATATATATATTTTAAAGGAAATTATGCTATTAAAACGAAAACTTTATTTATACTTTTAAAAAGGGAAATAATGATAATGAAATGCAAATAGTATTTTATTTACTTAAAAACAGGGATATTTTGCTATAAAAATGTTAAAACTATAGCAAACTATAGCACAGGACTGGTAAGATCTCTCTGATGTCTTTTTGTAATAAACTGTGATGTTTATTTAGTTGTGTATTACCTTGATAAAGGCTCTGAAGGGGCCGAAACGTTGGTTCTCGGACACAACATTTTTAATATGGATCAATAAAGCATCGTGTCTTATCTTATACTTCAAGACTCTAAGTGCGCCCATCTGTTTTGGATAGTGCATTCTGTTTTTTTGTTTTTGTGTAATATATATATATATATTTTTTTAAAGGAAATTATGCTATTAAAATGAAAACTTTATTTATACTCTTAAAAAGGGAAATAATGATAATGAAATGCAAATAGTATTTTATTTACTTAAAAACAGATATTTTGCTATAAAAAATGTTTAAACGGACTTCCGGTGGGTGCAGTCTCACATTGCAGAGCTCTCCAGCTTTATCTGACTTTATTTGCGGTACACAGCGATTCACCCACGAGAAACTTATACCCCAAACCGACAGAACCTTGCTGGCACGCCACCTTGGCCCCGGACTACAGCCCGTGAGTTTTTTGGAGCAGTTACGGGGAGATTTGTGGTTTGCGGCCTGATTTTGCGGCCTACGCCTGGCAACCATCTTTGAAGCACTACTATAGCCTCTCGGAGCGCCCCCCTTTGCAGAACTGCTTGGGACCCCTCTGTAGCTATGGGAAGAAAATCTGGCAAGAAATCCCAGGTAACGGAAAGCCCCCGGCAGAGGGACATACGTGACTCTATGGGAGAGAACCAACGGAAGCAGCAAATGGCGCCCCAAACATACCTCTCCCCCACGGCGAGCTCCTCTGAAGACTAGGATCCGTATTGGTCGGAGGCCTCCATCGCTGCACGGGGATCGCACCGAGACCTGGGGAAAATGAAACGTCCGAAGGACAAACCTCGCAACTCAACACTGATGGCAGTAGGTGGCTTGGCTGAATTGTTCGGCTCTGCCCAGGATACTGCACCCCTCACGGAAGGTGCTATGCAACGTTTACTGGGGGATACAATGGAAGAGATGAGGTCGATGTGGAGGGCAGATTTCGCGGCTATGCAGACGGACATGGTAAACGTTAAAGGCCGTTTGTCAGTGGTGGAGACACGCATGGAGGAGACTACGGTGACGCAGGCCCTTTTTGCGCCACAGGTGGAGGCCTTACAGAGCCAGGTGAAGCAGCTTACCGGAGCGGTGGAGGCTGCAGAAACTCAGCACCGCCGGAAGAATGTGAGAATCAGGGGGATCCCGGAGTCAATTGCTGCCGGCGCTCTATTGGCCTATGTTAATAAATTTGCCTTGCATGTTTTGGGGACCCCAGCGGAGACTTCACCAGTTTTCCGGCACGTTATTCGGCTGTGGAAGGCAGCGACGGCCCCAGCAGAGTCGCCGCGCGATGTAATTGCGATGGCCTTGGAGGAAGCAGAGAAACGTCGGCTGATGTTGAGCCCGATTGCCCGAGCCCCGATTTTATATGAGGACACATCATTAACACTTTTTAATGATCTCCCATTTATGACGCTCGTCGCCCAGAGGCAATACTGTGAAGCGTCTGCATTTTTGAGGAGTAGTGTAGTTCGCTACCGTTGGGGGGTCGCGGGTTCAATGTATATTTGCCATGACAATCTGACGCATTTAGTTACCGCAGCGGCCTGGCACTTGTTGCACTCTTTGGGTCTCTCCTCTCCCCGGGAGTCGCCTGCCCCTGCTCGTGGGGATTCCTCGCCTAGCTTATTAGATCCGGGCTAGGTTACTTGAGTGTACCGCGATTTCCTTTTGTCCTTCCCCTGGGATGAGAGTTTTTCTACCAGTGACCTCCCTACCTTTTTACTCTTATTTCCTTTGGCGGGATGTTAGCTATGTTTCTCTTTTCTCTTCTGACTTACTGCTGTTGTTCATATCTTTTCCTTTTTTTTTATATATTATTATTTTTATGACTTTTAGTCTGGTACCGATTTGCCGTGGACAGTTCGGTTTCTGTTTATATCTGACTTTTGTGCTGACCCTGCGCGGTCTACTGTTTTTTTTGCCTTGTCGCCTATTGTGAACTGTAAAACCTTTAAAATAAAGAATTAAATTTTTTTTTTTAAAAAAAAAAGTTAAAACTATAGCAAATTTTATTTCGTTACTGACCAGGGAAAAAAATTGCAGATTAGGCAGCTTTTCATTAAAACAGATAATATTTGACACGATGGGTTACACTCAATCAAACACAATGGTTTCGGTGATAGCTTGTATTAGCACAACAGGTGATTACAGCCTGTACTTTCCTACAGATGATCAGCTCTGTATTGGTCAGTTTGAATCCTTGTTGATATTTTTTCTTATGGTTTTTTACGAGTGTAATGATGTCATCACTGTACACAGAGCAGGTAACAAGGGCTAGGTCATGACATCAGAATTGTCTCAACACATGTAGACACTTTGGGTTTGTATCAGAAACTGGATAAACTTAGCGAAACGCGTCAGCTGTACCTAATCTCTTTATACTAGGGATATTACTATTATCATAAATATGTGTTTGAAAAATAAATTGAATTACCCTAATTAACTCAATTATATATATATATATATCAAGTAGAATACAACATGGCAGCTGCCCATAAATTATCATAATTTTCCCAGCACATGTTGACACTTTGCGCATTTCTAAGAAACAGGATAACATAGCGAAACGCGTCAGCTGTACCTAATCTCATTATACTAGGTACATTACTATTATCATAAAATATGTGTTTGGAAAATTAGTCAAAATACCCTAATAAATTTAAATATTCAAATATATATACCATTCCGATATCCCGTTACATGGAGACTTCACTCATAAAAAATAGATTTTTATTATTGACGTTTTAGTCCATGCAGGGACTTTTATCAAGATGTGTATCTTGATAAAAGTCCCTGCGTGGACTGAAATGTCGACTACTAAATATTTTCTGAGCGAAGTCTCCATGTAACGGAATATCGGAATGGTATACTGTGGCAACCTGTTCTCGGCACCGGAGCAGCAAGATTTGACGGGGCCAGAGTGCGGAGATCTTGGTCTGTTTATATATATATATACATATATATTATATTAGTAGAATACAATATGGCTGCCGCCCATAAAATATCAGAATTATCTCAGCAAACGTTGACGCTTTGGGCATTTATCAGAAATAAGAGAAACGCGTCAGGTGTACCCAATCTCATGACACAAAAAAAGATAATATTGTCAAAAAATTTTTTAATTTTTTTTATTAAAATACCCAAATAATATATATATATTCATGAGAAATATATGTTCTTGAGAAAAGTCCCAAATGGGACTGTAACGTCGATCTATGGAATAAATCTTCTTGTATATGACAGTCTTCGTGTGCACCGAGATTATTTTCGTATATATATATATATATATATATATATATATATAGCAAGCTCGAGCTCTGCACACCCAATAGCGGTTGGATCATGCTCCGGTGCAGGAACTTGGTAAAGATTGTAATAAAATTCTCGACGTTCCGCAACTCAGAGACTTTTTCGTACTTCATAAAATTCCTTTATTGAATCATGGGTACAGCATCAACGCTTCAGTCCCGTCAGCTGTGGTCTAATTACCGGTGAGTGGTTTCACTCTTCCGCTTCTACGTTTATTTTGTATTGTATTGCTGATTAACACTATGTATATATAGATTTTGTTTTAATGTTTTTTTTTTACATGTCTTGATAAAAGTCCTACAGGACTGAAACGTCGATGCTGTACCCATGATTCAATAAAGGAATTTTATGAAGTACGAAAAAGTCTCTAAGTTGCAGAACGTCGAGAATTTTTTTTATATATATATATAATTATTTGGGTATTTTAATAATTTTTTTTAAAATATATATATATATATATATATATATTATATATATATATAATCCAAGAGCCCTGTGCTCTATAGTAAAGCAGCTTTACCTGCTCCAGCGCAGTCAATATATTGTAGATACAAAACCCAGAAGGAAAAGGCGCACACTGGAGGCTTGCTTAAAAAAAATACAAAAAAGTCTTTTTATTCCATTTTAGATGAAGAAAAAACAAGTCAACGTTTCAGACTTTTATCAAGACATAGGATATATATATATATATATATATATATATCCTGTCTCCAAGAAGCCCCGCACTCCAGCTTATCCCAGACGTTACTTGCTCCGGTGCACAGTCTGACTGCAGCAATATAAGTTCCCAAAGATACAGACGCACACAGAGACTGGCTCAGTAAATCGTCATCCTGAAGAAAGTTCCATTGGGAGCTGAAACGTTGATGGTTTTCTAAATAAATACTCTTTTATTTTTACTAAGCCAGTCTGCGTGTGTGTCTGAATCTTTGGGAACTTAAATATATATATATATATATATATTTTTAATACATTTGGGGCCCTATTGCATTCCTCGCGCATCAGTTTTGCGCGCTCGTGAGGACAAAACCATTTGCACAGAACGTCGTATTTCAACGTTTGCGCAAACGATGCGCGTTATTGTTTGACGCAGATGGACTCGCGCGATCGTGATGAACTGTGCGCGTCCTATACTTAACATTGTGAGCGCAAATGCGTTAAGCGGATGGTATTTCAATCGATGCGCAACTTCCTACGAACGACGTTTGCGCGCATAATTTTAACATCTTTGAAAAGCTGGTGGTAACAGCAATTCTGAAAGTCCTGGCCGAAACCAAATACACCAGCACGAAAAAAAAAATACAGCACAGTATAGTTACACATTCTACACATACCCAAACAATAAAATGGAGAATTCGTGTGTGTTTTTTTTATTGCTGCAGCATATATACTCAGATTTACTTTGACAGGCGCAAAAACGTTAGTGAGTCAATTAAGGTGAATTGATGTCAATTAAGGTTCTTAATTCTGATTGGCTGAATCCTGCGAAAAAAACAGTTTGCGCACTGATTTACATGTGCAACGTTACTGCGCGCGTATTACACTTCGTTTTGTGCTTTTTTTTAACTAACGATATTTTGGACGGATGAGAAAATGCGTTCGGATCCGAACATCACGTTAATTTTCGCGCGATAACGCTGGACACTGCGCGCCAAAAAAATGGCGCCAGTGCATTTGCGCAGAGAGTGTAATATGGCCCTTGTTATTTTATCCTTGAATGAGTCCATATTATATATACCTATTATTATAATATATATATATATTTTTTTTGAAAGACATTGTGATTTTGATCCCCTTTTGTATGTTAATGCACATATTTATATTTACTTTACCCAACGATATCTCACAAACCAGAATCCAGCCGGTCCCCACGGCGGCAAGACGTTGATAAATGACCCAATAAAGGCTTCCATTTTTTTTTTTTTATTATTCCTTCTTTTTTTTTTTCTCTTTTCTTAAGATCAATAAAAACAAATCAATAACTTTAATGGGAGGGAAAAAAAGAGCTTGCGTAAAGCGAAAAAAAACCAAACAGACTTCAAAAACCACAGGCTTTTTTGTGCGCGAGGGGGTTGAAAAAAATATTAGAAATTTTAGCTAATACAGCTACTTAAAAGCGACGCTGCCGGAACTCTCTCCGGATCCCTTTCATAGCCAAAATATATATATAAAAAAAAAGATTTTTTTTTTGTGAAAATGTGTTTGCCGCAGATAGAATTTTTATCAGTCTGCGCGGCAGAGGAGTATCCGGCTGAGGCTCAGAACATGTGCGGCGATGGCGGCTTTACAAATGAGTGTGTTTTCCTTGGGCAAGCTGTTCTGCATAAATGATTTATCTGGCAAAGCGATGACTTGTAGATGAGCGTGTCTGCATCCCCGGCTCGCGCGGTTTGGGCTGGAGTTACAGCTTTTCACTGTAAACATTGAAAAATATTTATTACGAAGAGAAAAAATATAGACTCTACTTGAGAGAAATCTTCAATTTTTGGAATTAATCAGGGCTAGGCGATATTTTTTTTCCTCTCTCTTGTTTGAGTCACAGAGACCTGAAAAGTGCGTTTATCTTGGTAAAAACAAGGTGGTATATAACAGCTAAGAAATATTATCTTTAAAAATAATGAGTGGAATATATATATATATATAATATATATATATAATATATATATATATATTATTCACGAGTATAGCGGTACGTAGAGATACCTTTTTTATTGGACTAACGTTACATTTACATATATATATATATATATATATATATATAATGTAGTGTGTTTATTATTGCATAAGCCACCTGCACATCACAGCAATTCAATGAATTGCATCCCAGAACTCTTGTGCCACATTCCCCATATACAGCAAGGAACTCTGGGTAGGATATGCAAATGACCTCTGTCTCACTTTTATGCATCCTGGATCTGTTATTACACAGAACCCTAAAATCAATGTTATGCCACACTGTGACTTTCTAGCAGAGATAAGGTTTATGCAACTGGTCAAAACCACTCCTAGGACAGCGCTGTTTCGGGTTTGCTGAACCCTCATCAGCAGGAGGTAGGCATGACCAGTTGCAGTGGATGCTTGGACCGTAAGGTAATTTAGTGTTCTGTGTAATAACAGATCCAGGATGCATAAAAGTGAGACAGAGTTCATTTGCATATCCTATCCAGAGTTCCTTGCTGCATATGGGGAATGTGGCACAGGAGCTCTGGGATGCAATTCATTGAATTGCTGTGATGTGCAAGTGGCTTCTGCAATGATAAACACACTTATTATAGCGCGGAGGCTTTTTATCTCACTTTTAGTCCTTCACCACAACCGTTGTAGACACTCTATATATATATATATACAATGATTACACCAATATGCAAGGTTTTGTTGTTTTGAAATGAATAGGTGTATCTGAATGGATTTCTTGCGCAGATTCCGGAAATGACCTTCAGAATTCCGTATCACGTCAAGTTTTTTCACAAATGACGGAAATGTGAAAATTTTAAAAAAACGTTTCATGAATGGTCTTTGTGCTGGGATTTCAAGGTGATTGGAATATTGCTCAGCCAACGAGCAGGCTACACCAAATCTCCTTGCTTTTTCTGTGAATGGGACTCCAGAGCAAGGACGGCACATTGGGTTCGGCAGCAGTGACCAGTCAGAAGTACATTCACACCTGGCGAAAAAAACATTGTTTCACTTCCACTGGTTGATCTCTCGAAAATACTGTTGCCACCTTTACGCATCAAACTTGGCTTAATGAAGCAATTGGTGACAGCTTTAAGCAGGGACAGTAAATGCTTTCAGTATCTTGGTGGTAAGTTTCCATCAATCACGTCTGAAAAAATTAGCGCTGGCATTTTCATAGACCCTCAAATACGAAAATTAATGGCATTAATGAGTGAGTGCGAATTGCGAGCATGGCCTGCATTCAGAAATGGGGTACACAACTTTTTGGGGAACACGAAGGCTTCAAATGACACCACTTTAGTGGAGGATATGCTGGAATCCTATGAACTGTTTGGTTGCGACACGAGCGTCAACGTTCACTTTCTTCATGCTCATCTAAATGACTTTCCTAACAATCTTGGTGATTTTTCGGAAGAACATGGCGAGCGCTTCCGTCAGGATATTAAAGTGATGGAAAAGTGATACCAAGGAAAGTACATATGACGGCCGACTATTGTTGGATGTCGAATAGAGACTGTACGGACACACACCGAAGACAATCCAAAAAGAGGAGGTTCGAAGGGGAGCCCAGTGGCGAATGTTAGGTATGTTTGCTTTTGAATATGTATTCATGTTTATCTATTCCTTAAACAATCATTCCGCCCCTCCAGAGAACATTTTCTCACGTTACAAACGTTGCCATATAGCAATGTCGTTAAAAAATAAAGTTTTTTTAAATTTTCACATTTCCGTCATTTGTGAAAAAACCTGACGTGATACGGAATTCTGAAGGTCATTTTCGGAATCTGCGCAAAAACTCCATTCAGATCCACCTATTCATTTGAAAACAACAGAAAAAGGTTGAAAAATTGCAGATCTGTGATTTCTGTCAAAAATTATATATCTGTCTTCTCTCCCTGCCATCCGCTACAAGAAACCTCGGGCCCTATTACATTCTTCGCGCCGGCGCAAAGACGCGGTAAAACCCTTTGCGCTGAACGTCGTATTACAATATCAGCGCACCATGTCGACCGCGAGTGAACATGCGCAAGCGCTGCGCGAGCTTACTGTACATTGCGCGTCCTATACTTAACATTGTGAGCGCAAAGGCGTTTGCGCGCTGGTACGCGGATGGTATTACGATCTATGCGCAGTTTGTAACGCACAGCCTTTGCGCAGCATAATTTTAGCAACTCCTAAAAGCTGGTGTTAATGGCAAATTCTATGAACCTGCCGAACCCAAATACCCCAGCCCGAAAAAAATACGCAGCAAAGTATAGTTACACATTCTACACATACCCAAACAATAAAATGGAGACGTTGTGCGTGTTTTGGTTATTGCTGCAGCATATATGCACAGATTTACTTTGACAGGTGCAAAAACTGAACGGGAGACAATTGTGGTTCTTAATTCTGATTCGCGTGAAAAAAACAGTCCGCACACTGATTTCTGCGCGCAACGTTGCTGAGCGCGCGTTTGTGCTCATCCGTTTTACGTGCATTATTGCTCGACGGATGAAAAAATGCACGAGGATTGTAATTCCAGCGTTGATTTACACGCACAAATTCACACGTTGCGTGAGCGTTTTAACGTGAAGATTGTAATAGGGCCCCTCATGTTTAATATATTTCTACATCACACATAATACACAGAGAGGACACAATACAGAGAGCCTGGGATTTACTGATATGTCTGCGTTATACATAATACACAGAGAAGACACAATACAGAGAGCCTGGGATTTACTGATATGTCTGCGTTACACATAATACACAGAGAGGACACAATACAGAGAGTCTGGGATTTACTGATATGTTTGCGTTACACATAATACACAGAGAGGACACAATACAGAGAGTCTGGGATTTACTGATATGTTTGCGTTACACATAATACACAGAGAAGACACAATACAGAGAGCCTGGGATTTACTGATATGTCTGCGTTACACATAATACACAGAGAGGACACAATACAGAGAGTCTGGGATTTACTGATATGTTTGCGTTACACATAATACACAGAGAGGACACAATACAGAGAGTCTGGGATTTACTGATATGTTTGCGTTACACATAATACACAGAGAGGACACAATACAGAGAGTCTGGGATTTACTGATATGTCTGCATTACACATAATACACAGAGAAGACACAATACAGGGAGCCTGGGATTTACTGATATGTCTGTGTTACACATAATACACAGAGAGGACACAATACAGAGAGTCTGGGATTTACTGATATGTCTGCATTACACATAATACACAGAGAAGACACAATACAGGGAGCCTGGGATTTGCTGATATGTCTGTGTTACACATAATACACAGAGAGGACACAATACAGAGAGCCTGGGATTTACTGATATGTCTGTGTTACACATAATACACAGAGAGGACATAATACAGAGAGCCTGGGATTTACTGATTGTCTGTGTTACACATAATACACAGAGAGGACACAATACAGGGAGTCTGGGATTTACTGATATGTCTGTATTACACATAATACACAGTGAGGACACAATACAGAGAGCCTGGGATTTACTGATATGTCTGCGTTACACATAATACACAGAGAGGACACAATACAGAGAGCCTGGGATTTACTGATATGTCTGTGTTACACATAATACACAGTGAGGACACAATACAGAGAGCCTGGGATTTACTGATATGTCTGCGTTACACATAATACACAGAGAGGTGACACAATACAGAGAGCCTGGGATTTACTGATATGTCTGTGTTACCCATAATACACAGAGAGGACACAATACAGGGAGTCTGGGATTCACTGATAGGTCTGTGTTACACATAATACACAGAGAGGACACAATACAGGGAGCCTGGGATTTACTGATAGGTCTGTGTTACACATAATACACAGAGAGGACACAATACAGGGAGTCTGGGATTCACTGATAGGTCTGTGTTACACATAATACACAGAGAGGACACAATACAGAGAGCCTGGGATTTACTGATATGTCTGTATTACACATAATACACAGTGAGGACACAATACAGGGAGCCTGGGATTTACTGATATGTCTGTATTACACATAATACACAGAGAGGACACAATACAGAGAGCCTGGGATTTACTGATAGGTCTGTGTTACACATAATACACAGAGAGGACACAATACAGGGAGTCTGGGATTCACTGATAGGTCTGTGTTATACATAATACACAGAGAGGACACAATACAGGGAGTCTGGGATTCACTGATAGGTCTGTGTTACACATAATACCTAGAGATGATAAAGAGTAGTTTTTATTTTACATAATGACGAAAGGTCCCTTAAGAAACTATCAGGGCTATTCAAAGAGAATGAAAAGTCACTGTGTTCGGTGACTTTTCGTTCTCTTCAATTCGGCGATCCCATTTCAGCGACCCTGCGGTGTATTCAGCAAGCACCACAGGGCCGTCGTAGTGCAGGGAAAAGCCGCCGAAAACCCGACGAACACTCACTGCAAAAACTGGTGAACGCACACCGAAACCCGCAAAAACATCTGAATTAACCCCGCCGAACACGCCGGAGAAACCCGAGCAGGAGCCGATCACACGCAGAGCAGCCGCCGGAAAAACCGGACACCGCAGATGAATGGAGTGAAGAAAAACCCAGCACGCTTGAATGTTTGAAAAGTGAAACGCTGTTTGCAAAAAAACTACTGAAAGAAAATGTCTGGAATTTACATATAAAATCCAAAGAATGATAATAAAAAGGGCTTTTACAGAAAAAAGAAAAAACAATTTAAAACAAATTCGCAAAATAATTCGCAAAAAAAATCCCGAAAATGCCTAAAATATCCTAAGAAATCTATAAATAAAGAGACTTTTTTCTGCAGAATATTATAATAAACGGTTTATTAGATATTGAATTAAAACGGGAATATTTTTAACATTGAAGCCTATGGGATTCGCCTGAATAAATCTGCCGCATGAAACCACCGAATGGCAGGGCATTAGGGGAACCTTTCACTGCTGGTTTGTGTTCTCTGAATAGACGAAGCATTGCTTCTCTATGGGGATTTCACTGCCCTCGAACAGGCACCGAACAGGCACCGTATGTGCAGGCAATTCGCCAGGATTTGGCAAATTGCCTGCTCTCTGAATAGCCGAATGGCCAGGAAAGGTAACTGTACGCTGAATTTCACTGTTCGGTTCCCTTTCGGCCACAATTCGCATCTCTTTGAATAACTCTGTATAAATCTCATTCTTATAAAATCTCGCATGTTCCATGAAATGAGAAATACAATTTTTTTTTATATCGGCTGATATTAAACGGCAGATCTTATGTAAGATTAAAAAAAAACACAAAAAGCATGAGAATCTTTGGTGGGATAATGGGTTTTAATTCCCCCCCCCCCCCCGTCTGGGGCTCGGCTCACTTCTGATTTCTCAAGTCAAATCGACAGAATACAATTTCATTTTCCTTCGCGCAGAGAGAGAGATCAAAAGCAGGAATTGATTAAAATGCTGATGGCCATTTGTTGAAGGTGAAACATCGTCTAGCGAGCGGAGAAATTAACTTTAATCTGCAGATGGAGAGATTAATTTGTCTGTAATGTAAGTGACGGAGAGGAAAAGGACGAGCTTCTTGGTCTCGTGTTACACATTTTCCTCGTTATTGGATTCCCGGGGACGTGATGGAGAGGACGCGGCGAGCAAGGATTTGCCCCCTGCCTGGTTTTAGGAACCAAAATAGATCAGTGATATACAGGCCTGTGTCCTCATTCGATTTTTAGGCAATTTAACCCCTTCAATTCCAAGCACTTTCGCAGGGGAAGAACTTTTATTAACCCCTTAATGACAGACGGGCGTTGCCCGTCAGGGGTGGCTTAACGCTGGCAATGCGTACATGTACGCCTCGCCAACAGGTGCCGTCGCGAGCCGCAGATCGCGGCCTGCCCCACAGCCGACGCGCGGTATTGGCTGCAGGTGGTTGGCCTGAGTTCGGGCTGTCCCTCTGCAGCTCATGACAAGGCCCACGCGTCGTCGCACGGAGGCTGCGAGGATGGGCTGAGGCAGCCCCATTGAAGACAACAGGGCGTACCTGTATGCCCTGCGTCTTCACAGCCCTCCCGTCGCCAGGACAGCATAGCACATCCTGGGGCGGTAAGGGGTTAAAAGATTAATTTAAAACATGGGATGTGTAACTATTCGATAAGCTGGAGTGGAGGTGTGGCTGGCTGGAGGTGTGGTCATGATGATGCAACTTTCGACACAGGTGTTATTCACTCCAAACCCAAAAAAGTGTCATACTACCCATGCGTGGATGTGCGCCACAATGACAGGTTGCTAGGCCGAGCAGCCAATCAGGGCTGCTCATTCACGAGTGCTACACTAGTGCTTGTGTATGGCCTGAAAAAGCCCTGATTTTAGCCATTTCAGCACCATGAGCATCATTAAAAAGGTATGTGTCAGAAAGGCCAAATCGTGTGACTTGACAGGACTGACGTTAGGTCCTTTTGGTTGTGGGATCCATGAAATGTAATTCCCGTAATCTGATTGACCAGCTTCTGGATAGAGCTCTAATATCAACATCCTGCCCTTTTTCAAGAACATTATTTTTGAACACTGGGACTGCAATACTTACAATTCTATCATGATAATGAGGTTTTTATGGTTCCTAGAGGGGCCGTTTAAGAGACTTCCAAAACATATGTGTCACAGAGCTTCTCATCCAGAATGGGTGTCTTCGTATGGTAGGTTTCCTCCCACCATCAATCTCCCAAAGACATATTGATTCTGGTCCACTACCCAGGCAATAGCCGGAGCTCATTGCAGGAGGAGTACAAAAAGTACAACTGCTTAATTTGAGTTTTACAGCAGAATATATATCATACAGGACTTGCCCAGGGAAGGAACAAGAGAACCAATGGGACAACACACACAGAAGAAGGACAGCACAACAAACGTAAAACATACTGAATAGCTATCACTCTTCCGTACACAGGCCCTGGTCTAACAGATAAAAAGGAAGTCCTCCCAACCACCCCATGACAGGAATGGGAAAGGTGTGGCTTCCTCTAGTTCTGGGGTCGAGACCTGCTTAGCTGGATTCCAACAGTTTGAGAGCAAGATAGGTTGAGATCTAGTTTAAGCCGACTCTCAGGACTAGATAGGATCAAGGAGGAATCTTGGGACAATAAAATAATAATATAATACACATTGGGAAAAGAGCACAACATATATACCACTAAACACTCTACAATAAACACCACAGGGAACAACAATACACCACACTTCTCAAGTGTCAAGGATTCCCCCTTGATCTATGATACTGTTCCCTGTACACAGGATCCTATCTACCTTTCCAATCCATGAATGGTCAGTAAAGCTATCTATCTTCAGGGACTCAAGCCTTTAGCACCCAGCAAGGGCTAATAGACACGAGAATAGGAGAACATATGTAGCCTTAGTAACAGATGTGTTATTACCGGAGGAGATGGTCAGCCTTACAGCAAGGGTGATACTCAGAGCAGGGTTGACAGGAATAGCCGTCATCATACACAAGTCGGGGTTCTCAGAAATAGCCTTGGTCATACACATAGAGGGTTCATCAAAGAAAGCCAGAATCATACACATAAATTCAGCAAAATAGCGTAAAGAACTGAGGGAAGCTAAACCACTTCAGGGCAATGAGTGTGCCTGACCAGACCGAATTTGAAGACGGCGGCGCTGCGTCATCAGGCCGCGCCCCACCCCCTGACCACCCACATGACCACCGTGAGTGCGTACATCACTCGGTGTCTGGCCAGCGAGCAGAGAGGATGGTGCTGCCAAGTTCCAGGTTAACTCTGGGGCACGAGACATGACACCAAGGTATTACATACACATAGGGGAATAGGACACAGATGTGACAGATCTCCGTACCCCAACAGGGCCACATCTGCCAATGCTGCTTCCTTCAGGACCCCCCGTGTTCTACCCAGGCAGACCCCTGTGCCTACCTCCAGTCCTCAGATGAAGCTTAAGGACGGGACACATAGAACCTGCTAGCATCTCCCAGAAATAAGACAAGGCTGTAGATCTGGGGTCTTTCAGGGTAGAAATGGAACTAACTTTTAAGCAGGGACACAGACATTTATGTGGTCAAACAGGGGTCATTGGCATATACAAAACCCCCTCAGAAACCACTGGGGGACCTAATTACACTGAAACATAATTGCACAATTGCATAATTGCATAATTGACTTCTTGGAAGTTGAACTCTAATTACATTAGGTCAGTTAGACAGTTACAGTAAACATTACTTAACAAACTAAGACAACTGGCTAGAGACGTGCATTCGTTTTGGAAAAATTCGGAATTCGGAACGAAATTCATTAATTTGTATTTCGGAAGTACTCCGAAATAACGAATTGATAGGATCCGAATTCAAAACGAAACAAAATGGTATCTAGCGAATTTAATTTGTTATACACTGTGTCATGAAAATAAAAGAAAAATTTGAAATTTTTGGTGTTCTGGAATTCGAATTGATATTAGTTATCGTATCGATATCGAATTGATTTATCAAAATATCGAATTAATCTTAAATTAAAATACATACAATACAAGTAATAAGTCAGCAAACAACTTTATAAAACAAATTAATTTAATTTCACAAGCACCTGTCCCTGTTAAATTGACTCAAATACTAAATCTGTGAGACAGCTTAATATTTAACCCTAAATTGTCTTTTAACAGCAAAATTTGATTAATTGGGGTTTCATTTAGTGATCCAAATTTGAATTGATATCAAATATCGAATTGATATCAATTATCGAATTTTATATCAACTATCGGATTTGATATCAACTATCGAATTGATAACAACTATCGAATTGATCTTAATTTACAAGTATAGTCAGCAAACGACTTTATGAAACAAATTTAATTTCACTGTTTAATTTGACTCAAATCCAAAATCTGTGACACAGCTTAATATTTAACCCTAGATTGTCTTTTAACAGCAAAATTTGAATAATTGGGGTTTTATTTAGTGATCCAAAATTCGAATTGATATCAAATATCGAATTGATTTCAATTATCGAATTTGATATCAATTATCGAATTGATATATGAAATTTGAATCTATACAAAATTTCAAATCGATCCAAAACTAAATGAAATGAAATACGAAACTAAATTAGTTACGAAATTCGAAAATGAAATTAGTTACGAAATTTGAAAACAAAGTTAATTTAAAACTAAATGAAACTAAACAATTTTTTCAGCCGTGCACACCCCTATAATGTGCGATACTGATTGACAAGCAGATTACAACCTATTTAAATATACACAGATAAAATACACACAGACAATAGACAGATACTGAGTGAGGCAGTATTTGCATAATCCAGATTACACAAACCTAATTACATTATTCTGGTTCAACACAGAAATAAACTTTAAACTAAATCACAAACAGTATGACATTGACAATAATAACAAAACTCAGGCCTGCAACCCAAACCCATCTCCATGCCCATGCACCCCAAATCTAAAGTGACGCATGTCACAACAGATAACACAAACACCCGGCCTGTATCTACAAGAGAAGCAGGCTGAGTTGACATAGGAGAGGGATGGGAAACAATATGAGGAGTCAGACCCACACCTCCCAAAATAATCTTCAGTTCCATGTACCCCAAACGACTATCGTCAAAATAAGCATGAGGTGTGAGGGACCTATGCCGGAATGTATGCAGATAAACACAACCACCTATAGAAAAAGTGAAGGATAATATGAATGGGCTCTATATAGTGATCTACACTCTATTACGAATTGAGTGGCCCAACCGCTGCCATACGATGGACCTTTATCTTGACTTATAGCTTTTGGATTTATAAAGGAATGCAAACTAATTTCGATGATGAGAAAATAAAAACGCGCTCAGAACAATCCTTGTAGAGTTTGCCTCAATTACTCATTTCTACTTCCAGAAGAAGGACGTTTTATTAAGGACGCACTGACAGGTGGAATCTTATTTTTTTTCCGTTTTCTTTATCTAGTTCTGAAGGGATTAATACAGTCGTTCGTTCATCGGCGCGCTGACAGCTTGCTCCTCAGTGAACCAGATAAGATCTTCCTTAATACTCCAGCACAAAAGGTGTCGGGTGGGCGTTTCAGGCCGTGCGAGGATCATCTCCAGGTAAAGATTTCTCATTAACAAGTGTATGATTTACGAATCCTCTGAGGGCAAAACAATCTGGGTCAGGTTTGCTATAGTTACAGGTTTCATTCTGGAGCTTAATGGTGTATATTGTCTATCGGACATGGTATAAAAGTGATGCCCGACTGCACGTGAGCTCTCTGTGCTCCCAGAAGGAAAAGGATTGAGGAATGGTGGCCAGGAACCCAGGATCACATGGGGACACAATGTGAGCCTGTAGGTCTGAACTGTTAGACGTTTACGAGAGAAAAAGATTGAAAGATTGAGAGAGACTCTTAATTTGAGAGAGAGAGATAGAAAATTAAGACACCAGTATTTTCGAAACACGTGCGATTCCGTTCAGACAGAATAAATATTTCCGGAAGCATCGGGTCTCTGAATCGCTGAGTTGTTGAACCGTATCGCTTCTGAGATAAATTTTCTGGACAGATCCAAAACATCCTGATTATAACCGGATATATTTGGATGGCTCTAAACAACAACACTTACTGTGCAATGCAAATTCCCTAACGAAAAATAATAAATAATAATAAAACAAGCAGAAATTATAACCCAAACCCTAAAGGTAACCCTAACCTTAAAACAAGCAGAAATAGTAACCACCCCAACCCTAAAGATAACGCTAACCCTATCACACAACAAGCAGAAATAGCAACTCCAACCCTAAAGGTAATCCTAACCCTAATAATAAAACATGCAGAAATAATAACCTGAACCCTAAAAGTAACCCTAACGCTAATCATAAACTAAGAAGAAATAGTAAACCCAAACTTAAAATTAACTTGAACCCTAATCATAAAAGAAGTAGAAAAAACAACTCTAACCCTAACAGTAGCCCTAACCATAAAATAAGCAGAGATAGTAACCATAACAGTAAACCTAACCATAAAAGAAGCAGAAATAGTAACCATAACAGTAGCCCTAACCATAAAAGAAGCAGAAATAGTAACCATAACAGTAACCCTAACCACAAAAGAAGCAGAGATAGTAACCATAACAGTAACCCTAACCATAAAAAAGTAACCAAAACCATAAAATAAGCAGCAAACTTAACCATAATGCTCAAGTTAACCCTAGCCCTATAAGCAACCCTAAACCTAATCCTAACCTTAATAGCAACTCTAAACCTAATCCTAGCCCAAAAAGATGCTCTGAGCCTAATCCGAAATGAAAAATCAACTATAAACATAAAAATAACCGTAACACTTAATCCTAAACATATCCCTAAACGTAATCCTAACCCTAAAATATACCCTAAACCTAACCATAAAAGCTACCCTAAACCTATACCTCAGCCTAAAAGTAACAACCCTAAAAGCAACCCTAAACCTAATCCTAACCCTAAAAGCCTCCCTAAATTTAATCATTGCCCTAAAAGCAGCTCTAATCATAACACTAAAAGCTACCCTAAACCTATTCCTCACCCAAAATAAACCCTAAAATCATCCTTAAAACTAATCCTAACCCTAAAAGTTACCCTAAACTCATTCCTAAACCTAGAAGCTACCCTAAACCTAAGCCTAATCTTAAAAATAATTTACCCTAAAAGCAACCCTAAACCTAATCATTGCCCTAAAAGCAGCTCTAATCCTAACCCGAAGAGATACCCTAAACCTATTCCTCACCCAAAAGAAACCCTAACCCTAAATTCATCCATAAACCTAATTCTAACCTTAAAAGCTACCCTGAACCTATTCCTAACCCAACATTAACCCTAAAAACAACCCTAAACCTAATGTTAACTTTAAAAGCAACCCTAATCCTAATCATAACCCTAAACCTAATACTAACCCTAAGAGCAACTCTAACCATGAAAGCGACCCTGAACCTAATCCTAGCCCTAAAACAACCCTATTCCTAAAAACAACCCTACATCTAATCCTAGCCCTAAGGCTAGGGTCAGACTGAGGCAGTGCGAACGCGCGTTCTGGCGCACATAATCACGGCCGCACTAGCAGCAGATGCCGGGCAATGACAGCCAATATACGAAGTACGGTCGCACAAAAAGTCCGGCCGCGCAACGCAAGTGGAAAATGAACGCATTTTTTCGAGAACGTTAAACCGCTGGTACTGACGTACAGAGTGCGCTGCGGCCGCATAGCAGCGTGTGTGCGTGATTAGGAGATGTCAGACGCTGCTAGTGTGCGGCCAACATAACGTTCAAACAGCCGGATTTCCCTAGACTTCTTTTCACCCCATCGTCATGAAATACGTCCAGAATTGCGCATCGTCTGACCACTTAAGCGTATTCCGTGAAAAAATGCGTGCGCACGCATCGACGTACATTTTGACGGTGGCCGCAGAAAATGCGCTCATCTGTCCCTAGCCTTAAACCAACCCTAAATCTAATCCTAACCATAACTTTAAAAGCAGCACTAAACCTAATACTAAACCAGCTCTTTTCCCATGAGCCTCTTTACTCGCCTGTCTATTGGTCTGGTTAGTATCGGGACCTATTTGTGTTGCTTTAAGTTATCAATTATTTTCACAGATAGAATAAAAATAGCAGCCGATTCTCACATCCACAGCAATTCAGCTAAAAATGCTTGGCTGGAAGAACAGACGTGTACTACAGTAAAAGGGAGCATGGTGCCCGCCATCTGAGCTTGACATGATTCACGGGTTCCGGACACGACGGGGTCACTGAATTTCTAGACGTTTGTCTAGAAAATTGTCTTCCTGACATTCTGTCTCTGTCTGGAAGGCTGTAATTTCCACACTGCCACTGCAAGGTTTATTTCTTGGGTTGCCGTGACCTGTGTCTGCTTCAAAGTGAAAGCTTTTTTTGGACCATTTGTTCCTCTGTGCATCAAGACTTAAAATATGCTTTATTGGAGAAATTGTATCAAATAATGGCCATTACGAGTAATTTATTACGTTAGGATTTCTAATAATTGCTGTCTGTTAGTTTACACATGGAATTTCTGTCTATATTTAGCTCTAAATATCTATCAATCTCTCTATATGTATTCATTAATCTAAGTAAGTATTTTACCAGGAAGGATACATTGAGATTTCTCTGGTTTTCAGTATGTCCTGGGTTCAAGAACATTGAATTGTTACAGTTGTTTCAGAAACACAAAGTAATAAAAAACAAAATATTAAAAACAACACAAATATACAGATTAACATAGAAAATAAATATGTACTTATTTCTGTTTATCGGCACTAATTATCCATCCCTCTATCTATCTGTATCTATCTATTTGTATCTATCTGTATTTATCTATATCTCTGTATATATCTATTTGTATCTATATATATCTATCTGTATCTATTTGTATCTATCTATCTTTCTATATATCCCTATCGATCTGTATCTATCTATCTGTATCTATCTGTGTCTATCTGTATCTATATCTATCTGTATCTGTACCTATCTGTATCTGTATCTATCTGTATATATCTGTATCTATCTATGTCTATATCTATCTGTATCTGTATCTATCTGTATCTGTATCTATCTGTATCTATCTACATCTATCTGTATCTATCTATATCTGTATCTGTATCTATATATCTGTATCTATCTATCTGTATCTATCTGTATCTGTATCTATCTGTATCTATCGATATCTATCTGTATCCATCTGTATCTGTATCTATCTATATCTATCTATCTATCTATCTATCTATCTATCTGTATCTATCAATCTGTGTCTATATCTATCTGTATCTATCTGTATCTGTATCTATCTGTATCTATCGATATCTATCTGTATCTATCAATCCGTGTCTATATCTATCTGTATCTATTTGTGTCTATATCTATCTATATCTGTATCTATCTATCTGTAAATCTGTATCTATCTATATCTATATCCATCTATCTGTATCTATCTATCTATCTATCTATCTATATCTATCTGTATCTATATATATCTGTATCTATCGAGCTGTATCTTTATCTATCTGTATCTATCGAGCTGTATCTATATCTATCTGTATCTATCTGTATATCGAGCTGTATCTATATCTATCTGTATCTATCGATATCTATCTGTATCTATCTGTATCTATCAATCCGTGTCTAAATCTATCTGTATCTATTTGTGTCTATATCTATCTATCTATATCTGTATCTATCTATCTGTAAATCTGTATCTATCTATATCTGTATCCATCTATCTGTATCTATCTGTATCTATCTCTATCGAGCTGTATCTATATCTATCTGTATCTATCGAGCTGTATCTCTATATATCTGTATCTATCTAAATGTTTCTATCTGTATCTATCTGTATCTGTATCTATCTGTATATATCTGTATCTGTGTCTATCTGTATCTATCTTTATCTATCTGTATCTGTATCTATCTGTATATATCTGTATCTATCTGTATCTATCGAGCTGTATCTATTTCTATCTGTATCTATCTGTATCTATCGAGCTGTATCTATATCTATCTATCTATATCTATATCTATATCTCTGTATCTATCTAAATGTTTCTATCTGTATCTCTATCTATATCTATCTGCATATATCTGTGTCTATCTGTATCTATCTGTGTCTATCTGTATCTATCTATGTCTATCTGTATCTATCTGTGTCTATCTATCTATATCTGTATCTATCTATATCCACCTGTATCTATCTGTATCTATCTATATGTATCGAGCTGTATCTATATCTATCTGTATCTATATCTATCTGTATCTATCAATCTGTGTCTATATCTCTCTGTATCTATCTATTCCAATAGAAGTGGTAGAGGCCAAAACAGTAATTGAATTTAAGCAGGCATGGGATAGGCATAAGGCTATCCTAAACAAAAGATAAATCCAGGTAAAGTATCCATGTAATTGGGCAGACTAGATGGGCCGAAAGGTTCTTATCTGACCACATTTTTCTATGTTTTTCTATGTTTTCTATCTGTATCTATTTATATATGTATCTATGTGTGTCTGTCTGTATCTATCTATATCTGTATCTTTCTATCTATCTGTATCTATTTATCTGTGTATATCTATATCTGTATCTATGTCTATATCTGTATCTATCTATATCTGTATCTATCTATATCTGTATCTATCTATATCTATCTATATCTATCAATCAATCTGTGTCTATATCTATCTGTATCTATATGTGTCTGTCTGTATCTATCTATATCTGTATCTTTCTATCTATCTGTATCTATTTATCTGTGTATATCTATATCTGTATCTATCTATCTATCTATATCTGTATCTTTCTATCTATCTGTATCTATTTATCTGTGTATATCTATATCTGTATCTATGTCTATATCTGTATCTATCTATCTATATGTATCTATCTATATCTGTATCTATCTATATCTATCTATATCTATCAATCTGTGTCTATATCTATCTGTATCTATATGTGTCTATCGATATCTATCTATATTTGTATCTTTCTATCTATCTGTATCTATTTATCTGTGTATATCTATATCTGTATCTATGTCTATATCTGTATCTATCTATCTATCTATCTATCTATCTATCTATCTGTATCTCTCTATCTGTATCTATCTATCTGTATCTCTCTATCTGTATCTATCTGTCTATCTATCTATCTGTATCTATCTGTATCTATCTATCTATATCTATCAGGGTTATTCAAAGAGATTCGAAAAGTCACCGAACCGTTCGGTAACTTTTCGTTCTCTTCAATTCGGTTCCTTTTGCCGATTGCATTTCGGTGACCCTGCGGTGTATTCAGCAAGCACCACAGGGTCCCCGAATTGCAGGGAAAAGCTGCCGCAAACCTGACGAAAACTAACCGAATGCACGCTGAAAACAAGCAAAAACATCTGGATTAACCTTCGAAAAACCCGAACAGGAGCCGAACATGAGCCGAATCACACAGAGCCGAAGCAGCTGTGAGGTAGAGGAGGCAGTGAATAAATTAGAAAAACCATTTGTATGAATCTGGGAAAAATAAACGCTGTTTGCAAAGAAACTACTGAGCGAAAATGTCTGAAATTTTCACAGGAGGTCCAGGGAATGATAATAAAGAGGACTGTTACAAAAAAAATAAGTAAACTGAAGAGAAAAAAAATCGGACTTTTAAAAAAAAAAAAAATCAGAAAAATGCTTAAAGTATCCTAAAAAATCTATAAATAAAGAGACTTTTTGCTGCAGAATTTTATACTGAACAGTTTATTAGATATTGAATTAAAACGGGAATATTTTTAACATTGAAGCCTATGGGATTCTCCTGAATAAACCTGCCGAATTAAACCACCGAATGGCAGGGCATTTCGGGAACCTTTCACTGCTGGTTTGTGTTCTCTGAATAGCCGAAGCAATGCTTTTTCATGGGGATTTCACTGCCCTCGAACAGGCACCGAACAGGCACCGTATGTGCAGGCAATTCGCCAGGAATTGGTGAACTGCCTGCTCTCTGGATAGCCGAATGGTCAGGAAAGGTAACCGAACGCTGATTTTCAGCGTTCGGTTACCTTTCACAAGCAATTCGGATCTCTTTGAATAACCCTGTATCTGTATCTATCTATCTATCTCTATCTGTATCTATCTATCTGTATCTATCTGTATCTATCTGTATCTATCTGTATCTATATGTATCTATCTATCTGTATCTATCTGTATCTATCTGTATGTATCTATATCTGTATCTGTATCTATCTATCTATCTGTATCTATCTATCTGTATCTATCTATCTATCTATCTATCTATATCTATCTATCTATCTATCTGTATCTATCTGTATCTATCTGTATGTATCTATATCTGTATCTGTATCTATCTATCTATCTATCTGTATCTATCTATCTGTATCTATCTATCTATCTATATCTATCTATCTATCTATCTATCTATCTATCTATCTGTATCTATCTGTATCTATCTGTATGTATCTATATCTGTATCTGTATCTATCTATCTGTATCTATCTATCTGTATCTATCTATCTGTATCTATCTATCTATCTGTATCTATCTATCTATCTGTATCTATCTGTATCTATCTATCTGTATCTATCTGTATCTATCTGTATCTATCTATCTGTATCTATCTATCTGTATCTATCTATCTGTATCTATCTATCTGTATCTATCTGTATCTGTCTCTCTATCTATCTATCTGTATCTATCTATCTGTATCTATCTATCTGTATCTATCTATCTGTATCTCTCTATCTGTATCTATCTATCTGTATCTATCTATCTGTATCTATCTGTATTTATCTATCTGTATCTATCTATCTGTATCTCTCTATCTGTATCTCTCTATCTGTATCTGTATCTATCTGTATCTGTATCTATCTATCTGTATCTATCTCTCTATCTATCTATCTATCTATCTATCTATCTATCTATCTATCTGTCTATCTATATGTCTATCTATATCTCTATCTATCTGTCTATCTCTCTATCTATCTATCTATCTATCTATCTATCTATCTATCTATCTATCTATCTATCTATCTATATCTATCTGTCTATCTCTCTATCTATCTCTCTATCTATCTATCTATCTATCTATCTATCTATCTATCTGTATCTATCTATCTATCTATCTATCTATCTATCTATCTATCTATCTATCTATCTATCTATCTATCTATCGGTGTCTATCTATTTTGGCCATATTGTATAAAGCCAGTATCTGTGGTATGATGCAGTGTGTGTATAAGGTAACAGTCCACATATCATGGTGCGTAGCGCTCCTTTCTCTACAGTATTGTAGCACACTGTTTGTCATAGGATCACATACAGGTCCATATTGCGCCTGTGGGGGTGTATTAAACATTAATGACCGGACCGCTAACCCCCCAGCGCACATTTTAAATCAATAAAAAAAATCCTCGGGGTCACAGGAAGGGGAACAGACACTGTAATGTATTTTTCTTATAAAAGTAAGACATCTTTAATTAGGGGCCCTGTACCAGGAGGCCGAGCCGTTCCCTTCATCTCGCGGCTTCAACAGTTCAAAATTAATAATTTATTATTTCCCAAACACAGTCGACGTTCTGCCATATGGGCCTTTCATCATGAATCAAACTGGAGAATATGTTTGAGCATTATGAATTTATATTATATCAAAAAAAGGGAAGCTCCTGCCTCGCGGTGCCGCAGGAATACAAATGTCCATCAGTAAAGTTGTACGTCTGTGCCGGGTGTCTTTATGCCAGATAAATGGGCTCCCGTCGATGCCGTCTTGTTATAGGGCCATTTTACTCTCACCCAAGGGAAATGGAACTGACGGAACCAGTGCAACGGGAAGAACAGTGACCCCTGGTCACCTTGGTTAGGCTTTGGCGAAGATTGACGTTGGTGCTCAGATACTTAAAGGACCAAACAGGAGACCATTCATCCTCAAATATCTTCTATCTGCGGAATATTGGTGATAGGAAACAAACCGAAAACTAACAAAATAGTTGAGTTGTTGGTATTTCAGGACTTGAATCTTAATTAAAATGTGTTCTTAATATTTAGTCTCAAACTCAATCGATACAAACAATACCAAATTGGACACTTTGTTCGATCTGGGAAGGTTGAGCTTGTGGAGTCAAGCAGAACATCTGGAGGAGCGCCCTGGTAGTCCTGGTGGTTGTCTATGTGGTCTATAGCCCAACAGCAAACAAGCCACTAACGGGACTTCCTCAACGATCCAGGCAACTCAGAAGCCATACTCCAGTAGAATTATTGGTAGCAGACCTGACCAGTTGGGGAGACTTCCAATATTGACTCTGGCCAGCAGAGTGGCAGAGTGCCCCCTCTAGGGCAGAATTATCATAGCAGTGGTATTACATTGCCAGGTGTGGAGACCTTTTGATATCCCCACTGAACCGAAAGAGCGGGTGAGTTCCCTTTTTGGGCCACAATACCAATTTGTTGGCAGAGCCGGATGGAGGACTCAATGGTTCTGGAGCCATAGTGTTTGGTGGGCCTTTGCCCCATCCCTTTTCACCTCCATTATATGTCTGCCCCCATTGTTCCACCTCACTTTTCAATTTCACTTCTACCCTGGAAGTACCTGCAGGTACCTGTCACGTGATGCCAGCCAAGCCTTATAGTGTATGAGCCAGGAAATGCCATTACCTGCCTCTCCGATTGATACAGCTTTGAGCGGAAGTTAAATCTCAGCTTTAAATACCTGCTATATGATAACTACATAGCTTTATAAACTGAAACTGCAGGCACGCACGGTCGTTGAACTAACTAAACAAACCAGAAGACTGAAGTTGTTCCTGGGAGTGTCCCTTTAAAGGACATCAAGGCTTAACACTGTTTTGTTTTTCAATCTTCAGCATATGTTGAACAAGTAGGTCAGGAGAGAAAGTTGATTTGAAGCCTCTAAATCCGCAAGTTCCTTCTGCTGGGAAAAAAATAAGTTCTAAGCTCTGTCGTTTACTGCAATGCAGATAAAGAGCTTCTGATGAGGAACCTGTGTGTGTCTGGCAAAGCAAACGAGTGCTTTTCTCGGCGACTGTGCTCACGTCAGAAACACTTTTCAGTCTTCCTGCCACCAGGCACATCACAATTATTTGCCAACGGAAGCAAAGCTACCTCTTAAAGCTAGCATAGAAAATAAATATATATATATACACTGAGATAAAATAGTTTAAACACAATTTTAGTGTTGCTTTTTGTGTGTTCATTCATCCTTCACAGACATATTATTGGGATAAGAGGTTTTACACTCCATGGGGTATCCCTCGCCTCATTATTTCTAGCAAGGGATCCCTTGTAATTTTAAGCCATAAAAATTTGGGATTGCTAAAGAAATGATCAGTGGGGAATCATGGAGTGAGTTCGGGGGAATCATGAAGATAAGCTCCTCTAAACTAATGTGTTTTCAGAGATGTCTTGAAGGACTGGAGAGATGAGGAGAGTCTAGAGTTGCGGGGGAGGGAGTTCCATAGAAAGGGGGCAGCTCGGTAGAAGTCTTGAAGGTGGGAGTTGGGGGTGCGGGTACGTGGAACTGATAGCATCAGATCATTGGCCGAGCAATGTGGTTGGGATGGGATGCACCTGTTAATAAGGGAGGAGATGTAGGCAGGGGCGATGTGTGAGAGGTGCGTGAGGTGAGGTGTGAGAGCTGCGGGAAGTGAGGTGGAGGAGCCTTGCACAGGCGTTCATTACAGACTGCAGAGGCATAATCTGGGATTTCTTAAGGCCAGAGAAAAGGAGGTTACAGTAGTCAAGGCGGGAGATAATGAGAGCTTGGATGAACATTTTATCAGAGTCCTGATTAAGAAAAGGGACAGACACGTGCAATGTTTTATAGGTGCAAGTAGCAGGATTTGGTTAGTGACTGAATGTGAGGAGTGAATGAGAGATCAGAGTTGAGAAGAGGACCCAGTGTCAACTGCAGCGGAAAGGTCAAGAAGAATAAACACAGAGAAGTGACCTTTGGTTTTAGCAGCAACTAAATCATTAGTCACCTTGGTCAGAGCCGTCTCAGGGCTGAAACAACTAATCGATTATGAATTTAGTTGACAATTGTTTTTATTATCAATTAATCGGTTGGTCGATTGATCGTCCTGTTTGCAACACACTCTGTTCAGAATCACAGACTAACCTCAGACGATGCTTTGAAGCTGATTGTATGATTTAGTTCTAGGGTTTTCTCCATAGATACAACCAGTTTATTTATTTAGCTTATAACATTAACAGAACTATAGCACAGACTCTTGGGTACTGCCACTGGGTGGAGGAGCTGTAACGCCGGTGTTTAACCATTAATTGGAGCTTGAGTCCTGTGCCACCACCCCACCCACCCTCCCTGCCTCCATGTCTCCGGTCCTGAGCTGATATCCCTGCCTTTGCTCCTGTCTCTTTCCCTAAATTCCCTCCCACACTCAGGTCTGGTCTCTTGCCAAAACTCACTTTTCTCCCCCACTCTGTATATTCATAAAATTATTTTAATGGGACACTCTACGCATCCTGATAACTTAAGCTTATTAAAGAGGTCAGGCTGCGTGGAGTGGCCCCCCACAATCACCCACACTTTGTGTGCTAATGTCATCATGTCTTTCCAAGTGCTTTTAGCAGTGTTCATTTCGGGAGAACATAGACGTGGGCTTGAGCTACGCACGCAGCATTAATCCATCACTCTGTCGCGCACGTACCTTAAGTGAGAAAAATGATGCATGATATGCAATTTGCATATGTACACACAAAAGTTACGTACACTACTCACATTGTGTAAAAAAAACAAAGGGGGAGAGGGATTGGTTGTGTAGCGCTCACTCCCGGAGGAGCCGCTGAATAAACCTCGGGTTAGTCTCACCGCACTAGGAAATAACTATACTCCAGCACTGTTGTGGATTTTTATATATTATATTCTTTACTGATCCCAATAAAGCAGCATATAATACGCATATACGGTATTTGAGTAACAAGAATTCGTAACGCAGGAAAAACACGCAGCGGTAAAAGAAACCTTTAACCCCCTCAGTTCTGGAGTGTAAATCCCCTGAATAATAGCTCAAAAATATGTATGTGTGTTGTCTCGGGTACCCGGGTACTGTGTTCAACTGGCCAGTGAATGAAAGAAAACAATCTTCGACTAGTCACCGTTGGGGCCCTTAAAGGAACAGATAGACAAGTGCGCAATGTTCTGCGTTTTCACCAGGCCGAAGCCTTCTCACCCATCCGGTGTAACCGCTTGTCCTGGACCGATGAACGCTGGAGAAAGGGATCTCTCTCAAGAGGATCTGTACTCGCTGCCACTTGGAACTCGATGCTGTTAACGCCTGCACTCCTGATCGAGTGATCGCCAGAACACGAACACATAGGCTGCCAGCACTCCTCTCCAGTTTGCAGCCTCTCCTCACACGATGTCCCTCTTCTCCCAAACCGCACTTTGTCACGAACAGTTCATCGTAGCACACTCTGTACTCTCAACGCTCAGGGAACAGCACGATCTTTAACAGGACTGTAATAACTTCCACACTCTGGCCTGGTTTCAAACCCTAACAGCCCCAGCGTGCGTCCTACGTCTCTCATTGCTCTGTTCACACTCCTTCTGCCTTGCACGAGGCTGTTGATCTCTTTCCTTTTCCTGTACACCCCCTTCCTGTCCTCACGCAAAGGATGAAGGTAGATGTAGTTCAGTTTTGTCCAGCATAGTCTAACAATGTCTCTGTCTCCCCCTGGTGGCAACAATAGTTCAATGCAGCAGAATACAGTGTTTTTAAAGCAGCGCTACAGTTGTTTTGTTCATAGTGTTCCTTTGACTAAACAAAATTATTTTTTTAATCCGATTAATCGAAAAAGAAATCTGTCATCTCATCGATTATGAAAATAATATTTAGCTGCAGCCCTGGTTTCAGTGGAGCGCTGCGACAGCCGGACTTGTGCCGATGAAGAAGAGAGTTAGCCGGTAGGAAACCAGTGAGCTGGTTATTATAGACCAGGCGTTCTAAGATTTTGGAGGCAAATGGGGAGCAGAGAGATGGGACGGTAGTTCAAAAGGGAGGTGGGGGTCACAAGATGACTTCTTTAGGATGGGGGTGATCAGACCATGTTTGAATGCAGAGGGGAAGAGTCCAGAGGAGAGGGAGAGGTTGAAAGTATGAATCAAAGCAGAGACAATGACTGGAAGGACAGACCGATTGAGACACAGATAGATAGATGCGAGAGGATAGATCTAGCTCTCTCTATCTATCTATATCTATCTATATCTATCAATATTTATCAAACCATATCGATCAATATCTTTCAATCTCTATCAATATCTATCAAACCACATGTATCAATATCTATCCATCCATATATCTATATACTATATATTGTGTGGTTTCCATTTCTGCGTTTTTAATATGGATGTTGGTGTCTTAGACACAGCTCCAGATCTGACTCATCCTGTGAGGTACATTAAATGTAAAGATATAGGCAGACGCCACGGAATAAAACACATATTACCTTTTCTGTGTAAATGTTAGTTCAGGATGTGAGTACGTGGGCTTAGGCTATATTAAAGTGAAATCAAAGCACTGGCACGTGCCTTTCACAATACCACAAGATGAATTAGTCTGTTCCGGCTTCTTTCCTTTGTCAGTTTTATAAAACAACAAAAATAGAAATTGTATCTTTGATGGAGATTTGTGTTTTTCTTTCTTTTTTTTAAGGAACTGCCAATATTCCTCAAATGACCAACAATTATTCATTCTCTTATAAAACATGCACAGTCCATTACTACCCTTTCTATATCACTGTTACTGCTCCCACTGGGAGGATATTCCATGTATCTACTACCCTTTCTATATCACTGTTACTGCTCCCACTGGGAGGTTATTCCATGTATCTACTACCCTTTCTATATCACTGTTACTGCTCCCACTGGGAGGCTATTCCATGTATCTACTACCCTATGTCACTGTTACTGCTCCCACTGGGAGGCTATTCCATGTATCTACTACCCTTTCTATATCACTGTTACCTGCTCCCACTGGGAGGCTATTCCATGTATCTACTACCCTTTCTATATCACTGTTACTGCCCCCACTGGGAGGCTATTCCATGTATCTACTACCCTTTCTATATCACTGTTACCTGCTCCCACTGGGAGGCTATTCCATGTATCTACTACCCTTTCTATATCACAGTTACTGCCCCACTGGGAGGATATTCCATGTATCTACTACCCTTTCTATATCACTGTTACTGCTCCCACTGGGGATATTCTGTATCTACTACCCTTTCTATATCACTGTTACTGCTCCCACTGGGAGGATATTCCATGTATCTACTACCTTTCTATATCACTGTTACTGCTCCACTGGGAGGTTATTCCATGTATCTACTACCCTTTCTATATCACTGTTACTACTCTCACTGGGAGGATATTCCATGTATCTACTACCCTTTCTATATCACTGTTACTGCTCCCACTGGGAGGATATTCCATGTATCTACTACCTTTCTATATCACTGTTACTGCTCCCACTGGGAGGATATTCCATGTATCTACTACCCTTTCTATATCACTGTTACTGCTCCACTGGGAGGCTATTCCATGTATCTACTACCCTTTCTATATCACTGATACTGCCCCACTGGGAGGCTATTCCATGTATCTACTACCCTTTCTATATCACTGATACTGCCCCACTGGGAGGCTATTCCATGTATCTACTACCCTTTCTATATCACTGTTACTGCTCCCACTGGGAGGTTATTCCATTATCTACTACCCTTTCTATATCACTGTTACTGCTCCCACTGGGAGGATATTCAATGTATCTACTACCCTTTCTATATCACTGTTACTGCTCCCACTGGGAGGTTATTCCATGTATCTACTACCCTTTCTATATCACTGTTACATGGATAGCCTCCAGTGGGAGCAGTATCTACTACCTTTTATATCACAGTTACTGCCCCACTGGGAGATATTCCATGTATCTACTACCCTTTCTATATCACTGTTACTACTCTCACTGGGAGGATATTCCATGTATCTACTACCTTTCTCATATCACTGTTACTGCTCCCACGGGAGGCTATTCCATGTATCTACTACCCTTTCTATATCACTGTTACTGCTCCACGGATAGTTCCATGTATCTACTACCCTTTCTATATCCTGTTACTGCCCCCACTGGAGGAATTCATGTATCTACTACCCTTTCTATGTCACTGTTACTGTCCCCACTGGGAGGCTATTCCATGTATCTGCTACCCTTTCTATATCACTGTTACTGCCCCACTGGGAGGATATTCATGTATCTACTACCCTTTCTATATCACTGTTACTGCTCCCACTGGGAGGTTATTCCATGTATCTACTACCCTTTCTATATCACTGTTACATGGAATAGCCTCCCAGTGGGGGCAGTATCTACTACCCTTTCTATATCACAGTTACTGCCCCACTGGGAGGATATTCCATGTATCTACTACCCTTTCTATATCACTGTTACTACTCTCACTGGGAGGATATTCCATGTATCTACTACCCTTTCTATATCACTGTTACTGCTCCCACTGGGAGGCTATTCCATGTATCTACTACCCTTTCTATATCACTGTTACTGCTCCCACTGGGAGGATATTCCATGTATCTACTACCCTTTCTATATCACTGTTACTGCCCCCACTGGGAGGATATTCCATGTATCTACTACCCTTTCTATGTCACTGTTACTGTCCCCACTGGGAGGCTATTCCATGTATCTGCTACCCTTTCTATATCACTGTTACTGCTCCCACTGGGAGGATATTCCATGTATCTACTACCCTTTCTATATCACTGTTACTGCTCCCACTGGGAGGATATTCCATGTATCTACTACCCTTTCTATATCACTGTTACTGCTCCCACTGGGAGGTTATTCCATGTATCTACTACCCTTTCTATATCACTCTTACTGCCCCCACTGTGTGGATATTCCATGTATCTACTACCCTTTCTATATCACTGTTACATGGAATAGCCTCCCAGTGGGGACAGTAACAGTGATATAGAAAGGGTAGTAGATACTGCTCCCACTGGGAGGATATTCCATGTATCTACTACCCTTTCTATATCACTGTTACTGTCCCCACTGGGAGGCTATTCCATGTATCTGCTATCCTTTCTATATCACTGTTACTGCTCCCACTGGGAGGTTATTCCATGTATCTACTAGCCTTTCTATATCACTGTTACTGCTCCCACTGGGAGGATATTCCATATATCTACTACCCTTTCTATATCACTGTTACCTGCTCCCACTGGGAGGCTATTCCATGTATCTGCTATCCTTTCTATATCACTGTTACTGTCCCCACTGGGAGGCTATTCCATGTATCTACTAGCCTTTATATATCACTCTTACTGCCCCCACTGGGAGGATATTCCATGTATCTACTACCCTTTCTATATCACTGTTACTGCCCCCACTAGGAGGATATTCCATGTATCTACTAGCCTTTCTATATCACTGTTACTGCCCCCACTAGGAGGCTATTCCAGACATATATGATTGATATATAGCTGTTTTGGGTTATATATGTTGGTAAGGTCACTGGTGGTCTCCTTGTGCCTCCATCCTGTGCTCACATTTATCGTTATTATTAATTTCGGACATATATACCGCGTCACACACGGACTCGCTGCGTTATGTTGCTGTAGGACATTTTTGGTGTTTGTTGACTTGAGGTAAACAGATAAACGAGAACAAACTGAAATATAATCCCAGACGCCGACACGAGCTGCAGCAATAAACGGAACATTAAATTCAAACGCACACTGCAAGCAGAACCACCACAAACATCACCCTGCGAACATTTCACGACGCGGAGGCCGCGGATCAGACTCCTCATGATTTCTTCTGTTTATAAACACATGTTTATCTCATAACCGGCTCCGTGTGTTCACAGTACAATCCGGTTTTGTTACTCTTATGGCTCCTCTGTGCTTTCCTCTTAAACAATATATATACCGGCGGCACTGTGTTGAGTTGGCGCCTCCCTCCCCTGAGCTGGTAAAGCTTTCACGCAGAATGCCGTGGCGGCACAATAAGAGGAGCGTGGAATTTACATAGTGCTAACATTCCGAGGCCGCCTTTTTCTTTTATGGGATTACAAGACACTCCGGGAGCTGGCGGAAAGCAAACGCCGGGGGATAAGAATTCGGTCTGTCCTAATTTCTGTGCCGGCCTGAGCTGCTCCGTGTGAGGACACTCTTTGATTACCATGCTACATGGATCTTGAAAATGACACCTTCCACCTCCTGCCTCTCCAGTTACCCACCCCCAAACATAACTTTACCCCCAACCCAATAACTCACAAACCCCACTCTTAGATTTTTGAATGGCGGAAACGGCCACAGCTTTTCCGGATCACAATTACAAAACAAAAGCCTTAAAGGGACGCTCTACACCCCCACCTCTTTAGCTCATGTGGTCATGGTGCGCATAGTGCTCCCTACTCCTCTCCATTCACCCATGGTCAACTGATATCGCTGCGTGTGTCCTCCGCCCACACGGCTGTCACTCAGCAGATGGGATTTTGAATTCCAGCTCGGAGACCGATGATGTCAACACGCATTGTATGCTGACATCATCGTGTCTCTGTACGCTTGCGGCAGCGCACACTCTTTGAAACGGCAACTGAGGCCTGGAACTGTATGTGCGTGCACTTCACCAATGCATCGTTTTAAGCAGGCGCTGTGTAGCTTGCGTAGGAGCTGCAAACTGCGCACTGCAACGGGACTTGCGCAAATTACAACGCAAGTTCCGTAGCGCCTGCGCAGAGAGCTGGATCTGAACTGCACGCGCATGCACAGATCTGATCCATCGACTGCCTCTCTGAGAACGCTCGCTACACGATTGGTCTCAGAGGGTGACTGTGACGGAATGGAAGTCCGCCTGCGGTCCTGCTCTATCTGACCCCCCCTTTGATGGCGTCCGGCCCAACTACCGAGTGGCACGGCACTCGGCGTCTCGAGCGGCCTGGAGGATGAAAGGGCGTTGGTCCGGCGTCTGGAGAGATGGTGCGGTGTTGCCTTGGGGATCCCGTTCCTGGGTTGAGTGGTGATGCAGGAGACCGCTGAGTGTCTCCTGCAATAGTGATTGTAGCTCTGAAATGAAGACACCAGACGTGGCTGTATGCTTTAAAACAGTGAACTGAATTTTATGGGTTTCAACAGGGTCAATTATACAACTTCACACAAACAGATTACCAACTCCCCCACCCACACAACCAGCACTGATTGGCTCCTTTCCCAGCCTCCTGTTCCCTATCAGGTCCCTTTCAGCCTTCCCATTGTCCAGGGATTAGGCAGATGAGGTCTTGGAAAAGCCTCCAATCAGCTGGCTTGCCGTATCCTCTATCTTGCCCTTTCAGGCTCCCCCATTGTCCAGGGGATTAGGCAGATGAGGTCTTGGAAAAGCCTCCAATCAGCTGGCCCGCTGCATCCTCCATTTTGGGGCATGAGATCCTTTGTTCTGTGAAACCATGCTGGGATGAGCAAAATGGTGACGGGGAAAAACACATACAAACGGTTTCTTTTCATACTTTTACAGTCACATCATACAGGGTACATTTTTATTACATTACACCAATAAAACCACATCTAGCAATAAATAAGAGGTCCATAGGCTCACACGCAAAACCAAAACGAAAACAGGAAAAATGGTCTTTAAAAAGGGTTCAGTCTTTAGTCCTGTGGCTCGCTGAAAAGAGCTCTCATGTCCTTTCCGTGACAGTGACGTTGGCCACTCTGTCTGTGACATCACTAGTGACCGATCTGGTGACCGGCAGCCGGGTAAATAAAAAAATCCCAGCTGCTGGTGATGCTGGGTGGGGTGGAGGAAACTCCTCTACTTCATCCCACAATTTTACCAGATCGGGAGAGCAGGGGGGGTGCAGTCCTCACATCCTGATCACTGTAATGACAAGCGAGCACCGCCCATTGGCGTGGCTTAAAGAAGGCGAGGCGTACAGGCAGATTGCAGCCCGCCCTGCAACTAATGCTGCGGGGAGGGGCGAACGAGGTGGCCCATTGAAGACAGCGGGGCGTACCTGTACGCCCTTTGTATTCAAAGCCATTCTGCCGCCCGGACGGCATAGTATGTCCAGGGGCAGCAAGGGGTTAAAGTGATAAAGTGGACAGGATGAGTTTGATGATATAATCTTATTATGTCAGTGCCGAACATCTGACACAGTTAACTTTTCACTGTTTTGGGTCTCGGGCCTGGAGCTGCAGTTCCAATAGCCAGTGTGTGAGTCCGGCCCTGTGCGCACACAAACCATAACCAAAATTAAAAAAAATCTAAACTCACTCACACACTCACCCGCTGACTCAATACACACACTCACCCTCTGACTCGATCACACACTCAGCCGCTGACCCGATCACACATTCACCCACTGACTTGATCACACACTCACCCACTGACTCACTCACCCACTGACTCGCTCACACACTGACTCGCTCACACACTCACCCTCTGACTCATTCACACTCACCCGCTGACTCGATCACACACTCACCCGCTGACTCGCTCACACACTCACCCGCTGACTCGCTCACACACTCACCCACTGACTCGATCACACACTCACCCTCTGACTCATTCACACTCACCCGCTGACTCATTCACACTCACCCGCTGACTCGCTCACACACTCACCCGCTGATTCGCTCACACTCACCTGCTGACTCGATCACACACTCACCCGCTGACTCGATCACACACTCACCCGCTGACTCATTCACACTCACCCGCTGACTCGCTCACACACTCACCCGCTAACTCATTCACACTCACCCACTCACACACTCACCCGCTGACTCCATCACACACTCACCCTCTGACTCATTCACACTCACCTGCTGACTCGATCACACACTCAGCCGCTGACCCGATCACACATTCACCCACTGACTTGATCACACACTCACCCACTGACTTGATCACACACTCACCCACTGACAAGCTCACACACTCACCCGCTGACTCATTCACACTCACCCGCTGACTCGCTCACACACTCACCCACTGACTCGCTCACACACTCACCCACTGACTCGATCACACACTCACCCTCTGACTCATTCACACTCACCCGCTGACTCATTCACACTCACCCGCTGACTCGCTCACACACTCACCCGCTAACTCATTCACACTCACCCACTCACCCGCTGACTCCATCACACACTCACCCTCTGACTCATTCACACTCACCCTCTGACTCATTCACACTCACCTGCTGACTCGATCACACACTCAGCCGCTGACCCGATCACACATTCACCCACTGACTTGATCACACACTCACCCACTGACAAGCTCACACACTCACCCTCTGACTCATTCACACTCACCCGCTGACTCATTCACACTCACCCGCTGACTCGCTCACACACTCACCCGCTGATTCGCTCACACTCACCTGCTGACTCGATCACACACTCACCCGCTGACTCGATCACACTCACCCACTGACTCGCTCACACACTCACCCGCTGATTCGCTCACACAGTCACCCACTGATTCGCTCACACACTCACCCGCTGATTCGCTCACACAGTCACCCACTGATTCGCTCACACACTCACCGCTGACTCGATCACACACTCACCGCTGACTCGATCACACTCACCCACTGACTCGCTCACACACTCACCCGCTGATTCGCTCACACAGTCACCCACTGACTCGATCACACACTCACCGCTGACTCATTCACACTCACCCGCTGACTCGCTCACACACTCACCCGCTGACTCGCTCACACACTCACCCGCTGACTCGATCACACACCCTCTGACTCATACACACTCACCCGCTGACCCGATCACACATTCACCCACTGACTTGATCACACACTCACCCACTGACTCACTCACCCACTGACTCGCTCACACACTGACTCGCTCACACACTCACCGCTGACTCGCTCACACACTCACCGCTGACTCGCTCACACACTCACCCGCTGACTCGATCACACACTCACCCGCTGACTCGATCACACACTCAGCCGCTGACCCGATCACACATTCACCCACTGACTTGATCACACACTCACCCACTGACTCACTCACCCACTGACTCGCTCACACACTGACTCGCTCACACACTCACCCGCTGACTCGCTCACACACTCACCCGCTGACTCGCTCACACACTCACCCGCTGACTCGATCACACACTCACCCGCTGACTCGATCACACATTCACCCGCTGACTCGATCACACACTCAGCCGCTGACCCGATCACACATTCACCCACTGACTTGATCACACACTCACCCACTGACTCACTCACCCACTGACTCGCTCACACACTGACTCGCTCACACACTGACTCGCTCACACACTCACCCGCTGACTCGCTCACACACTCACCCGCTGACTCGCTCACACACTCACCCGCTGACTCGATCACACACTCACCCGCTGACTCGATCACACATTCACCCACTGACTTGATCACACACTCACCCACTGACAAGCTCACACACTCACCCTCTGACTCATTCACACTCACCCGCTGACTCATTCACACTCACCCGCTGACTCGCTCACACACTCACCCGCTGATTCGCTCACACTCACCTGCTGACTCGATCACACACTCACCCGCTGACTCGATCACACTCACCCACTGACTCGATCACACTCACCCACTGACTCGCTCACACACTCACCCGCTGATTCGCTCACACAGTCACCCACTGATTCGCTCACACACTCACCCGCTGACTCGCTCACACACTCACCCGCTGACTCGATCACACACTCACCCGCTGACTCGATCACACTCACCCACTGACTCGCTCACACACTCACCCGCTGATTCGCTCACACAGTCACCCACTGACTCGATCACACACTCACCCGCTGACTCATTCACACTCACCCGCTGACTCGCTCACACACTCACCCGCTGACTCGCTCACACACTCACCCGCTGACTCGATCACACACCCTCTGACTCATACACACTCACCCGCTGACCCGATCACACATTCACCCACTGACTTGATCACACACTCACCCACTGACTCACTCACCACTGACTCGCTCACACACTGACTCGCTCACACACTCACCCGCTGACTCGCTCACACACTCACCCGCTGACTCGCTCAACACTCACCCGCTGACTCGATCACACACTCACCCGCTGACTCGATCACACCACTCAGCCGCTGACCCGATCACACATTCACCCACTGACTTGATCACACACTCACCCACTGACTCACTCACCCACTGACTCGCTCAACACTGACTCGCTCACACACTGACTCGCTCATACACTCACCGCTGACTCGCTCACACACTCACCCGCTGACTCGCTCACACACTCACCCGCTGACTCGATCACACACTCACCCGCTGACTCGATCACACACTCAGCCGCTGACCCGATCACACATTCACCCACTGACTTGATCACACACTCACCCACTGACTCACTCACCCACTGACTCACTCACCCACTGACTCGCTCACACGATCACACACTCACCCTCTGACTCATTCACACTCACCCGCTGACTCGCTCATACACTCACCCGCTGACTCGCTCATACACTCACCCGCTGATTCGCTCACACACTCACCCGCTCACAAACTCACGCTCTCACACGCAAACTCACTCACAAACTCCCTCACAGTCACTCCCTCTCACTCTTTCTAGTGCTGTCTGTCTCTTGTGCGCGCTCTCACTGCACCTTTTCTTGTGCTCTCTCTCTGCTGTATCTTGCTGTCTTTCTCTCTTTCCCGTTTCTTGCTGTGTCTCTGTGCTTTCCTTTATTGTCCCTCTCTCTGTTGTCTCTTTTTCTCCCTGTGTGTATAGATTTCTTTCCTTCCCTGTCTCTGCAGTAGCTGGGGGTGAAAGTTCAGCCCCGCCCTCCCCTCAGCTCACAGTACAGGAGGGAGGAGCAGGCCCGTCTTTAATATTGATTGGACCCTGGGCAAACTTTTTTTTGGGCCCCCCCCCGAAAGCTCGCCAACCGCATAATTTTGCTCTCCACCCCCAACATCACAAAACAAAAAACTGTGACCCACACGCAGCACATTACTGTGAGTTTTATTGCTGTGGTGAAGCACTGCAATACACTCACACACACACACACACTAACAGGGTTATTCAGAGAGAGGTGAAAAGCAGGAGAATAACTGGAGAATGAAAAATTCTAGGTCAAAATAGCCAAACCAGAAAAATTCTCCCTTTCATCTCACTTTCCAAATCGGCTATTTTGACCTAGAATTTTTCATTCTCCAGTCATTCTCCTGCTTTTCACCGCTCTCTGAATAACCCTGTATATATTAATGTGACTGAGTCTTATTCTTGTGCAGCTCTGTGATACATGTGCAGGGTCAGCAACCTTGGCTCTACAGATGTTTTGAGCCTACATTTCCCATGAGACTCACCCAATCTAATGAGTAGCTGAGCATCATGGGAGATGTAGTTCCAAGGTTGCTGACCCTGTACCAGTTCAGAGGAGAGCGCTATGATTTTTCATAATAAACTTTTTATGCTTTACTATAATTACTCGTTATCTATTTTCCTGCTCTTTATCATGAATACAACATGGAATGCAGATCACACACGCACGCCACACACAATGCATGTGAAAGAGTAGGTTTCCTTGTCTGGCTCTTCCACATGTCTGAGGATTTGTGCTCCTGGATAATTCACTATGTGCCTCTTGAAAGGGGATGAATATTAGAGATTGTAAGCTCTTAAATTGGAGAAGGCTCCTATTTTCCCCGCTTAGATTGTAACCTCACAGAAGTGGGCTTCTATGTTCCTTTCATTCTCCATATAATCACACTTTGTTGTGTCTGTCACTGGGCAGCGCTGCGCTGGATGTGCTGAGGACCAGGATTAGCTGGGACACATCAGCCGCTTCCTCTCATAGATCAGCAGCCGTCACATAAAGGGGCATAAGGAGGGATTTCCCACTAAGCATTTGTAATAAAGGTGATCATGACAGAGTTTGTTTAAGGTTGTCAAAAATGCAAAACCCACACATTCTTCAGTATCAAAGCATTACACCTTCACCTTTATAGAAAATATACTTTCTATGGGACAGTAAGGACTGCCATGTTATTGTCGGTGTAACTTGTGTCAGTGTGTTTCATTCTGTGTATGTTTATCGTGACCTGTGGAGAGTCCATAAGGTTAAGGCTAGGGTCAAACGAACACATTATTTGCAGCGACCGTAAAGAAGTGCGTCCAAACACATTGATGTATTTTTTCACGGAATACACGATAGCGGTCATACGATGCGCATTTGCACGGATCGTCAATAAAACCCTTTTTGCGTCTGGACGTTATGTTGGCCGGACATTAGCAGCGTCTGACGTCTCCTAATCACACACACACGCCGCTAGCGGACGCAGCGCACTCTGTACGTCAGTACTAGCGGTATTACGTTCTCAAAAAAAATGCGTTCATTTTCCAGTTGCGTTGTGCAGCTAGACTTTTGTGCGTCCGTACTTCGTATATTGGTCGTCATTGCCCGTCATTTGCTGCTAGTGCGGCCGTGATTAAGTGCGCCAGAACGCACATTAAAAATGCATTAGTGTGACCCCAGCCTTAGAACTACAACTCCCATGATGCCAGATGGCTACCTGGTAGCAGCAATCCAAAAACTAAGAAATAGGATTTAAGGATTAAATAGAAAAGCATCAAAAGGAAATGTAGTTGACAAGGCTCTGGGGCGACCAGATTAGACATACAGATCAGGAAATGATGCTGTAAAGAAGACACACTTTCATAGAGACTGAGGGGTTAATCAGCCTCCCAGCACAGGTGGTAAAACAGAACACACAGAATAAATACACAGGGTAACTGATTCCTAAGATTCCAGGCCCACTGACACCAGCCCAGGGCTGTAAACACCGGCTCTGGGGCTGCTGACTACATTTCCCATGATCCCCCAGACAGCTGCTTTCAGCAAAGAAGGCGAGTAACACCGGAGTTTGGTGTAAATAATAGACACAGGAGGTAGGAGGAAATCAGGGCAGGCCTGCGAACTCACGAGCTGCACCTTCATGCAGAGAGGGTGGGTGGCTTGTGCTGCACTACAGCAGCGTTGGTGTCGTCTATCAGGTTCTGGGCAGGCTCCTCACATCTTGCGCTCGTTAGCTTGTTAACCCTTTGAGGCCTGGGAATCACCTGGACTGGGCCCGTCTCCCCAAGCAGCGGCTACAGAGAACGCAGAGAGAGTTAACCCCTCTGTGCCCAGTGCATGGGGACTGCCTCTCATAGAATGATACCCAACCATTGTATGACAGGCAGTCCCCATGCACTGGGCACAGAGGGGTTAACTCTCTCTGCGTTCTCTGTAGCCGCTGCTTGGGGAGACGGGGCCCAGTCCAGGTGATTCCCAGGCCCTTATCCCGCAGGATGTCGGTGATGCAGACCTGCTGGTTCTGGAGGCAGCTCTCCATCTGCCCCAAAGGTCACCAGGTCTGACCAGTTACTGTCGCGCTCGTACCTTTTACCACAGAAATCCTCCATGTCCACCACCCAGGCTTGGATGGCACCTCGGCCCACTGATCCATCAGCCCCCCCGTCCTGATGGCCAGCCCAGTACATGCCTGCCCCAGAAATGAACTGACCTTTAGCTGAGCTGATGTGCACAGAGCACAGTGCGTCAACCATAAACCTTACCCGAGCCACCTTTAGCCACGTGGTGAAGAGGAGGGAGGCGCCAACAGTGTGAGTGCCGTTCCCAGCCTTGTGTCTGCTGGAAAGAAGGCACGCACACTGCAGCGGCTGCCAGCCCCGCCCCTCTGTGACACAGTCAGACGGCGCCGGCAGTGAGCTTCATACCGGAGCTGAGGAGGACAGTCAACAAGTCGTTTTCGGCGGCGGTTGTTGCCGCGGGCCCAAGGGGGCAGCTGCTTTGGGCCCCTCAAGTGACAGGGCCCGGGGCAACTGCCCCTTTTGCCCCGCGTTAAAGACGGCCCTGGGGAGGAGGAGCAACTCAGACGCACATGCTCAGTGCGGTTTTTAGCTCTCCCTAGGTATGCACACTGATTGGTTAGCTCAAACTGCCTCCTGAGGTGGGCGTGGAAAACTCCAAGAAAGAAAAAGCAGGTAAATATGAAAACATATCACATTTACTTGCTTTTTATGCCGGCTGAATGACACTACTGACTCATTCAAAAGGCATTGCATGTTTTTAAAAGCACAATGACAAAGCATGCATGTCCCTTTAAGGAACCTGTGACATTTTGGCTGGGATCAGCGAGCGGCATGAAAAGGTTCCTTTTTTTAACAGCTTTTTGGAGAGCCTGGAATCCCAGCTTTTCTTCTAAAGGGACACCAGCTGCAGCGACTACATTTCCCATGATGCCTGCTCTCGCAATGAACTGGTATGGCAATGGCAGGGAGGGAGCGGGAGAGAAAAAAGAGGGAGTGCAGCAGACTGAATCATTATTTGGGAGGTTTAAAAAAAATAAAAAAATAAACAGGTTTTGTGTGTACCTTCCACTCCAACTGCATCCTGATTTATGGCGGCACTTGGCCGCTTTTAGTGTATATTATTAAACCGTCTGAGAAAGCAATCTCTCCGGCAGAAAGCGAGCAGGAGAAGCCATTAGGTTCACAAGGGCTCTCTCCTAATCATTACCTCCAACTCGCCTAGGGCGGCCAGTGAAGACGGAGCTCCGTGATTGCATTCGCAGCCCTCAATGTCTTACAACGGGCGAACTTTTTTTTTTTCTCCTCCAAACGTCTTCTCCTTCCATTTAACCGGAATAAAATAAATCAGCACCGGCGTGCCGAAAAACGCTTGCATTAAGAAAAAAGAAAAGGAACGGGTTGTTTTGGCCTTGATTAAAGCGGCCGCGGAAAACGAGGCTGCTGCTGCTGCCTTAATGAGTATCAGCGTAGAACGTTCCCCCTAAGCACCGACGCCTATAAAAAAGCAATGGTCAAAGCGTCACACCCTGCAGAGGTCAGAATTCCCTTTGGGCAAGCTATGGCACTAGGCTTGTGCACCGATTTCTTTTTCGGTTCGATTCGATTCGATTTTTCGGATTTTTAAACTTTTCGGCTCGTTTCGACCGATTTCTGTTTCGATTCGGTTCGGCTCGACTCGTTTTTCGTGTACATTTTTTTAGGAATTTCGACCATTTTTCGTATTTTCGTGTCACTTAGCTCGTTTTTTGTATCGACTTTTCGTATTTTCGGAAATTTTCGTTTTTCGTAATTGTAAATGGTTTCGGAATATCGACCGTTTTTCGTATTTTCGTGTCACTTTGCTCATTTTTTGTATCGACTTTTCGTAACTTCGGAAATTTTCGTTTCTTCGGAACGTCTGTTCTCCTCGTTTCAAAGCAATAAATTTCGATTTGACACATTTCAAGTACATTCGAAAATTCCGAAAATATTTCGTTTCGGCTCGGAAAACTTTTGGGATCTGCCATTTTCGGATCTAAAAATTTTTGGAAAATCGGCCGCATCCGAAAACACGAATCGGGAAATTTCGTGAAAATTCTGAAATTCCGAAACCCTAAGCACATCCCTAAGCTATGCGAGGACTGAGGTGACGGGCGTCAAGACCTCCCCGAAATGTTTAAATATTTTAGTAGTATTTTTAATATTTTTAGTGCTTTTGTTTTTGCTTGTTCCCTTTAAGAATTCTTGTGAATTTTGCTTATTTGCCTCAGCTTGATATATATACTATACAGCAGGCGGACAGCAGCCTTAACCCTACTGATGATTTGGAATTACTCATTAGGATGGCTGAGCATCATGGGAGATGTAGTTCATAATCATCTAGGAGGGCCAAGGCTGCCATCTCCTGCTATGTTTTATACACGTAACAAACTAACATGGGTTCAACACGAAGGCGCAAAACCTAGGGATAGGTTTAGAGTTAAGGTTTGGGGTAAGGGTTATAGTTAAGGTATAGGGTTAAGGGTTAAGGTTTAGATGCACAGTTAAAGTTTGGGATTAAGGTTAGAATTTAGGGTTACATTTAGTGTTAGGATTAGAGTTTAAGGTTAGGGTTACGGTTAAGGTTTAGAGTTGAGGTTTGGGGTGCAGTTTATGGTTAAGGGTTAGAGTTATGGTTAAGGGTTAGGATTAAGGGTTTAGGGTCACGTTAAGGTTTAGGAGTTAGGGATAGGGTTACAGCTAAAGTTTGAAGTTACAGTTAAAGTTTGGATTAGGGTTAGAATCTATGGTTAGGGTTAGTGTTAGGGTTACGGTTAAGATTTAGGGATAGGTTCAGAGTTAAGGTTTGGGGTACTGGCTATAGTTAAGGTTTACAGTTAGAGTTACAGTTAAGGTTTAGGGTTTCAGTTCAAGTTTGGGATTAAGGTTAAAATGTAGGGTTACGGTTAGTGTTCTGGTTAGGGTTAGGGTTACGGTTAAGGTTTAGAGATAGGTTTAGAGTTAAGTTCTGGGGTGATGTTTATGGTTAAGGTTTAGAGATAGGGCTACGGTTAAGATTTAGGGTTACAGTTAAGGTTTGGGGTTTGTTTTAGAGTTTATGGTTTGAGTTTAGGGTTAAAGTTACAGTTAAGGTTTAGGGTTACAGTTCATGTTTGGGATTAGGGTTAAAATGTAAGGTTACGGTTAGTGTTCTGGTTAGAGTTTAGGGTTAGGGTTACGGTTAAGGTTTAGAGATAGGTTTAGAGTTACGTTTTGGGGTGATGTTTATGGTTAAGGTTTAGAGATAGGGCTACGGTTAAGATTTAGGGTTAGGGTTACAGTTAAGGTTTGGGGTAGAGCTTATGGTTAGAGTTAGAGGTTAGGGTTACAGTTAAGGTTTGGGGTTTGTTTTAGAGTTTATGGTTTGAGTTTAGGGTTAGAGTTACAGTTAAGGTTTGAGATTTGGGTTCGCGGTTAAAGTTAGAGTTTAGGGTTAGAGTTACAGTTAAGGTTGTGGTTTTAAGCCATTGTAAAGTCTCTGAAAACTCCAGTAGCATTTGAGCAAATCACACTTTACCCGGGTAAACCCGAAATGTGGTTTCATGTCAGGCTTTAAGGTCGGCTAAAGTCCTGTTTACACGGGTAATGTTGTCTTTATCCGGATTTTGGACGTTACTCGCAACATATAAACTTCACTTGGGTTTACGAGTATAAATATAAAAGTAATAAAGTCTGCAAAATAAGGAGGAAATGTCTCGTATATGGCACTTAGTTACCTGATTAAAGAATCCCATTAACCTTGCGGATATGCTAATGAATTGATTCTGCTGCTTCGACAAGTAAGAAATAGATCACATTTACATGTTTAAAAATGGCATTAATAACCCGCGCGCTTCCATTAGGGCTCCTCTGAGAGGTCAGGATATCACCATGGGGGAGGTGTGTGTGCAAATTGCCAATAAATCACCGGAGACAGCTTGTCAAGCCGGAGCTTCCGCCACGTCTGGGGGAAACAGACATAGGGGTGTCAAACCAACAGGCATGCCCCAAAACCGTTCTTCTGGGTCACCCATTGCCTTATCGACATAGCAAAGTACCAGGGGTAGGGTTACATCCTAATTCTAGATGACTTGGTCGTGCTTGCCAGCCACCCATTTGGCTCTCAATCTGCAAGTTATGGATGGCGTCCCTTTGTTTAACCCTTCAATACCTAGTGCTTTTTGTTGAAATCATTTTTTCATAAAATGTAGTTGAAACACGAGGCACGTTTAACAATGAAATATTCATGTTAAATATTTTTGCACATAAACTGATATGTTCGGAGATATTTCGATAAATAGATAAAAAAAAATGTAAATTTGCTATTTCCCTTGTCTTTGTTTATCCTTTACAGAAATATAGCTGGGATGAAAGGTTCTAAACTCTAGATGGCATCCCTTATCTGGCACAATGTCACACGTGGTCCGCATTATCAACATACAGGCAGATGCAGTAAATCTGCTGCACAGATAATAAAATGGTGAGATCTCCTGCTTACACAGGGTCTGTAGTATCAGCATACAGGCAGATGCAGTAAATGTGCTGCAGACAGAAAATAAAATGGTGAGATCTCCTGCTTATGGGGGTTTGTAGTGATCAGGATGAGATTATTAGCAATGCAATATCTGTATGTGCTGCATAATGCCTGTGTATGACAATTACAGCAACACCTTGTATCTGTATGTGCTGCATAATGCCTGTGTATGACAATTACAGCAACACCTTGTATCTGCATGTGCTGCATAATGCCTGTGTATGGCAATTACAGCAACACTTTGTATCTGTATGTGCTGCATAATGCCTGTGTATGACAATTACAGTAACACCTTGTATCTGTATGTGCTGCATAATGCCTGTGTATGGCAATTACAGCAACACCTTGTATCTGCATGTGCTGCATAATGCCTGTGTATGGCAATTACAGCAACACCTTGTATCTGTATGTGCTGCATAATGCCTGTGTATGACAATTACAGCAACACCTTGTATCTGTATGTGCTGCATAATGCCTGTGTGTGGCAATTACAGCAACACCTTGTATCTGTATGTGCTGCATAATGCCTGTGTATGGCAATTACAGCAACACCTTGTATCTGTATGTGCTGCATAATGCCTGTGTATGACAATTACAGCAACACCTTGTATCTGTATGTGCTGCATAATGGCTGTGTTTGAAACTACAGCAACACCTTGTATCTGTATGTGCTGCATAATGCCTGTGTATGACAATTACAGCAACACCTTGTATCTGTATGTGCTGCATAATGGCTGTGTTTGAAACTACAGCAACACCTTGTATCTGTACTGTACAGGTATTTTCCCTCATAACCCCCTGAATCTTATCCCTGTACAGCAGTGTCTGACCCCACAGCTCTCCCTGTATCCTGACAAATCCCTGGCTGCTGGAATGCAGCAGGAAAGTTAGTTGAGCTTTCTGTTCAAGCGAGGCTTGGGGCTGCTATTTGCAACTTGTTTACAGTAAAACAAGGTGAGGCAGGTGGTGGGTACTCTCAGAAGAACCACGTGGTCCATATTGGCAAGGAATCAAGACAGGAAACCAAAACAAGGGCCATTCCCAGATACCAGCGGCTGGGAGCAGGTTCTGCGCCGACGCTCCAAAGACTGTGGTGGCTTATTTTTTTTTTCTTCCTCCGACTGAAACTTTGTTGTGGGTTGAATCTTCGAGAAGGTGACACAGCAAATTGAATTTTCCCTTCCTTCAAAAATATGATAAATGGAGCTCTCGACAAAGTCGCATTAGAACTCCCACTGGCTGGTATATCTCATTCGGGATGTGCCGGAGCGCGTTCAGCACAGTCGAAAAACTACATGACATATCAGTCAGGGGCTTTATATAAAGCGAATCCATCACATATTTAAGAAAGCAAAAGAAAAAGAAAGGAAAATGTTGCATTTTCCAGTTTTCCATACTTCTGGCTAACCATTTTTTAGTATTCTGTGTCGGGGGTAAGGGTGGACAAGGTGTAGGTTGTGTAGTCCCATTTGTGGTGGATGGAATTTTGAGAGCCTGTTTTTTACAAGATGCATCAACATATGGGGACCAGGGTATGGTTCCCCGGATAATTGAAATTCTAAACACGTGTCACATAGGGTGTTACATCCAGACTGCAATGGGTTAATTGGAGTGGGATCGAAAAAAGATGTGGGTGTTTTGGTTTTGGATAATTGGAATGTTGTCCCCTGGGACTGAGGAAATCAGGGTAACCAGTATGATGTCCCTGACCGTTGGTTGATGGGCCAGGGATAGCTGGAGCCTGGAAGGAATAAGAAGGGGGAGGAGTTGTCTCCAGTTGCAATGATCACTTTAGTTTGGGTATCCTATGGTAAAGTCGCCACCTTGTGGATGCAGAAAAAAATCGAGATGATCGTTAAGTTGCCGAATTGAAAATGTCCCCTCGTGTAGTTTTTTGGGTGCATTTTTCGGGAGCAATTGAAAATGTTCAAACGCAATTCAAATTAAATTTGAGTGTTTTTAGAAGCTATTGGATTTTAGGACTAGAGTTACATTTAGGTTTAGAATTAGAATTCGGACCGGTCCCTAATTTCAGCTCCCCTTTCCAGCTGTCTCCACTTCTCTCACTAATTACCCTTACTAAGCCCAAACATCTGGTCCTTTTCATGCAATCTCTACGATATTCTACTGGTGACTAGTTTCACCTTCCCTCTGCTCCCATTTGTTTCAGTTACCCATGTCCCTTAGAGCGTAAGCTCATGGGATGTCTGCCTGAGCTCTTGGTTTAAAGTGATGTATTACCTGGACAGTTATCCTACGACCAGGGTTGTATTTCTTCTTGTATCATGTAAGTCTGCTGTTTGTGCTTCCCCATTTTAAAGCGCTATGGAATCTGGTGGCGCTGTATAAGTACTTGTAACTGTAACTTTGTATTTCTGTAACAACTGTAACAATTCAATGTTATTGAACCCAGGACATACTTGAAAAATGAGAGAACTCTCAATGTATCTTTCCAGGTAGAATCTTTTATAAATAAATAAATAAATTATTTGTGCTTGTTTTTGGTTAGGGCTCATTTTAGGGTTAGTATTAGGATTGTCAATTAGGGTTAGGTTATTATTTGTGCTCGTTTTGGGGTTTGGGTTCCTTTCAGGGTTAGTATTAGGATTTTCAATTCTGGTTAGGTTATTATATGTACTTGTTTTGGGGTTAGGGTCACCTTTCGGGATATGGTTAACTATTTGGGTTATTTAATTAGGGTTAGTTTGCAATTTGTGCTTGTTTTAGGGTTACTATTAGGGTTAGTAGTAGGATTTTTAATTAGGTTTAGGTTATTATTGGTGTTTGTGTTAGGGTTACTTTTCGAGATATTGTTTTTTTAATTAGGGTAAATTTGCTATTTCTGCTTATTTTAGGGTTACTGCTACTTTTAATGTTCGCATAAAGGTTTTTAATTAAGGTTATGTTGCTATTTGTGCTTCTTTTGTGGTTAGTTTTAGGGTTTTTAATTAGGGTTAGGGATACTTATAGGGTAAATTTGTATTAGGGTTTTTAAATAAGGCTAGGTTATTACTTGTGCTTGTTTTAGGGTTACTTTTAGTGTTGGTACTATGGTGTTTTAATTAGGGATAGGTTACTATTTGTGCTTGTTTGAGATGTAGGTCTACTTGTAGGGCTAGGATTAGTATTAGGTTTTTTATATTAGCATTAGGTCACTATTTGTGCTTCTTTTATGAGTAAGGTTACTTTTAAGGTTAGTATTAAAGCTTTTTATTAATGATAGGTTAATATTATTTTTTCTTTTAGGGTTCAGGTTACTTTTAGGGTTCAGATTAGTATTAGGGATTTTCAATTATGTTTAAATTACTATTTGTGCTCGTTTAGAGCCAGGGTTACTTTTAGGGTTAGGATTATGGTTTTTGAATTAGGGTTAGTTTATTATTTGTACTTGTTTTAAGGTTAGAGTTACTTTTAGGGTTAGGGTTAGCATTAGGGTTTTTAAATTAGGATTAGGTTATTATTTGTCCTTGTTTTGGGATTAGGGATTATTTTAGGGTTAGGATTAGGTTTTTAATTAGGGTTAGGTTACTATTTGTGTTTCTTTTAGGGTTAGGATGAGGTTTTTATTTAGTGTTAGGTTACTATTTGTGTTTCTTTTAGGGTTAGGATGAGGTTTTTATTTAGGGTTAGGTTACTATTGTGTTTATTTTAGGGTTAAGGCTAAACCTTAAGAGTCTGCTCTATTTTCATTTCATTTTTAGGCAACAGCTTCTGCTCCTATTTTTTTCTCGATGGGAAATCAACAAGTAGCCCTAACTGTAACCCAAACAGTAACCCTAACACTAGAATCTAACGGTTTTCAAAAAGCACTTGAAATCGATTGCATGTGAAATTTTTCTGTTCTTCTTGAAAAATGATTCAAAAATGTCAGAGACGTTAAATACGAATGCGTCTGTTTTGGAGAGCCTTTTTTTTTTACTCTGCTACTTAATCATGGCATTGCTATGTAACACGACCACAAGGTGGCGACTTACCTGTAAATTAGCAAGTGTTCAAATAAGTGGTCAATTCAAAGTGTCCCTTTATTCTTTGTCCTCATATTTTATACAGAAAGTATCACTGACACTATACAAATGTTGATGGTAATGGTATTTTTTTATACCAAATTCCTCATCCTCCCAAAACATTCAAGCTCCTACACCTTCATCATTTATAACCACCAGCAGGAAAGGCCCAAAATGTTACTGCAGGGAGATTATACATATGTTACTCTTACGGGGTTATTCAGAGAGCACCTAAATGTCACTGACATTTCATGGATCTCCCGTTCCCCGCACCTTATCGAGTCAGATTCGCCCGAAGTGTAGGGAACAAGCCGCTGAATTGATAAAAAAAAAATCACTGGAAAACTGGCGAACGCATCCGAGAAACCTTATAAAAAAAGACTGAATCAATCCGAAAAACCTCCGAAAACCTGCCGAATCGATTAGAAAAAACGCTGAAAAGACACTGGATCGATTCACAAAACCTCAGAAAACCTGCAGAATCAATTAGAAAAAGCACTGAAAAAACACAAAATTTATCCAAAAAACCTCCGAAAACCTCCCGAATTGTTTAGAAAAACCACTGAAAAAACACTGGATAGATCCACAAAACCTCAGAAAACTTGCCGAATCAATTAGAAAAACCGCTGAAAAAACACCATATTTATCCAAAAAAACCTCAGAAAACCTCAAAAAACCTCTGAAAACCTGCTGAATCAATTAGAAAAAATGCTAAAAAAACACCGAATCGATCCGAAGAAAGCCGACGACCTGCCGAACAGAGCGCCACCCAGCCGCCGTAAAAAGCTGTTTACAAAAAAACTACTGCGCGAAAATGCCTGAAAATAACATATAAGGTCCTATAACTAATAACAAAAAGTTCTGTTACAGAAAAAAAAACATACAAAAAATTCCCCCCAAAATTAGAATGCCTAAAAAAATCTAAAAAAAACAGAAATAGACTTTTTCCTGCAAGTAAAAAGAATAAACGGTTTAATAAATGTTTATTAAAACGGGAATATTTTTTAACATTGAAGCCTATGGGATTCGCCTGAATAAACCTGCCGAATGAAAACACCGAACAGCAGGGCATTTCACTGACATTTCTCTGTTGTTCAATGTGAATATATTAACCATTGCTTCTCTATTGGGGATTTCACTGCCGTCGAACAAGCACTGTATTTGCAGGCAGTTCGCCAAAATTTGCAGAACTGCCTGCTGTCTGAATAGCCGAATGGCCCCGAAATGTCACCGTACGGGGAAATTCACTGTTCGGTGCAATTTCGGGGCCAGATTGACCCTAGTTAGTAGCGGGTTTGTGTTCTCCGGGTAATTCATTAAAGGACTTCTGTTGTGTATTTTCCATCCACATCGCACCGAGGGGAACCAAATTTCCAGCATCCCCCAGGTTCCTGCGAGTGATTGACAGATTGCCTGGAGCAGCCCTGGTGACATGTTTCACTGTTCATAACGATCAATTTAATGAGATAATCCTATTTAGCGGGACACACAATAAAACACCTCTTGTTCTCCTCTCTTCCGCGGGAACATCACTGCTCTATAACCGTGGAGACACAGGTTCGATCCCGGCCAGAGCACCTCTCCAGTAAGTGTCCTTGGGTAAGACACCTAACGGTACATACTCGCCACCCAGGACATACTTGAAAACGAGAGAAATCTCAATGTATCCTTCCTGGTAAAATCCTTTCTCAAAAAAATAATAAAAAAACGACACGTTTTGTTTCTTTGAGGAAACCTGTTCCTGGTTAATTCCGTCCGTGTTGGCATCCTCTTGCCAGGAGAGGCTCCTCATCCTGTTCTTCAGCCTCTAAAGATGCTACAAGTGTGGGAGACAAAGGCATGAGCACGCTACAGTAACCACGAGAGGCAGACAATAGGCGCGTGCCTACCTCCCAATGTCTGGAAGGAATAAAATCCAGAAATGCAAACCGGTGGCCTTCAGCGAATAAAAGAGAACGTCTTCTCCAAAGAGCTTGGGGCTGATGAAGATGCGGGCCGGAAAATTCTTCTTTATTATGTTCTTTGTTACAAGGGAAGGCATTGTACGCGCTGACAGCTTCCCGTGGAGTCTTTGTGCCGAGTTCTTTATGGCAGCCGGTGAAACTGCACTTTACTGGTTACTCTGACGCTTTACTGAAGAAGACCACGGTCCTCCAGTCCAGGGCGCAGAGGTCAAACGAAATCCATAAAATGTGAGGACTCTGCTGGTAAAAATAATGTCGCTCCCAGCAGGCGGACAGGTTTAAAATAGCATTTCTCCTTTAAACACCGGCTGTTTATCACAGGAGACATTTAAGGCATTTTTTTAACCCCTTGGCTGCTGAGCCATTTCATCTCTGTGCGCTGAGCTCATTTTGTCCGTTTTGTGCTCATCATGTTTAAACGCGATTTGAAGTCGTGTTTTATTGCATGACCCACACATATTATATATCCTTTTTCCACAGATTCATAATATATCATTATTCTATGTATACGTCATTTCCTGCCAGAATGCTATAAAAAAAATGTAAAAACAAATGTGAATTTCATCCGAGCCTTTGTGTTAACAGACTCTATGGCGTTAAATGGGAGAATTTTTCTGGTTTGGCTATTTTGACCTAGAATTTTCACTTTTCCAAAAGTTCTCCAGTGTTTCACCTTTCTCTGAATAACCATGATAGAAAATTGCTCCTAGCTACCCAGGTATTTCCCTAACTGATGTCATCAAGCCAATGCCAATGCGCAGGAGGAGGCCCCAGAGACTTGGCTGACATCCAAGATGTCAGCCACCTACGGGAGAAGTCCTCGATCCCGTGCCAATCGACGGACTCCACCTAAGGGGTTAAAGAAAGTCAACCCTGGAAAGGTCAGACTGTGACCTTTCCAGTTATGCCTCTCTTAAGTTTCTAAAGTCTACTGATCAGAAAGGACTCCCCTCCCTTTCAGGCACGCTCCCGGCTCTGCCGGTGGTGCGCCTGAATCTGGCATCATTGCGGGCTGGCGTGATGTCATCAGTGCCCCGGGAGGAGTCTAAAGGGACAGTCTCACTTCGGGAAAGTCAGACCGAATGCATGGTGTCTCACCTTTTCCTGCGGAGACACCATGACGTGTGGGGGGCATCCTCTGCACACAGCGTGCATTCCCGAGGACATCCCCCACACAGCTTCAGCAGCGAAAGGGTTAAGCTGTCTCATTTTTTTCTCCTCCACTGCTGCCTTTTTAACAGATATTTTATTATTTTTAATGGATATTTTTTATTGATTTAAACTTCAAGGAGAATAGGAGACTTTTATAAAAAAAAAAAAAAAGTTAAGCTCAGTGGAATTTGCCAGGGCCAATTCGTCGATTTTCGATAACTGTTTCGGCGACTTCATTTTCGCCAAAATACGGTAAACATTCGCTGGGTATTGAATGTACCGTATTTTTGACGAAACGGAATCGGAGAAATGTATCGAAATTCGAAGCGCCCGAATTAAAGTCAGTTTTGGTGCTTTGTGAATAACCCTCGAAGTTTGCGATAAAAAAAGCGAAACGCGGTCCACACGTCGCGTGAAACGGAAGTCACACGTCGTAGCAATTTCAGGTCAAACAACGCGTTCTCAGACATTTCTGAATAATATATAATTTTTTTGTTACCGCGCCGTTGGTCTCAATCACAGATAATCATCGACATTTCATCCTGTCAATGTCTGATAAGGGATGAGGTTCCGGGCCTTTTTTTCGTTGGGATCTTCGTGTGAGAGCGGCCGCCTCGGCACAATGGGATTAGAACATTTAAAAATAAATAAATAAAAGCATAAAAGAGAGCGAGAGATTGATCCGGACAGAAAGAAATGAATGATCTTATCCCGCGGGACATAAAAACGGCACAGATCAGATTGCCCGTCTTAAATAAAACGTCTTTTATTAATCTCACGGCTTTTACATTTTAAAACTTATACAACCTGGATTATATGTGACGAGGGCGCAGGCGAATTTAGTGATTTTCTTGTGAGGTCACCATCAGGTTTTTAAAGCAAGAGAACAGATACCAGTACGTGATAGAGCAGGGCTGTCAAACACTGGCCCAAGGTATTTCTGGACTACAACTCCCATGATTCCATAGTCACCTATTTCATTCATAGAATTCTGGGAATTGTGGGCATCAACATCTGGTGACCCCTGAGTCTGACCGCCATGTGATATACTGTGCCTGTTTTTCTGCATAACATTACACTAAAGGGGTTATTCTGAGAGCAGCGAAATGTTGACGACATTTCGGTTAGAGATGTGCATTCGTATCGGAAAAATTTGGAATTTGGAACAAATTTGATAATTTGTATTCGGAAGTACTTCCGAATAACGAATCGATACAATACGAATTCGAAATGAAATGGTATATAACGAATTTATTTCGTTTTACACTAGGCTTGTGCACCGATTTTTTTTTCGGTTCGATTCGGTTCGATTTTTCGGATTTTTAAACTTTTCGGCTCGTTTCGATCGATTTCTGTTTCGATTCGGTTCGGCTCGATTCGTTTTTCGTGTACTTTTTTTTTCGGAATTTCGACCATTTTTCGTATTTTCGTGTCACTTAGCTCATTTTTGGTATCGACTTTTCGTAAATTCGGAAATTTTCGTTTTTTCGGAAAGTCTGTTCTCGTTTCAAAGCAATAAATTTCGATTTGACACATTTCAAGTCCATTTCGAAAATTCCGAAAATATTTCGTTTCGGCTCGGAAAACTTTTCGGATCTGCCATTTTCGGATCTAAAAATTTTCGGAAATTCGGCCGCATCCGAAAACACGAATCGGGAAATTTCGTGAAAATTCCGAAATTCCGAAACCCGAAACGCACATCCCTATTTTACACTGTGTCATCATCATAAATGAAAAATTTGAATAATTGATATCAACTATCGAATTTAAAATGAACTATCAAATTGATATCAAGTATCGAATTGATATATGAAATACGAATCGATTCGAAATTTCAAATCGATCCGAAATGAAACGAAACAAAATTAGTTACGAAATTCCGAAAACGAAATGACTTACAAACGTAACGTAATGAAACGAAACTAAACAAAACAAATTTTTCAGCGATGCACATCCCTAATTTCGGTGCTCTCTCGTTTCCTGCACTTCGGGGAATCAATGTTTACCACCCTGCGGTAAACACATCAGTTTAAGAGAGGTCTTAGACAGCCGCCTACTTTAACAAATTTTAGGATCACCTTTGCAGTTAATTTAATCTAGATCGACATATAGATTCACCAAGAAGAGCACGTTCTAAACATGATAATAAACACAAAGCCATTACCAGCAATGACACCTGCAACGCACACAACACAAACTCACATATATTGGACAGACCAAGAAATAATAACTCAATCAAATGCTTCACCATAATCAGTGAATTGTTTTCCTGACTGCAGTGCTTAGGTTCTACATGTTGCAGGGTAGCACTTTTCACACACTGCCCTTCAACTTTGTATCCAAAGCCCCATAAAAACAATCTGATAATACATACAGGATTATTCAAAGAGATTCGAAAAGTTACCGCACGTTCGGTGACTTTTCGTTCTCTTCAATTCGGTACGATTTGCCGATCCCATTTCGGCGACCCTGCGGTATATTCAGCAAGCACCACAGGGCCGTCGTAATGCAGGGAAAAGCCGATGAAAACCAGCCGAACACACACCGCAAAACCCGGTGAACGCTCACCGAAACCCACAAAAACATCTGGATTAACCACGTCGAACACACCGGAGAAAACCGAGCAGCCGCCGATCACAGCGCAGAGCAGCCACTGAAAAAAAAAAAAAAAAGGTTTGAAAAGTGAAACGCTGTTTGCAAAGAAACTACAGAACGAAAATGTCTGAATTTTACATATAAAATCCAATGAATGATAACAAAAAGGGCTGTTACAGAAAAAAAGAAAAAATGATTTAAAAAATAAGAAAAAAAAATCCAGAAAAATTCCAGAAAAATGCCTTAAAAGATCCTAAAAAATCTATACATAAAGAGACTTTTTACTGCAGAATTTTATAATCAACAGTTTACTAGATATTGAATTAAAACGGGAATATTTTTAACATTGAAGCCGATGGGATTCGCCTGAATAAACCTGACAAATGAAACCCCCGAACAGCTTGAGAATTCGGCAACTTTTATCTGCTGTTTTGTGTTCTCCGAATAGACGAAGCATTGCTTCTCTTTGGGGATTTCACTGCCCTCGAACAGGCAACGAACAGGCACCGTATGTGCAGGCAATTTGCCAACATTTGGCGAACTGCCTGCTCTCTGAATAGCCGAACGGCCAGGAAAGGTAACCATATGCTGAATTTCAGTGTTCGGTTACCTTTCGGTCACAATTCGGATCTCTTTGAATAACCCTGTAATAAATCCCACATAATACAGCTATAAAGAAACACATGTTTATCACATATACAGAACCAATAAAACAATGAGAATTAGAAAAAATAATCTTATAATACTTACTTGACCCCAGAGAACCGCAATGGTATAAGAGCCGGGAAATGTAATTCTCCGGCTCTCTTATTTACAAGCTTCTGTGTGGATTTACACAGTCTTGCTTAGAAAAAAAAAAAAGGATTTGTAAGTGCTTGAGCCGTTAAAATGAGCAGTAGTTGTTATGGTGCCTGGAGGGTACATTCCAAGATTGCTTTTTAACACAGTGTGCAGACCCCTTTTCTGAATACTGGGGATGTATTTTATTGGAATATTCGGTGGTCAACGTGGACATGAGCCATGAACATTTTATAGTGTTTGGCTGGAAGGCAGAGCATTACACACCGATGACCGCCGTCGCCAGTACAAACATTCGCTCACATCCATCCTTATGCTGCCCGGCATGTTGCGTTTAATGCTGGGAGCCACAGAAAACAGCTGCTGGCTTTTAAGAAACCACTGCGCCATCTAATATGTTTGAATGAACAGATGGATCCTTATTTTGGGGACGTTTGCATTTCACAGCACGGACGGGGACGGAGATGAAAATTGCTGACACTTTTACTGGTGCGGAGAGAAATAAAACCGGCTGGGGAAAAAAAACCAAACCAAAGTCCGACCTTTTGAAACTGTGTCGAATTGACCTCGAATAATGCTTTATGGAGAAAGACAGGGGGTTATTCAAAGAGCACTGAAATGTCACCGTACTTCGGGGAATCAAAGTTCACCACCCTGCAGTGTATTCAGCAGTCACTGCAGGGTCCCTAGAGTGCAGGGAAAACCCCCCGCAATCCCGCCGAAAACTCGCCGCAATCCTGCAAAAACCTGCCGGATTCCCTACAAAAAACACGCCAAACACGTCAGTAAAAGATACAAGCTGCCAATCACAGCGCAGAGCAGCAGCCGGAAAAAGCCGACAAGCTGAGGAACGGGGTAAAAAAAAAATTGCTTCAAAGTGTCAAAATTGAAGCGCTGTTTGCAAAAAACCTAATGAACAAAAATGTCTGGAATTTACATATAAGATCCTATGAATGATAATAAAAAGGTCTGTTACACAAAAAAGAAAAAACACTTTTAGAAAACACGGGGAAAAAAAATTGCCTGAAAAATGCCTAAAAGATCTTAAAAAAATCATTAAAAAAGAGACTTTTTGCTGCAGATTAAAATAATAAACGGTTTATTGGATATTGGATAAAAACGAGAATATTTTTAACATTGAAATCCATGGGATTCACCTGATTAAACCTGTCGAATGAAACCACCGAACAGCAGGACATTTCACTGACATTTCTCTGCTGTTCGGTGTCTGTGGATAGATTAACTATTGCTTCTCTATGGGGGATTTCACTGCCGTCGAACAGGCAACATACTTGCTGGCAGTTTGCGAGGGTCAGAGCTAGGTTTAGTGCTACGATTAGGGTTTTATTAGGAAGAGGGATAGGGTTACAATTTCTAGGTGTCAAAGGATTAGCACTAGAGTTTGATTTAAGGTTCGGTTAGGGCTAGGGTTAGGGTTACAGATTCTGCGCGTAATATGATTAGTGCTAGAGTTAGGTGTAGGGTTAGGTTAGGGCTAGGGTTAGGGATACAGTTTCTGGGTGTCATATGATTAGCGCTAGGATTATGTGTAGGGTTAGGTTAGTTCTAGGATTAGGGTTACAGTTTCTGGTGTCATATGATTAGCGCTAGGCTTAGGTGTAGGGTTAGGTTAGTTCTAGGATTAGGGTTACAGTTTCTGGGTGTCATGTGATTAGTGCTAAGGTTAGGTGTAGGGTTAGGTTAGGGTTAGGGTTACAGTTTCTGGGTGTCATATGATTAGCACTAGGGTTAGGTGTAGGGTTACGTTAGTTCTAGGGTTAGGGTTACAGTTTCTGGGTGTCATATGATTAATGCTAGGGTTAGGTGTAAGGTTAGGTTAGTGCTATGGTTAGGTGTAAGGTTAGGTTAGTGTTAGGGTTATAGTTTCTGGGTGTCAAATGATTAGTGCTAGGGTTAGGTGTAAGGTTAGGTTAGTGCTGGGGTTACAGTTTCTGGGTGTCATATGATTAATGCTAGGGTTAGGTGTAAGGTTAGGTTAGTGCTAAGGTTACAGTTTCTGGGAGTAATATGATTAATGCTATGGTTAGGTGTAAGGTTAGGTTAGTGCTAGGGTTAGGTGTAAGGTTAGGTTAGTTCTGGGGTTAGGGTTACAGTTTCTGGGTGTCATATGATTAGCACTAGGGTTAGGTGTAGGGTTAGGGCTAGGGATAGGTTTACAGTTTCTGGGTGTCTTATGATTAGCGCTAGAGATAGGTGTAAGATTAGGTTAGTGCTAGGGTTAGGTGTAAGGATAGTTTAGTTCTAGGGTTACAGTTTCTGGGTGTCATATGATTAGCGCTAGGGTTATGTGTAGGGTTAGGTTAGTTCTAGAGTTAGGTGTAGGCTTAGGTTAGGGTTACTGTTTTATTTTTTTCTATTTTTACTCTACTGATTAAATCTGAATTTTTCCAATAATATCCAGACCTGGCCGATTATAATCAGAAAAATTCAGAATGATTTGAATTGTTTTATTTGGAAAGCGATTTGGTTTGGACGTCGGCAATTCAGTATTCGGGCCGATCCAAATTGCCGAATTTACAATATTTCAGACCATTTCCGAATGGATCCGATCTGATTCGCACGTGTCTACTAGTCTTCTCTTTGCATGGTTTGACAGTAGGTTGTCTGTCCAAGTGAAGTTCGTCGGCCGGTTGACACATGGTCCTTTCGGCTGAACGCTCTTGCAGCCTTTGCTTCACGTTTTACATGACCGGTCGGCCCATGAATCGTGGGAGAGGCGGAGGTGGTGGTTCCCGACGGCTTTGAGAAAGAATAAGCGCTGCTCATATTGTCTTTCGCTTGATAAATACAGGCATAAAAATGATGTACAGAATCAAACAGATCGTCCATTACCCTTTACCCTAAAAGCGTAATATTAATTACCAAGCCAGAAATTGCAACAAATACCCATTTGTCTGGCTGACACGCGCAATCAGTCAGGACGGATATTAACGGTTAAAATGTAAGATGTGTATCTCGGTGGGATAAAGAACCTCTTTAATGCTCCCGTATAATTTATCTCCATCAGTTTCCTCATTGTTAAAAGCCAGAACAATTCTATTTTAGTAGAAATAATCTAAACTTCAAGGACTTTTAAGATTTGCCATTGTCGCGTTTCGTGCGAATACCTTCGCTGTCTAAGTGTTCTAATGACCGGACTCTTTCAGCGCTTCTAGGTCGACGTCTGCCACAAAATAGAGGAATGTATTTGTTACAAAGCATCCGCGCATTCCTGGCGGTTTCCGCTTGTTCGAGTAGAATCTCAGGGCAGGTCTGTCAGGTTTCCGGAATTTTATTGTATTGTTACGATTTCAAGATTTTAATGCTTTATATTGTAAAAAAATAACATAAATGAATAAATAAATACAATTGTGAGAATTTTTCACAATAAAGCCCATCACAATCAGTGATGAGCCGAACACCCCCGTGTTCGGTTCGCATTCGAACTCGAACAATTTCAAAAGTTCGAGTTCGAACTCGAACACGAACCGAACTCAATGCAAGTCAATGGGACTCAAAAATTTGATTTTTAGAGTGCCCTCCGAGAGGGCATATATGCAAGATATTTGCCATAAAAGGTGTATGGGGGTCCGGGTAGTGCCCTGGGGGACAGGAAACAAGGACAAAAAGTTTAAAAAAAACTTTTTAAAGGAACAGTGAGTTTTCATGAAATAAAGGTTAAGAATAAAAACAAAACATTCCTTCAAATATCGTGCCTAGGAGGTCCCCATGGGCCTTAAGTGTCGGCAACAGTGCCGTCACACCGTAACCCCTTTGTGTTTTTGTGGAAGAGTGCAGGGTTGGACCCTGCGGTCAAATATTAAAATGATATGAATCTGGTATAGGCGTCAGTGGCAGTGCACCCAAATATTGTGCCTTTGGTGGCAGCAAGTGCCTTCACACCGTAAGTAACCCCTCTGTGGTATTGTGGAAGAGTGCAGGGTGGAGGTTTTGGTAATGCAGAAGAGATCCCCGATCTATTCAGTTACTTCAGCAGCTATAACAAAACCGGGTCAGCAATGTTTAGGCACTTGTACTGCACTACTGTATATGGTGAGAATCTGCGCACACCAGTAGCAACAGGAAGCAAACAGAACAGGCAGGGAATACACAGAGAGAATAGTCAAATGGCAGGCAAAGTCGGCAACAGCTTGGGTCCTCAGAACAAGTAGGGTCAGTAACAAGTATACAAACTGATTCGGTAAGCTAGCGATGCGGGAATAAAGGCTGAGACACACTGAGCGTGTAGCGACGCACAGCGTATCGAAGCGAAGAGAAGCAAACATTTTGCATGCTTGACGTCACTTCACTCCGCTCCGCCTCGCAGCGTGTGTACACTGCATTACGTTTGCTTCTCACCGCACTGGACAGGAATCCACTAACTAAATTAAAATGTACACACACAACCATTTTATTTTCACAAAGCACATGTTATATAGGCAAAAAAAAGTTTCTACTGAATAAAATACATCAACAATTACTGTTAATTTAATAGGAATAGTATAAAAATATAAAAAAAAGGTAACCCTTGATCATATATATTATAGGGACACGGAGCACTGTGTATAGAGTAGGGATGCATTGATACCACACACAGACATATACGTATATATCAACATGCAGGCCTATATATACGTATATATCAACACGCATATATATATATACACCCACCCACAGACCTCAGACCATATATACACATACGCACATGGGGGGGTGGCATGCGGAAGATCTCAACTAAATGTGCCCCCCCCCCATTTGACTGATCCCTCCAGAAGAAATGTTGAACCCGACAGAGCAGAGAATATATATAGTCGGGTTCAACATTTCTTCTGGAGGGATCAGCCAAATGGGGGGGGGGGGCAATTAGTTGCCAAAATTTGTGTTTAATACAAGTCTGGATATATATATTTATAAGAATATAGATATATATCTTATCTATATTTATATATATATCATACCTGCCCTTACCTTCCCCTATAAATTTGCTAAAAATATACACACAAAAACACCAAACCACTGCCTGAGACCCCACGCAGCCCACATGCCACCCCCTCTACCTGGCTGAATGCATCTAATATATATAATTAAATACATTCAGCAAGGTAGAGAAAGAAAAAATAAGTTTTATTTTATGTTCCCGGGGACATTTAAAAATGTCCTCGGATTTTATTTTTTTTAGAAATGTGTCGCCTTACCTTAGCCTGGTGGTCAGTGGGGGCTCCCTGGATCCTGGTTGTGGGGCGGTCTGCCGTGGCTGCAGGTGCAGTGGCTCCCTCCCTGCACTGCCTGTCTCTGCCACATGCACCCAGGCGGCTAGCCCGCACAGTCGTAGCTCTGTCATCGCATGCTCCTCAAGGGGATCCTTGGGAGGCCTCTGCAGGCTGCCCTCTACAGTGCCTGATTAGAGGGCCGTATCTGCCTGATGTTTTAGTAACAAGAATGTTTTATCCCATAGGCTTCAATGTTAAAAATATTCCCGTTTTAATTCAATATCTAATAAACTGTTGCTTATAATATTCTGCAGTAAAGAGTCTCTTTATTTCTAGATTTTTTAGTATTTTTTAAGAATTTTTTATACTTTTTGCAAAAAAAAATTCAAACTTTTGGCGAAAGTCCCAAAAAGTTCGAAGTTCGCAAACTGTCGAATGGCCGATGTTCGATGCGAACTCCGAACAGATTGAACCGAACAGCTCATCCCTAATCACAATCAAAACCGAGTCTCAAATAACGCGGCTGTCTGATTGCTGAAAGGCAACGTCATAACTATTACGGTTACGTTGGGCCCAGGCCTGGCTGGATGTAGATAGGGTATGAGCCTTGAATGCAGATAGAAGATCCAGAAAACAGAGTAGCACACAACCAGGACTGCAATGAAATGAAATGAGTGAGATCAGATGAGAATGAGGCAGCACCCTTTCTAGGGTGATGCCTCCTTTTAAACACAGGTGATGAGAACTAAAGATAGTCCAGGTGAGGCTCCAGGGCTTGAACCTGAACCAGCGTATGTTATGCAGAACATGACAAAAGTTCATGGGACCAAAGGGGGCGCCAGACGCAAAGAATGTCCAAAATCAAATGGAAGTTCAGGAACCTCAATGCAATACATAGCAATGTTCTTGATACCAGAGGGGGCGCTAGGCGCACAAAAAGTCCAAAACGTGACAGTTACCATGTCACTATAAAGGTTGGTTTAGTGTGAAGTTAGGGTTTATTTTTAATGTTAGGCTGGGGGCGCAGATATGTGGATATGGGGAGATAAGGATTGGGTGTAGATACATGGGTGAAAGGAGTGTCAGGATTGGTGTTATATGTGACTTTGAGGGTTAGATATGGTGGAGGTTAGGGTTGTTTATGATGGTAGGAAGGAAGGTTAAGTTTGGGAATGATGGGTGGGCATAAGGATGAAGGTTACATATGGTGGAGGTTATGGTGTGGGGTTGTTTGCAATGGTACGAGAAAGGTTACATTTCGGGATGATATGTATGGGTATGGGTGAGGGTTTGATATGGTGGAGGTTATGGTTAGGCGTTTAAGAGGATATGGAGCAAGGTTAAGTTTAGGGATGATATGTGCGGTTAAGGGTGATGGTTAGATATGATGGAAGTTAGGGTTTGAGGTTTTTTGCGACGATACGGAGAAAGGTTACGTTTCGGTATGATATGTATGTGTATGGGTTATAAATGGTGGAGGATAGGGTTTGGAGTTTGTGGGGGTACAGAGGAAGGTTACGTGTATGGGTGAGGGTTAGATATGGTGGAGTAGGTTAGGGTTTGGAGTTGTTTAGGAGGATATGGAGCAAGGTTAAGTTTTGGGATGAAATGTGCTGTTAAGGGTGATGGTTATATATGATGGAGGTTAGGGTTTGGGGTTGCTTCTGAGAGTACGGAGGAAAGTTAGATTTGAGGATGATATTTGGGGCAAGGGTGAGGGTTAGATATGGTGGAGGTTATGGTTTCGGGTTGTTTACAAAGGTAGGGAAGAAAGATAAGTTTGGATATGATATGTGGAGGTAAGTGTGATGTACTGTACTGTACAGAGCACTGGTGAGACCTCACTTGGAGTGCTGTGTGCAGTACTGGAGACCGTATCTCCAGAAGGATATAGACATCTTAGAGAGAGTTCAGAGAAGGGCTACTAAAATGGTGTACGGCTTGAAGGAGAAAAGTTACCAGGAAAGGCTTAATGATCTTAACATGTACAGCTTGGAAAAAAGACGAGACAGAGGAGATATGATAGAAACATTTAAATACGTAAAGGGAATCCACAAGGTAGAGGAAGGGAGTATATTTAAAAGGAAACAAAGTAGCAAAACAAGAGGACATAGTCTTAGATTAGAGGGGCAAAGGTTTAAAAGTAACATCAGGAAGCATTATTTTACTGGGAGGGTGGTGGATACATGGAACAGCCTTCCAGTTGAAGTGGTAGAGGCCAAAACAATGGATGGAGCAGCAAGGGTTATCTATTGGAAGCGTAGGTTTGAGAGTAAGATATGAAGCAAAGGAAGAGGCTAGTTTTGTAGTAAAATATTTGGTAAAGAGGTTTGGGGACAATGTAGCCATTGCGGTCTAATGGATTTTGGAGGGTTAGGGTTGAGTGTGAGGTGAAGGTGGAGTAGCTGAGGTTTCAAGGTCAGTTATGGGGGTACATTGTAGATATGTTCAGTGGTTGGAGAAAGAGCGATGGCTAGGGTTGAGGTTAGATGTTAGGTTGAGTGCTAAGGGGAGGGTTGGGGTCCTAGGTTTAGGCGTTGGATATGGAGTTGCTATGGGTTGTAAGTTGATTTTTGAGAGCATAGTGTTATTTTCTCTGCAGGATTTGCAGTCTACAGATTTCGGATGGAAGAGGAACCTGTCTCCTAAAGCACCGGGGCCTTCAAACATCTTTTAATATGTTTCAAGTCACTCCCAAACGACTTCCAAGCAGCGGGGCTTGTTTAGATCTCCTCGGCGGCGCTGTCGAAACATCACATCACTTTATAACAGATGCTTTTTGTTGCCGAACAGAATACACAAAAAGCAAAGTGACTGATTTACTGCTCATCGGGCATCAAAGCATTAAAACGCCACCGAATTATTAAGGAAGCCAATGATCTGGCAAATTAGACTTAATTTCAGTCCCGAGTCCCGCGCATCTCCAAAGGATTTTGGAAGGCGACAGACTTCACGGAGCACTGAAAGCCCGCGCAGAGGAACGAGCGTGACGGGGGAGACAGCAAATCAAGGCACAGCGCCGGCAAATACAAAGGGGGGTGGGGGGAGGGTAATAAGCCTGTTGAATAAAATATTTATCGTGCGAATCTGATGTGAGAATATACGGAGAACGCGTCTGCGCTCGGCTTTCTCTGCTCTCATTTTTCTTTTTATATAAAAACTTTTCGTACCCCTGAGAAATGTCTTTTTACCCTCAATTACTGATCTGAAATGTCTACCTGTCACATGCGCGGCATGGTCAGCCGCCGAGAAACGTCCCAGATAATTCACTCAACTTGATGTCCTCAGAAATTCCCTCCACCTGGAGATTTAAGGCGACCACATCAATTTATCATGAGGAAGCGACACGAGGTGGACAAGGGAGGATGAGGAGGACCTGGACTCTGCCGAGGCCTTCATTTACACATTTTCACCATATGTGTGGGCTTGGCATATGGATAATGCAGATATACACCTCCCACTAATTAAAACAGCCAATGAAAGACACAAGCTTTACAGGGAGGCGGAGTCAGGGACAAGATTCTTTCTAGGGTTTTTAGAGGATATCACAACTTATCGAGGACATTGTGTAAAGAATGAGGAAGAACAAAGTATATAAAGACATTTATTTAACTATACAAACTCACTAGAGGGACTGTTTTATTTGCTGTGCAGCTCTGTTATACACCCGCACACCCTGAATACAAGGAGGAGCCCCCTAAAAGACACCCATACACCCTGAATATATGGAGGACCCCTAAAAAGACACCCGCACACCCTGAATATATGGAGGACACCTAAAAAGACACCCACACACCCTGAATATATGGAGGAACCCCTAAAAAGACACCCACACATCCTGAATATATGGAGGAGCCCCTAAAAAGACACCCGCACACCCTGAATATATGGAGGAGCCCCTAAAAAGACACCCACAAACCCTGAATATCTGGAGGAGCCCCTAAAAAAACACCCGTACACCCTGAATATATGGAGGACCCCTAAAAAGACACCCGCACACCCTGAGTATATGTAGGAGACCCTAAAAAGACACCCGTACACCCTGACTATATGGAGGAGCCCCTAAAAGACACCCACACACCCTGAATATATGGAGGAGCCCCTAAAAAGACACCCACAAATCCTGAATATATGGAGGAACCCCTAAAAAGACACCCACACACCCTGAATATATGGAGGAGCCCCTAAAAACACACCCTGAATATATGGAGGAGCCCTAAAAAGACACCCGCACACCCTGAATATATGGAGGACCCCTAAAAAGACACCCCACACCCTGAATATATGGAAGAAACCTAAAAAGACACCCACACACCCTGAATATATGGAGGAGCCCCTAAAAAGATACACGCACACCCTGAATATATGGAAGAGCCCCTAAAAAGACACCCGCACACCCTGAATATATGGAGGAGCCCCTAAAAACACACCGCACACCCTGAATATATGGAGGACCCCTAAAAGACACCCACACACCCAGAATATATGGAGTAGCCCTAAAAAGACACCCACACACCCTAAATATATGGAGGAACCCCTAAAAAGAAACCCACACACCCTGAATATATGGAGGAACCCCTAAAAACACACCCGCACACCCTGAATATATGGAGGAACCGCTAAAAAGACACCCACACCCTGAATATATGGAGGAGCCCCTAAAAACACACCCACACACCCTGAATATATGGAGGAGCCCCTAAAAAGACACCCGCACACCCTGAATATATGGAGGAACCCTAAAAAGACACCCACACACCCTGAATATATGGAAGAACCCCTAAAAAGACACCCACACACCCTGAATATATGGAGGAGCCCCTAAAAAGACACCCGCACACCCTGAATATATGGAGGAACCCTAAAAAGAACACCCACACATCCTGAATATATGGAGGAGCCCCTAAAAAGACACCCGCACACCCTGAATATATGGAGGAGCCCCTAAAAAGACACCACAAACCCTGAATATCTGGAGGAGCCCCTAAAAAAACACCCGTACACCCTGAATATATGGAGGACCCCTAAAAAGACACCCGCACACCCTGAGTATATGTAGGAGACCCTAAAAAGACACCCGTACACCCTGACTATATGGAGGAGCCCCTAAAAGACACCCACACACCCTGAATATATGGAGGAGCCCCTAAAAAGACACCCACAAATCCTGAATATATGGAGGAACCCCTAAAAAGACACCCACACACCCTGAATATATGGAGGAGCCCCTAAAAACACACCCACACACCCTGAATATATGGAGGAGCCCCTAAAAAGACACCCGCACACCCTGAATATATGGAGGACCCCTAAAAAGACACCCACACACCCTGAATATATGGAAGAACACCTAAAAAGACACCCACACACCCTGAATATATGGAGGAGCCCCTAAAAAGATACACGCACACCCTGAATATATGGAAGAGCCCCTAAAAAGACACCCGCACACCCTGAATATATGGAGGAACCCCTAAAAAGACACCCACACACCCAGAATATATGGAGTAGCCCCTAAAAAGACACCCACACACCCTAAATATATGGAGGAACCCCTAAAAAGAAACCCACACACCCTGAATATATGGAGGAACCCCTAAAAACACACCCGCACACCCTGAATATATGGAGGAACCGCTAAAAAGACACCCACACACCCTGAATATATGGAGGAGCCCCTAAAAACACACCCACACACCCTGAATATATGGAGGAGCCCCTAAAAAGACACCCGCACACCCTGAATATATGGAGGAACCCCTAAAAAGACACCCACACACCCTGAATATATGGAAGAACCCCTAAAAAGACACCCACACACCCTGAATATATGGAGGAGCCCCTAAAAAGACACCCGCACACCCTGAATATATGGAGGAGCCCCTAAAAAGACACCCACACACCCTGAATATATGGAAGAACCCCTAAAAAGACACCCACACACCCTGAATATATGGAAGAGCCCCTAAAAAGACACCCGCACACCCTGAATATATGGAAGAGCCCCTAAAAAGACTCCCACACACCCTGAATATATGGAGGAGCCCCTAAAAACACACCCGCACACCCTGAATATATGGAGGAGCCCCCTAAAAAGACTCACACACACCCTGAATATATAGAGTTACCCCTAAAAACACACCCACACACTCTGAATATATGGAGGAGCCCCTAAAAACACACCCGCACACCCTGAATATATGGAGGAGCCCCTAAAAAGACTCCCACACACCCTGAATATATGAAGGATCCATTGAGGAAAGCAAATTGTAATATAGAGCTGTTCTTTATTGAGCTTCAGGCAGTTAAAGCATATACTATGTAATAATAAGTTTAAACACACATGTACAGAATAAAATTACAATTATATAATATATGTAGATATTTATTTTTAAACTTTTTTCTCTTTGCTCCAAAGTCAGTAAATCTAATGCGGTATATAGTAACGTTATAGATACATTGTGACAGCGTTATCATGTTATACAATATATATATTCTGTGGAGTGATGGAATCTCGCCAGCGCCCAGGAATAACAGGAGAATATTGTAGATGTTTTATTTATTTTTGGATTTGGTTGATTCTCTGTAGACCCCGTGGATTGTCGCTGCTGCCCTTTTAGCACTTTGCACACATCCTGTGCTGTTACTTTCAGGTCACATATATTTTTTCCACCTCTGGTGCAGATGCACCCCCTCCTGGAGTGAGCGATGGTCACATGTCTATATGGATCTTATTCATTGTTTTCTTTATTTTTCTCCTGTAAATACAGTATCACTTTGTGACTCGATGCAGACTGCAAAGTGGGACCTCGAGTGTCAAACCCCACGGCGGGGGGGGGGGGGGCTGACACGGCTGTCACAGCCGCTGCGTTTTCCCTGCTTGCGTAGAGCAGACCACCCCTCGGGGATTCGGCTTGTTGGCCAGTGACGCACGTCCAAGCCATTGAGAGATGAGCCGGGAGCTGAGAGCACCACGCAGCGCCGGCGTCCAGCTGTTTTATCAGAATATTCGGTCATTTCTCCCGCCATCGGCTGAAGCGCCAGACTCCCTGCTCAGACACGTGTGAACAATACACTCAAAGAAACAAATTTTCCAATCCATTATCTTTCCGCGCAGCTCATCGTTAACCAACGCTTACCTGGTATTCAGGACGAGCGGAAACTACTGTATCTAAGAGTCGCTTCCATCAGGTGCAACATTATAACTGCCTGGCTGGTATGTCTGTATTACACATAATACACAGAGAGGACACAATACAGAGAGCCTGGGATTCACTGATATGTCTGTGTTACCAATAATACACAGAGAGGACACAATACAGAGAGCCTGGGATTTACTGATATGTCTGTGTTACACATAATACACAGAGAGGACACAATACAGAGAGCCTGGGATTTACTGATATGTCTGTGTTACACATAATACACAGAGAGGACACAATACAGAGAGCCTGGGATTTACTGATATGTCTGTGTTACACATAATACACAGAGAGGACACAATACAGAGAGCCTGGGATTCACTGATATGTCTGCATTACACATAACACACAGAGAGGACACAATACAGAGAGCCTGGGATTTACTGATATGTCTGTGTTACCAATAATACACAGAGAAGACACAATACAGGGAGTCTGGGATTTACTGATTCCTTCCATCCACTTTCTTTGAGAATTTCAAGCCATCAGTGATAAATCAAGGTAATTTCCCTTTCTTTTTATATATGTATTAACATGGTTATTTTTTGCTTGGGTGGGTTTCTTGCCCCTCCGTCTGACTGATACGCGCATATCTATTACAACGTGACTAGATGTCCTGTCTTAAAAGACACGGAGCTGCATAAAAGCGTTTGTTTTGTCCACGGAGACTTGAATGATATCCACAGTTTAATTAAGTATATCAAAGAGTATAATTAAGCGATGAAGACAGTTCTGCGCTCGGCGGTAGAAGTTGCGTCGCTTGGTAGCAGGCTTCCATCTCTGTGGTCACTGAGCCAGAATAGCAGATTGTGATCTCCAGGCAATCACAGGGAGCGAGATAGAACAGATCTGACTACAATATAACAAAGTCTTACAGTGGAACCGGCGTCCTGCAACGTCTGAATGACAAGAGATGCGTCGGGTAAATCCTACAGCGAAAGCACCAAGACCCACCACAAGAATCAAGCTTTATCTATCCATATCTATCTATCTGTATCTATCCATATCTATCTATCTATCTATCTATCTATCTATCTATCTATCTGTATCTATCTGTATCTATCTATCTATCTATCTGTATCTATCTATCTATCTATCTATCTATCTATCTATCTATCTATATCAGGGATCAAGTCCTAAAAAAAGAAGTGTGGGAACTCACCAGGATTTCTGTCTCCCAATAAGCAATTATCACGTCGCATGTAACACAAACACACGCTCAGCACTAATAAATTTATGTATGTATGTCAATAAAAGAAGATTGTACAACAAATGCTTATGCCAGCTATTGAATACGGAGATGTAGTGTATGCAGCCACCCCTCAAACACACCTTCATAAACTTACTACATTGTATAACTCATTCTGGCGCTTTGTGCTACAATGTAACTACATGAACCACCATTGTGACATGTTAAAGAGCTAAACTGGCCGTCGCTGGAATCTAGACGCATCTTTCACCTTTCAAACCTGGTGTTTAAGAGCTTTTCTGGGAAGCTGCCACTATACCTGAATAGACTGCTTCCCTCAGCAGTTCCCTCATCCTATAACCTCCGATCCAGGACCTGCACCTTACTTGCAATACACAATACAAAAAGAAAGTGGCTCGATCCTCATTTTCCTACAGAGCACCGCAAATATGGAATACCTCCCAGACACCAACAAATCTTCCCCCAGTCTAAAGTCCCTTAAGAGATCTCTATTAATATACCTCAATAAGAAATGCACCTGTAAACACGTAACATAGTGGCATATTTATTTTCTGGGTTAATCTGTATATTTGTGTTTTGTTTTTAATATCTTGCATTTTATTACTTTGAATTGTTACAGTAGGTACAGAAATACAATGTTCTTGAACCCAGTACTTACTTGAAAATGAAAGAAATCTCAATGTATCCTTCCTGGTAAAATACTTTATAAATAAATATGTGAAATATAGCAAAAATATATGATAAATCCTATATTTATTGTGACTTAATAGAGAAATATGTGATTGAACACCTGACTACAAGCTTTATAGAGTATGGGACCAAAGGGAACTCCGTTCCCTCTGCAAAATTAGTGCAGGAACTCCGTTCCCACGCGTTCCCCCTCGACTTGACCCCTGATCTATATCTATCTATCTATCTGTATCTATCTATCTATCTGTATCTATCTGTATCTATCTATCTATCTGTATCTATCTATCTATCTATCTATCTATATGTATCTATCTATCTATCTGTATCTATCTATCTATCTATCTATATGTATCTATCTATCTATCTGTATCTATCTATCTATCTATCTATCTATCTGTATCTATATCTATCTATCTGTATCTGTATCTATCTATCTCTCTCTCTCTATCTATCCGTATATATCTGTATCTATTTGTATCAATCTGTATCTGTATCTCTCTATCTGTATCTGTATCTATCTCTATCTAGCTATCCGTATATCTGTATCTATCTATCTGTATCTATCTGTATCTGTAACTACAGGTATCTATCTATCTATATCTATCTATCTGTATCTATCTGTATATTTAGCTATCTGTATCTATCTGTATTTATCTATATATCTATAAGTATCTATCTGTATCTATCTGTATATCTATCTGTATCTATCTTTCTATCTATCTGTATCTATCTTTCTATCTGTATCTATCTATCTAAATGTATCTATATATCTATCTATATCTATCTATGTATCTATCTATTTGTATCTATCTGTCTGTATCTGTATCTGTCTGTATCTGAATCTGTCTGTATCTGAACCTGTCTGTATGTATGTCTGTTTCCGTCTGTCTGTATCTATCTGTATCTGTCTGTCTGTCTCTATATATATGTATCTGTCTGTCTGTACTTGTATGTCTGTCTGTATATATCTGTATCTGTCTGTCTGTTCCTGTCTTTCTGTATCTGTCAATCTATATCTATCTATCTGTATATCTGTATCTGTCTGTCTATATCTGTCTGTCTGTACCTGTCTTTCTGTATATATCTATCTGTATCTGTCTCTTTGTATCTGTCTGTCTATATCTGTCTGTACCTGTGTTTCTGTATCTATCTGTATCTGTCTCTCTGTATCTGTCTGTCTGTCTGTATCTATCTGTATCTGTCTGTATCTGTCTGTATCTATCTGTATCTATCTGTCTGTATCTATTTGTACCTGTCTTTCTGTATCTATCTATATGTATATGTATCTATCTATCTGTATCTATCTGTATCTCTATCTATCTATCTATCTATCTATCTATCTATCTGTATCTATCTATCTATCTGTATCTCTATATCTCTATCTATCTATCTATCTATCTCTATCTATCTATCTATCTATCTATCTATCTATCTATCTATCTATCTATCTGTATCTATCTATATATCTATCTATCCCATATCTATCTGTATCTATCTATATCTATATATATCTATATCTATCTGTATCTATCTGTATCTATCTGTATCTATATATATATATATATAAATTTCCTCATCTAAAAAGTACACAGGACTTTAAAGCCTCTAACCCTTTTATTAAAGCATTTGGCCTAATGATTAAAAATTCGGATTCTATTCAAACGCCTAACTATCAGAAGTGTAGATTCAACCTCACTAAAGATGAAAACCATGCTCTTAAAAGATCTAGCTAATGATCCGAATATCGTAATACGCCCGGCCAATAAAGGTGGAGGAGTAGTGGTTCAAAATTATCAGGTTTATCGACAAGAAATCCTGCAACAATTATCGGATGTGTCTACTTATAGGAAGTTACCTGGGGATCCAGGCAAGACTTTTAGTAAGAAGATAGCTATGTTGGTTGAGGAGGGTCTACTAGCTGTTTTTTTGTATGAAAATGTTGCTAAATTTCTTCAAATACAATATCCACGTATCCTGGTACTTTATACTATTCCAAAAATCCATAAGGATCTTCATCGACCTCCCGGACGCCCGATAGTTTCGGCCCGTGGAGGATTATTGGAGCTTATTGGTAAATATATTGATCAATGCTGTAAAACAACAGTATTAGCTCTTCCAACGTGCCTGAAAGATACAAACCAGTTTTTAGAAAAAATCTCTGAAATACAATTGGTAGAAAAGGAGATCATCTTGGCAACATTAGATGTCAAGAACCTATATACTATTATCCCACACCAACAAGGTATTGAAGCATTCAAACGTACACTTCTTGCCTCAAGCCAATATACTGGACCTCCGGTTGAATATCTATCCGAACTTTTACGAGCAACTTTAGAATATAACTATTTTCGTTTTGAAAAACAATTTTTCTTACAAATAGCGGGAACGTCGATGGGAGCATCAATGGCGCCAGCATACGCCAACATCTTCATGTTCCAATTTGAACAAGACTGTATTCTTTCAAAATTTGGTGAAAATCTGATTTTCTATACACGTTTTTTGGATGATATTTTTCTTATCTGGAGGGGACCGATGGAAACTCTGGAAGCAATGATAGAGCATATTAACAATTCCTCAACACCGGTTAAATTAACCAGTACTATGGATACGCAAAGTGTTAACTTTTTAGATGTTACTGTATTCCGCGATGATACTAAGCTGGGTTATACATTATTTCGGAAAGAAACCGATAGAAATTCTCTGCTGCTAGCAACGAGCCATCACCCCAGACATCTTAAATCCTCTTTACCTATTTCCCAGTACTTAAGAGTATTGAGGTATAATTCTGACAGAGAACGTGATAAAATTCAAATTGATGAAATGACGAAAAAAATTAAACTTAGGGGTTATTCTGAATCTATTTTGCAGACAGCTCTTCGAAAGGCAAAATTGAAATTTGACAAACAGATATGTATTGCTCCATCTACTTCATCTAGAATAGTTCTACCCTTGACGTACCATTAGGGATGTGCGTTTCGGGTTTTGGAATTTCAGAATTTACACAAAATTTCCCGATTCGTGCATTCGGATTCAGCCGATTTTACGAAAATTTTCAGATCCGAATTTTCCAAAAACAAAACATTTACGAAATGAAAATTGTTCAGAATTTTCCATTGGACTAGAAATGTGTAAAATCGAAAATCATTTTCGTTCCATTCGTAATTTCGGCTCCATTCCTGATTTCGGTTCCATTTCAGTAATTTCGGACAACATATTTTTTGGTTATATCGCTGATTCTGTAATTTTGTATCATTCCCATCTCAATGTATCCTTCTTGTAAAACATGAGAAATCTCAATGTATCCTTCTTGTAAAACATGAGAAATCTCAATGGCAGAATTATTGTATCGACAGAAATATCGTATCGACAGAAATATCGGATCCGAAAAACCATTAGTTTACGTCAAAACGAATAGACACTTTGAAACGAGGAGAACAGACGTTCCAAAAAACACGAAAATTTCCGAAATTATGGGAAAAAGTTGATACGAAAAACGAAACGAAAACGAAACGAACCGAAACGGAAATCGGCCGAAACGAAAATTTCCAAAATACGAACGAACTGAACAGAATCGAACCGAAAAAAAAATCAGTGCACAAGTCTACGTACCATACAGCAGGTGATTGAGTTGCGTCACAAATTCGCAAACATTGGAATTTATTCCAATATGACCAGACATTGCCCAAACAATTCCATCCCTCTCCGCTGATAAGTTTTCGCAGAACTAATAATCTACAAGACTTACTGGTACGGTCAGATCCAATACAATCATATGAGAAAAAATCTAACCTCCAGAAGATGGGATGTTTCCGCTGTCTTGATAGCGTCACATGTCGTCATATGTTACCGGGAAATTCCTTTGTTCATCCAACATCGGGCCAAAGATACAAAATTTGTTTCAGAATTACATGCCTTACTGAGTTTGTCATATATATGATCCACTGCCCATGTGGCTTAGCCTATATCGGCAAGACGGATTTGACTTTGAGGGACCGCATTCGTGGCCATAGATCCACTATTAACGTTGCATTCCGAGATGGATTTTTCCGATAAGCCAGTTGCAAAGCATTTTTTAGAATATCGTCATAGTCTGCCAACGCTAAAGTTTATTGGGATAGACCACGTTCCACCACTCCACAGAGGGGGTGATCGATCCCAGCTCCTTTTGCAAAGAGAGACTTACTGGATAAGAACACTTAATACGCTTGCTCCGCATGGACTCAATGAATATGTGTCATTTACACCTTTTTTATACAGTCGTTAATTATTTATATGTTTACATATATTTCTACATATTTTTATAGGTTTCCTACAACATTCTCTATATTTGTATATACACCTATACTGATTCATTAGAATCACTTAAATTTCACACATACACACCTCACGTTTTTGTTGTTATTTATTTGTTTTTTATTATTTATTTTTTATCATTATCTTTATTTTTTTCACATATTTTTTTCACATTTTTTTTCACATATTTTTTTCCCCCTTTTCTTCTATTTTTTCTATTTTTTCACTTTCATGATGCTCGTTTAAATTTTTTCAATATATCTTGTTTTTTCATACACATATAAATATTCACACACACTCTACATTTTTACAATAGGACTATCTATTATTATTATAATGATATTCAACACTATGTATACTATTTAAACATTGTATGGCTCAATTATTCTCTTTCTCGTTGGGCTCTTATTCACATTGGCATCAGTATAGCAACTTATTTTTGCTTCGGCAGACGGTTGCTATGACAATACATGCCGCCGTCTCCATAGTACACACGTCCTTAGTTTGACGTTACGTGCGCGGCTAACAACATGATGCGTCACTTCTGGGTTCCGAATGGGCGTCATTGAAGCCGGCGCGACATTGACTCGGTAAGATTGTAATGATTGTAATGATTAAGTAGAGTATATATAAACAATATGATGCGGTTTTGCTTTTAACCTTGAAAAAGGCATATGTTTAGGCCGAAACGTCGGTTCTTTTAATGCATCTTTGAATAAAAACTTTTTTGTTTTAATGAAGACCTCGAGTGCGCCCTAGTCTTTGGCAACTTCATATGCACCATTTGGGATACAGCACCGAGGCAGAAGATAAGTATTCATTTATGGATAAGGACGAGTGCTGAATCGTGTGAACTTTCTATATATATATATATCTATCCCATATCTATCTATCTGTATCTATCTATCTGTCTGTATCTATCTATCTACAGTTGTGTTCAAAATTATTCAACCCCCAATGCTGTAAAGGGTTTTAGGGAATTTAGTGACATTTGTAATTGTATTCAGAATGAAATCCTACAAGGACTTTTTAAAGAACCATATGCAACTAAAATGACATCAATTGGTTTTGTAATACAGTAGTAAATGTTTCTTTTGTGAATTCTTCATTGACACAATTATTCAACCCCTTAACCCTTTCGCTGCTGAGGCTTTTCACACCTCTGTGCTGAGGTCATTTTTACCGGTTTTGCTCATCATGTTTAAACGTGTTTTGAAGGCTTATTTTAGTATATGACCCAGACATATTATATATCGTTCTTTCCGTCAGACTCGGTAGATTCATAATATGTCATTATTATATGTATACGTTATGTCATGTCTGTATATTATAACAAAAAATGCAATAAAATATGTATTTTCAATAATTTACAACGTGTAAAGTGTTTTTTTTCACATTTTAACATGCGAGCAATTGCGGTTATATTTTGTATGGGGTGCGCTTGTTAAAAAAATTAGAGATGGGGTCTCGTTACATTTGTTTTGAGGGAAAATTACACGATTTTTAACAAACGCACCGCATACAAAAATCGTTAGTGCAGCATCATTGTTCACATTATAATTGAAATGGGAACAATATTGCTGCATTAACGAACCAAAAAAAAGAAAAAAAAAAGATTTTTTTTTTATAATTTTTTTTAAAATATATTTGTATTTTTAAGTTTAATTTTTTTTTTTTTAAAAAAACTTTTTTCACTTTCGTGTTTGGTATCGTTGGAACGGCCATGCTCTGGCCGATCCAACCATACCAAACTTTAACCCCTAGCTGCCACAGATCGGGAGATAGGGAGTTCATTGGAACTCCCTATCTCCACCGTTGGTGGCAGTTAGGGGTTAACTCTAGGACTGGCGTCATCGTGCTATGCACAATGACGCCAGTCCTCAGGGGGAGTTCCCGGAGGCTTGGCCGACATCCAAGATGTCGGCCAGCTCCGGGAAAGGATCACGAACCGGCGCTTTTCAGCGCCGATTTGCGATCCAGCTCCCCAGGGGTTAATGCCAGGCACCATTTGGAAGGGCAGGCTGTGCCCTTCCAAATGGTGCCTGGGTTAACCCCCGCAACGCCGCCGATCGGGAGGGAGAGAGGTCCGAAGGACCTCCCCCCCTCCCTTTCAGGCGCCCCCTCCGCACATGCGGGGGGGCGCCTGAATTAGGTGTCATCGCGCTGCCGCAATGACACCTAATTTCATCGGCGGCGGCTCCGGATGCTGGGCTGACATCGAGGATGTCAGCCCGCACCGGGGGGGGGCCAGCGATTGTCCGGAACCCGGCCGAACGCTGACCCCAAAGGGAGGACGCGGGAGCCATGCGGAGGACGCGCAGAGTGCATCCTCCGCATGGAAGTGGTTAAAGACTACCACTCTGAAGAACAGAGGTTCATTCAAGTGTTTTCAATCAGGTATTGAAAACACCTGTGGATGTCACGGAGCAGCAATAAAGCATAATAAGCACCAATTAGGCAGCTTTAAAATGACTGTGATACTCAGCTCCTTCTAGACATTTACTGGTGTGGTTACAAACTTGGTGTAGTCAAGAGAATGGTTCAGGAAGACAAGAGAAGAGGTGATTACTAGGGATACACCGATACCGATACTAGTATCGGTATCGGGGCCGATATTGCCGTTTGCACGAGTACTTGTTACTCGTGCAAACGGCCCGATACATCCCGCCGATACCGGAAGCCGGCGCTGGGCCGGCTTGCCGGTATCCGCGGGGCTGGGGAAGCTGGCCGCGTGCATGAAAAGCACGCGGCCAGCGTTCCCCTCCGGCGCGCCAAATACTCACCCTTCCTGAAGGTCCGTCGCTGGGCAGTGATGCGTTCCCGTGGCCACTGGGCGCTCCTGTGACGCTGCCTCTCGGCTGGAGGCAGCGTCACAGATGCGCCCGGCGGCCACGTGACCGCATCACTGCCCAGAGACCGGAACTTCAGGAAGGGTGAGTATTTGGCACGCCGGAGGGGAACGCTGGCCGCGTGCTTTACATGCACACGGCCAGCTCCCCAGCGTTCGAGCTGGGGGTAAATCCATGAGACCTGGGGGTAAATCGATGAGAGCTGCGGGCAATCCATGAGAGCTGGGGGCAAATCCATAGAGACCTGGGGGCCAATCCATGAGACTGGGGGCCAATCCATGAGACCTGGGGGCCAATCCATGAGACCTGGGGGCAATCCATGAGACCTGGGGGCAAATCCATGAGACCTGGGGCAAATCCATGAGACCTGGGGGCCAATCCATGAGACCTGGGGGCCAATCCATGAGACCTGGGGGCAAATCCATGAGACCTGGGGGACAAATCCATGTGAGCTGGGGACAAATCCATGTGAGCTGGGGGCAAATCCATGAGACCTGGGGGCAAATCCATGAGACCTGGGGGCAAATCCATGAGACCTGGGGGACATCCATGTGAGCTGGGGCAAACCCATGTGAGCTGGGGGCAAACCCATGTGAGCTGGGGGCAAACCCATGTGAGCTGAGGCAAATCCATGAGACCTGGCGGCAAATCCATGAGACCTGGGGGCAAATCCATGAGACCTGGGGCAAATCCATGAGACCTGGGGCAAATCCATGAGACCTGGGGCAAATCCATGTGAGCTGTGGTCAATCTCATATAAATTTTTATATGAGGTCTGTTCCTATTAGAAAGCGTCACATGACATTAAATAAAAGTTTCGGTACTCGGTATCGGTGAGTACTTTTAAAAAGTATCGGTACTCATACTCGGTCTTAAAAAAGTGGTATCGGTGCATCCCTATTACTCTTCACAGGAAGGGCAATGGCTATAAGAAGATTGCAAAGATGTTAAACATACCAAGAGAGACCATAGGAAGCATCATTCGCAAATTCAAGGCAAAGGGCACTGTTGAAACGCTACCTGGTCGTGGCAGAAAGAAGATGCTGACTAAGACTGCTGTGCGCTACCTGAAGCGTAGAGTGGAGAAAAGTCCCCGTGTGACTGCTGAGGAACTGAGAAAAGATTTGTCAGATGTGGGTACTGAAGTTTCAGCTCAGACAATACGGCGCACACTGCGTAATGAAGGCCCCCATACCAGAACTCCCAGGCGCACCCCCTTGCTGTCTCCAAAGAATAAGAAGAGTCGACTGCAGTATGCCAAAAGTCATGTGGACAAACCACAGAAGTTCTGGGATACTGTTCTGTGGACTGATGGAATAAAATTAGAACTGTTTGGGCCAATGGATCAACGCTATGTTTGGAGGAGGAAGAACAAGGCCTATGAAGAAAGAACACCTTGCCTACTGTGAAGCATGGCGGGGGGTCAATCATGCTTTGGGGCTGTTTTGATTCTGCAGGTACAGGGAAGCTTCAGCGTGTGCAAGGTACCATGAATTCTCTTCAGTACCAGGAGATATTGGATGACAATGTGATGCAGTCCGTCACAAACCTGAGGCTTGGGAGACGTTGGACCTTTCAACAGGACAATGATCCCAAGCATACCTCCAAGTCCACTAGAGCATGGTTGCAGATTAAAGGCTGGAACATTTTGGAGTGGCCATCGCAGTCACCTGACTTAAATCCGATTGAGAACCTCTGGTGGGACTTAAAGAAAGCAGTTGCAGTGCGCAAGCCTAAGAATGTGACTGAACTGGAGGCTTTTGCCCATGACGAATGGACGAAGATACCCGTAGATTGCTGCAAGACACTTGTGTCAAGCTATGCTTCACGTTTAAAAGCTGTTATAACTGTAAAAGGATGTTGTACTAAGTACTAAGATTGAATGTCACTTGGGGGTTGAATAAAACTGATAATGATGTGAGCACAGAAAAGACATTTGTGGTTATTTCATTATAAATGTTATGTTATATTTGTCTGACTGAAAGATGCAAGATGACTGAATGATCAAAATCAATGTCAAACTGGCCAAAACACTCAATTTCAGTGGGGGTTGAATAATTTTGAACACAACTGTATCTGTATCTATCTATATCTGTCTATCTATCTGTCTGCATCTATCTATCTGTATCTATCTATCTATCTATCTATCTATCTATCTATCTATCTATCTGTCTGTATCTGTCTGTATCTGTCTGTATCTATCTATCTATCTATCTATCTATCTGTATCTGTCTGTATCTGTATCTATCTGTCTGTATCTGTATCTATCTATCTGTCTGTATCTATCTGTCTGTATCTGTATCTATCTAACTATCTGTATCTATATATCTGTATCTATCTGTATCTATCTGTATCTATCTATCTGTCTGTATCTGTATCTATCTATCTGTATCTATCTGTATCTATCTGTATCTATCTATCTGTCTGTATCTGTATCTATCTATCTGTATCTATCTGTATCTATCTATATCTATCTATCTGTCTGTATCTATCTATCTATCTATCTGTCTGTATCTGTCTGTATCTGTCTGTATCTATCTATCTATCTATCTATCTATCTGTATCTATCTATCTGTATCTGTCTGTATCTGTCTGTATCTATCTATCTGTATTTATCTGTCTGTATCTATCTGTCTGTATCTATCTATCTATCTATCTATCTGTATCTATATCTGTCTATCTATCTGTCTGTATCTATCTGTATCTATCTATATATATATATATATCTGTATCTATCTGTATCTATCTATCTATCTATCTATCTGTATCTATCTGTATCTATCTATCTATCTATCTATCTGTATCTATCTATCTATCTATCTATCTGTATCTATCTATCTATCTGTATCTATCTATCTATCTATCTATCTATCTATCTATCTATCTATCTATCTGTATCTATCTATCTATCTATCTATCTATCTATCTATCTATCTATCTATCTATCTATCTATCTGTATCTATCTATCTGTATCTATCTATCTATCTGTCTGTATCTGTCTGTCTGTCTCTTAGTAGTTATTTGTTTATCTGTGTATCTCTGTCATTATCTATTAATCTCTGTTACCCGCCTGAATATCTACACGATTACACATTTATATGAAAAAATAATAATACAGCATAATGTCGTTTAAACATCAGCTGCTGTTCACAATTTTAGACAGCAAGAAGCAGGGTACAGGGCCGAGCACAGGAGCTTACAATCTATATAGTCTATGCGTTCATCTTACCTGTAGATCAAGCCTGTTTAGGACTGGCTGACAGATGTGCAATGCTATTTGTTTGCCTTTGTTTGTTTCCCTCCCGGCTGTGTGAGCAGCATCTTGTGTACCTGGCCTAGAATCCGCATGTCTGCGTGTTGACCCAAGCGTCCAGACACATATTCCCACGGCCCTGCATCCTCTCACGCTCACATAGAGCAGGCTGACCTCAATGTTTCCATGGGGATCGACGTCGAGATGGACATAGGCGACCCGTAGACCTGACACCATGGCAGCCTCACAGTTTGGGAATTAGACATTTTTTCGGGTTATTTACCGTTCTGAAAAGGTTGTAACAGAGTAACAATGTCAAGATGCTTGAGATATCGCTTCTCCTAACAGCCCTCCCCGCTCGCATGCTTTGCCTCGATGCTTCTTGCGTGGCATCTCAGCTGGTTGCACGCATTGTGTTTTTGCCTTGGGGCCATCTTTGGTCTGTAGCTACATGAGGTCAACGCTTACCGCGAGAGGAAACCTCATGGTTGCGTCTCCAGCTGACCATGAAGCTATTGAGTGTGATAATGCTTGCGTGGTAACACACAGACAATGTCTGCAATGGATCCTGAGAGCACGGTTCGAAATATTTTCCTGCTCGATGCGGACGGGGTGCCTTGACCCGAAAAGATTGTTTGCCGAGACGCAACGGGAAACACGTCAGAGATATACCAGCCAGATGAGACGAGATGGAGTGAACAACAACGCTTGTATCATGAGGATATTCTGCAGATTTCTTGGCGAATTACATTACGATCCATCCACACTACATTCTATGGTTTGAGGTGGTCGCCCCGTTGACCCGAATCGGATAAATGGAGCAGAATTATGGCTAAGGAATTCATATCGGTCATTGGACACGAAAAGTAGCGATGTACCAAAATAAAAAGTAACTTTTAATGGAGAAATGAGATAAAAAGTCTCGCCCAAGCCAATGTAAGTAGCATTCTGGCCAAGATGATGGCCCAGATTATGGAGGACCCAATGGGAGCCTTGTGCAAGATCTCCAAGTTGATCTTGAAAATGGTTTCATTGTGTTTCTGGACACGTTTACCACCAATAAATCATGTTGTTCTCTATTCAATATGTATATATTGTGCTTCCACCATCATTCTCCATGCTCAGTATTCATATGAAGTATATATATATATATATACATGTGCTTCTACCCCGGCCTGCGAGGCTAATGATCTACATTCAGTGCTTGCCCCCAACAGCTCCGGTAATATATGCTTTACTTCTTAAAAGCCATCACCTTGCATCACTGGCCTGTTTTGAATTCGGAGCTTCATCTCGCTCTGTGCTTTAATTAAATAGCAATATGCTTTGATCCAGGCGAGGTCTGACCAGTCAACATTAAAAGAATAGGCCCGCACCGAAGGAATAAAGAAAGAAAAAAAGGAAAAAAGATTCCCAGCTCTCATTTAGTAACATGAGAAGTGATAAATTCCAGCCTGAAATTACCAATTAAAATGCCTTCATGTAAGTCACTCTTTGCCCATCATTCCTCAAATTGAGAAATAGTTTAATTACCTGCAAAATGAAAAGGACAAAAGAATCCCAAGTTTAGTCAAAGCGCGCACGTTCCCTGAAAGTGAAATTTGTCTCTCCACCACTGGTTACGGACTCGGAGCTTCGGAAGACTTTTTTTTCTCTCTCGTTGAGTAACCCCTTCGTTCTTTCTACTCCCTGAACACATACGATTACATCTTGTTCTTGGATCTTTGTGGAAAGATTAAAGAAATGAGTAGGTCCTACATCCTAAGGAACTGAGCTGTGACAAGGACTAGTGAAGTAATGGTTGTTGGTCATCAGTAGGGAACAGTAGAGGACAAAATGACGGCCTCACATTGCTTTACCGCTTGCCCAGAAGGGATGTGGCTGTGCCGTCAAATGAGTCTCACTATGTGGCCGCGCCGTCAAATGACTCTCAATATGTGGCCGAGCCGTCAAATGATTCTCAATATGTGGCCGCGCAGTCAAATGACTCTCAATATGTGGCCGTGCCGTCAAATGATTCTCAATATGTGGCCGCGCAGTCAAATGACTCTCAATATGTGACCGCGCAGTCAACTGATTCTCAATATGTGGCCGCGCAGTCAAATGATTCTCAATACGCAATTGTCACGACACCCTGCTCACCCGGGCCCTTTGGTCCATGGTGTACCAGTTCCTTGTCCTGGGCGGCATGTGGTGTGGCCTGGTCCAGTCTCCCGGTGTGGCCTCCCTGTCTCATGCCAGATTTGGGGTCTCACCTCCAGTCAGAATCTCCCATCTGTTCGGTGGTCCCGGCATACTCGGATCCGGCGGTGTATTTCAACACACGTCCTGGGACGTGTCCCTGCTCGGCTCTCTACTGCCTTCCACTGTGCAGGGAATTCTGAACAGCGTATACTCAGGCACCGGTTCTGTTCTTAAAGGGACAGACACCTAGTGCAGCCTCAATTCATCAGAATCACCTAATTACAAGGGAAGTTTGATTGACAGGTTCTTCCAACAGTCTTGCTCTGACTTCCTTGCGGGTCAGTTGAGCTTCCTCCCTTGGTAATCTCATTATGCTCGACTCCTGCTTTTCCGGTTACCTACATCTGCCTGAACTTGCTGCCTGCCCCTAACCCTTGGCTTGCTACCGACAATGGTTTTTGGATTGTCCTCCTGTACGTCGCTCAGATTATCTCTGCCCTTGGAGTCCTGTGCTACACTACCCATGACAACAAAGTAGGAGTTGCACTCACCTTTATTTCATGGGATGATTGACATCAGGCAGGGTGCTCTTGACACCAACATGGCCGGTAATCTCAATCCAATCGGGGAAAATTTTAAATTAGAAATCGGGCACCCCAGTAAAGTCTGAGGAGTTTTTATGCATAGGAAGGCACGCAACGTTTTGGTCTACAAGATGCTTGAGAATGGTCTACTAGACCGAATCGTTGCATTGGTTTTTGGGAATAAAAACTTCTCAAACTTTCCTGGAGTGCCTGGTTCCTATTTGAATTCTTATCTGTTGGATTGAGTTTCCCAGCCACTTTGGTGCCAAGAGCACCCCGCTCCTCGTCAATCATCTTTCAGTCTTTTTTAAAACATGACCTTTGCTTGTTTGTTTTTTGCATTTTACATGGTCAGGTTTGGTATCATTAGAAAGGCCAGACTCTGACCTGTCCAATGACACCTAACTGGAACTTGTGGAGGGTAAATAATAGAGATACAGGGGTCCAAAGGACTCCCGGTCTCCTCACAGCATAGCTTGTGTATTAGGTGAACCAATGTGTAATAACATACTGTGCCATCCACTCCACATTTGATCCCAGCATGGGAAATGAAAAGGTAAGCTAGTGCAGTGGCATGGTTTGCTTTATAAGTAAAAGCAGATAATGCCACTGCCTTAGAACAGTAAATGATGCATTTAGCTTTTTTCAATTTTTAATTGTTACACATTACATGGTCATGTTTGGTAACGATGGAAAGATCAGACACCGGTCTTTCCAATGATACCTCATATGTTCCTCTAGCCTGTAGGGCTCCAGAGATACAGGGGTCTAAATTATATGTATATATATATATTTTTAAATTTACTATCAAGGCACCTGTCAGACACCTGTGGGCACATGCCTACTCTGCCTAATTATAAATCCAGCCTTGCATGGGCCAAAAGTTATAAATGGGAAGGAAAAAGAATTCAAAAAGCAGGAGTAATTCACCGAGTACACACAATTCTGCTCACTATTAACCCCCATGCCGTCCCAGCGGCAGGTGGGCCTGAATGCCAAGGCACATCATAGCACGACCCGTGGCTCGCCGGCAACTTCCCTGTCCCTCCTTCCTTGCCGATGGTTGATTGCCGCAATTGGCTGCAGGTGGGCTGCATGTGTTCAGGCACTCCCGACTGCAGCCAATCATGGCGATCAGCCATCGTCATGGGAGATGGCCGGGGGGAGTTTCCCTCCCAGCGCAACCTTGACATTAAGGGGTTAAGCCAAGTCAATATTTATTCTTCTTTTTTTTTTTTTAATTCTTTATTTTTGAATTTCTAGATAACAGTGTAGCATCATGTAGCGCAAGGCAAAAATGGCCACGCAGGGCCAACACAAGACATCAGAAGGGTAGCCAATAATAATTATAAAATGCAAAAAGACATCTAAGGGCAACCAAAAAGTCAGCAAAATTATCCCCAATTGGGGGGGGGGGTTCTCATCAAAAAATAAAAAGTAAAAGCGATTCCTCAAGTCATATTGACGAAGATAAGGAAAGTGTCAGCCGAGGATGTCAAGCAGGAGGAAAAAAGAGGGGGGTGGAGAGGGGAGATGGGAGGACAACAGAAATAAACAAACAAACAAAAGCGCCTCCAAGCGACAAATAATGTCATAAAAACAGCAGGAAGGTCTCATTAAATAGTCTCAGCATGAGGGAGGGGGACGAAAAACAAAAGGCTGCTCGGAAGACAGTGAACGGGTCCCTTCATCCAGCGTCTCGGAAGGGCAGCAGATGCAGGACAGGTTGGGCAATGCAGTGCAGGCCAGACATTTCTGCAAACAGAGGCCCGGTGCGAGTAAACGCAGCCAGCTGGACTATCCAGCCCCCACCCGCAAGGTAACTCCTAACTCCAGCTGCCGAGTGTAAGCCTCAGGCCGCAACAGAGCAGGGGACCGATCCAGCTTCATAGTCAGCAGGGGGGGATCCAGCTCCGCTGACACAGTGAACTCCTCAGCTGCCCCGCAACCATAAACGGCCAGCACAACATCACCCGGAACCACACACAGGGTTGCGCCTGGGGTCTCAGGACGCATCTTCTGCGGCTCCTCCAGGGCGATGTCCAAAGTAAGACGCTCCTTTTCGGCATCTGGAGGCCTCAGGACAGCACCTCTGGTCACCTCGTCCTCCTGACCTGCAGTCTCCCGACCACTTCTTATCGCGGCCATCAGTTGGCGCCAAGCGCCGCGTGTGAGTGGCTCCCCCTCATCCCCTGGTAGCCGCGTCAGGCAGTCTTCTAGAGCTGCAAACATTGCCTCCATACCTCGTGCAGGTCTGCACCATGCCGCACAGTCCCTTATGCTCGTCACCAGGGGGACCTCCGGTGCAGCCAGAAGATGGGGGCCCTCCATCCTCGGAGCTTGCCAGAAGCCGTCACCTGGCAAGTAAAACCCACAGGGGGAAGCATGAGGGGCTGAAATATGGTCAGGAGCCTGAGCAGGTCTCAAAATGGCCGACGGCCATCCAGATCCACCACACAGCGGCCAAAAAAGTTAGCTTATGTCCAAAGGGGGGACAATTGGGCTCCAGACAGCTCAGTTCTGGTAGCCAGCCACAGCGGGACCTCAAATTAAAATTATCCCCTCAATTTGTGTCAGCTGGAGGTCCCCAAGAGCGGCAGACGTGCGGAGCTCCACCAAGACACGTCTGCCCTCGATGGTAGCCGGCCACGCCCCCCCCCCAATATTTATTCTTATATTCAATTTCTCCTTTTATAGATGTTGTTCCCTTTCTTTTACTTTTTATGTTATTTTATACATTTTTGTTGCGGGTATTTCTTGAGGTCACCTTGGATTCTGCACATTCATTGCACACAAAGACACACAACACAATGATATCTAAGGTCTCTCGATACCAGAACGAGACACGCGACTTTATTTGCCCGTTTCTTTCATTTTTTTATTAATTGGCAATTCAGGAAAAAATAACGAAAAAACGTTTAATTTAACGTCAGAATTTGTAGCGTTCGGGAGCGACACAGACAGACATGCACAGACGTATTTCCGCACAAATCCATAAACTAATTGGTGGCGCGGACACGGCGCGGACACGGCGCGGACACGGCCGGACACGGCGCGGACACGGCGGAGGCCGCGCTTCTCCTTTATTAAATACGTTCAGCGGGAAGACTCTTAAGGACCGATAACATCAAGCGGGTTTGTCTGCACTCCAGCACTGATTGATGATGCAAGCGCCGAAAACACAAGCCTACATTATTCAACCTGTGAATTTCAAGATCCGTCTGATTTCTGACATGTCTATGGAAAAGTGCTGCCGGACACATTCATCATAAAGCAAGTGATTATGGGTATTCTTTCTACCCCCAGCCCAGAAAAAACAGCAGTTTCTATATCATCGATCCAAGTGGGCGACTGCTCTGTGTGTTATATGTATAAAAATACCCCCACCCCAAAAAAATAAAATTAAATATAAATAAATATATATATTTATTTTTTTATCACATAGGCAAATAGATTTAAATATACAGTATATATAATAATTTATTCAAAGAGAGCCAAACTGGCCCGAAATTACAGTGAATTTCCCCATATGGTGCAATTTCGGGGCCATTCGGATATTCAAAACCTGGAAATTCGCCAAATATTGGCGAACTGCCAGCGAAATACGGTGCCTGTTCGACGGCAGTGAAATCCCCCATAGAGAAGCAATGGTTAATCTATTCAGAGACACCGAACAGCAGAGAAATATCAGTGAAATGCCCTGCTGTTCGGTGGTTTCATTCGTCAGGTTTATTCAGGAGAATCCCATAGACTTCAATGTTAAAAAATTTCCCGTTTTTATCCAATCTATACTATAAAAGAGTAAGCCTTCAAGTGTCCGTCGCCAAAAGCGGTCTGCGCATGCGCGACGGACATTTGAAAGTGGCCGTTAAAACAAACAGGTAGCTGCGCGTGCCGGCCGCCTGCAAAAAAAAAAAAAAAAATCGCACGAGCCGCGCGCAGCTACCCGTGTGTTTAAACGCCGCAAGCCCCGATCCTCCAGCGGTGACCGTCCTCCGGCTGTCGCGGCCTGCTCGGCGGGCATCCAGGCTCAGGCGAGCCCCCGGCTTGGTTTGGGCCTACAGGCCCAGCCGAGCCGGGGACTCACCTAAGCCTAGAGGCCGGCCGAGCAGCCAGCGACAGCCGGAGGACGGTCACCGCTGGAGCTCCGGGCCGAAGTTCCCAAAACATACTCCCCTAAATCGCCCTGAGCTCCAGCGGTGACCTCCTCCGGCCGAGCAGGCTGCTAGGCCGGCCTCCAGGCTCAGGCGAGCCCCCGGCTTGGCTTGGGCCTACAGGCCCAGCCGAGCCGGGGACTCGCCTAAGCCTGGAGGCCGGCCGAGCAGCCAGCGACAGCCGGAGACGGTCACCGCTGGAGCTCAGGGCCGAAGTTCCCAAAACATACTCCCCTAAATCGGCCCTGAGCTCCAGCGGTGACCTCCTCCGGCCGAGCAGGCTGCTAGGCCGGCCTCCAGGCTCAGGCGAGCCCCCGGCTTGGCTCGGGCCTACAAGCCGAGCCGGGGACTCGCCTAAGCCTAGAGGCCGGCCGAGCAGCCAGCGACACCCAGAGGACGGTCACCGCTGGAGCTCAGGGCCGAAGTTGCCTAAACATACTTCCCCTACATCGGCCCTGAGCTCCAGCGGTGACTTCCTCCGGCCGAGCAGGCTGCTTAGGCCGGCCTCCAGGCTCAGGCGAGCCCCCGGCTTGGCTCGGGCCTACAAGCCGAGCCGGGGACTCGCCTAAGCCTAGAGGCCGGCTGAGCAGCCAGCGACAGCCGGAGGACGTCACCGCTGGAGCTCAGGCCGAAGTTGCCTAAACATACTCCCCTACATCGGCCCTGAGCTCCAGCGGTGACTTCCTCCGGCCGAGCAGGCTGCTAGGCCGGACTCCAGGCTCAGGCGAGCCCCCGGCTTGGCTTGGGCCTACAGGCCCAGCCGAGCCGGGGACTCGCCTAAGCCTAGAGGCCGCCGAGCAGCCAGCGACAGCCGGTGGACGGTCACCGCTGGAGCTCAGGGCCAATGTAGGGATGTTGCCTACACATACTCACCTACATCGGCCCTTAGCTCCTCCAGCGATGGCGGACCCGCTTCCAGCATCCTCTCTGTCTCCGTTGGTCGTCGGTATGACGTCACAAAAGCCTTTGACCCCGGGGGTCAAAGCTTTCGTGACGTCATACCGACGACCAACGGAGAGAGGACACTGGAAGCGGGACTGCCATCGCTGGAGGGCCGATGTAGGTGAGTATGTGCTCTCCACACCCACCCTGCTCGCTCGGCCGGATCCAAGCTTAGGTGAGCCCCCGCTTGGCCGGCCTACAGGCCCAGCCGAGCCGGGGACTCGCCTAAGCCTAGAGGCCGCCGAGCAGCCAGCGACAGCCGGAGGACGGTCACCGCTGGAGATCAGGGCCAATGTAGGAGGATGTTGCCTACACATACTCACCTACATCGGCCCTTAGCTCCTCCAGCGATGGCGGACCCGCTTCCAGTGTCCTCTCTGTCTCCGTTGGTCGTCGGTATGACGTCACGAAAGCCTTTGACCCCGGGGGTCAAAGGCTTTCGTGACGTCATACGACGACCAACGGAGAGAGGACACTGGAAGTGGGACTGCCATCGCTGGAGGGCCGATGTAGGTGAGTATGTGCTCTCCACACCCACCCTGCTTGCTCGGCCGGTATCCAAGCTTAGGCGAGCCCCCGGCTTGGCCTGGGCCTAGAGGCCCAGCCGAGCCGGGGACTCACCTAAGCATGGAGGCCGGCCAAATTGCCTGCTCGGGCGTCCTCCAGGCTCAGGCGAGTCCACGGCTCGGCTGGGCCTCTAGGCCCCAGCCAAGCCGGGGGCTCGCCCAAGCTTGGATGCCGGCCGAGCTACTTGCTTGGCCGGCATCCAGGCTAAGGCGAGCCCCCGGCTTGGCCTGGGCCTACAGGCCCAGCCGAGCCGGGGACTCGCCTAAGCCTAGAGGCCGGCGCCGAGCAGCCAGCGACAGCCGGAGGACGGTCACCGCTGGAGATCAGGGCCAATGTAGGAGGATGTTGCCTACACATACTCACCTACATCGGCCCTTAGCTCCTCCAGCGATGGCGGACCCGCTTCCAGTCCTCTCTGTCTCCGTTGGTCGTCGGTATGACGTCACGAAAGCCTTTGACCCCGGGGGTCAAAGGCTTTCGTGACGTCATACCGACGACCAACGGAGAGAGGACACTGGAAGTGGGACTGCCATCGCTGGAGGGCCGATGTAGGTGAGTATGTGCTCTCCACACCCACCCTGCTTGCTCGGCCGGTATCCAAGCTTAGGCGAGCCCCCGGCTTGGCCTGGGCCTAGAGGCCCAGCCGAGCCGGGGACTCACCTAAGCATGGAGGCCGGCCGAATTGCCTGCTCGGGCGTCCTCCAGGCTCAGGCGAGTCCACGGCTCGGCTGGGCCTCTAGGCCCCAGCCAAGCCGGGGGCTCGCCCAAGCTTGGATGCCGGCCGAGCTACTTGCTTGGCGGCATCCAGGCTAAGGCGAGCCCCCGGCTTGGCCTGGGTCTAGAGGCCCAGCCGAGCCGGGGGCTCGCCTGAGCCTGGATGCCAGCCATACACACACACACACTGTAACAATATGTGTATGTGTGTGTATATATATCCACATGGGGTTACAGTGTGTGTGTGTGTGTGTGACGCCCAAAGCGTCCAACGGTGGTTGGATGCGCGCGCAGCAAACCTCCGTAAGACGCTTTGGGCGTGCTGCGGCAGGTGGCGCGCGCGCACCCGGCTGCGAGCGCATTCCAACCGCCACAGCACCCCGTGGGCTGCGCGCATGCGCAGTCCGTATATATATATATATATATATACACACACACACTGTAACCCCATGTGGATATATATACACACACATACACATATATGGTTGTTACAGTGTGTGTGTGTATGGCTGACATCCAGGCTCAGGCGAGCCCCCGGCTCGGCTGGGCCTCTAGGCCCAGGCCAAGCCGGGGACTCGCCTTAGCCTGGATGCCGGCCAAGCAAGTAGCTCGGCCGGCATCCAACCTTGGGCGAGCCCCCGCTTGGCTCGGGCCTAGAGGCACCTGAGCGCAGAGCCAAGTGCAGAGCCAAGTGCAGAGCGCAGACCCCAGCGCCTGAGCGCAGACCCCAGCGCCTGAGCGCAGAGCCCAGCGCCTGAGCCCAGTACCTGAGCCCAGCGCTGAGCAGAGCACAGAGCAGAGCGCCAAGCAGAGCACAATAGATGGCACAGAGCAGAGCACAATAGATGGCACAGAGCAGAGCACAACCCATTAAAGGCACAGAGCAGAGCACAATAAACGGCACAGAGTCGAGCACAGCACAATAGACTGCACAGAGCCGAGCACAATAAACGCCACAGAGCCGAGCACGGCACAATAGACTGCACAGAGCCAAGCACAATAAATGTCACAGAGCCGAGCACAACAGAATAAACGCCACAGAGCCGAGCACAATAAATGCTACAGAGCCGAGCACAATAAACGCCACAGAGCCGAGCACAATATACGGCACAGAGCCGAGCACAATATACGGCACAGAGCCGAGCACAATATACGGCACAGAGCCGAGGACAATATACGGCACAGAGCACAGCACAATATACGGCACAGAGCACAGCACAATATACGGCACAGAGCACAGCACAATATACGGCACAGCCAATCACAGCACAATAAACGGCGCCGAGCACAGAACCAAGCACAACACAATAAACGGCGCAGAGCACAATAAAAGCAGAGCACAATATACGGCACGGAGCAGAGCACAGAGCCGATGTGCAGTGCCCAGCACAGAGCCAAGCAAAACAGAATAAACGCCACAGAGCCGAGCACAATAAAAACGCCACAGAGCCGAGCACAGTACAATAGACGGCACAGAGCCGAGCACAACAGAATAAACGGCACAGAGCCAAACACAGCACAATAAACGGCACCGAGCACACAACCAAGCACAACGCACCACACTTATCAATAGACTGCCCTCTGGGCAGGCTTTACACCTAGTATCTAATAAACCGTTTATTCTTTTAATTTGTAGCAAAAAAAAACTTTATTTTTTTTAGGATTTTTTAGTCATTTTTCTGGATCTTATCGTTAAAAATATCTTTCCAATTTATTTTTTAAAATAGTGTTTTTTTCATTTTTCTGTATCAGACCTTTTTATTATTCTTCATAGGATCTTATATGTAAATTCCAGACATTTTCGTCCAGTAGATTTTTTTCAAACAGAGTTTAAAATTTTCAGAGTTGTCTTGCTGTTTTTTGTTGTGTTTTTTTTACTCAGTTTGTCAGCTTCTCGGCTTTTTCCGACAGCTGGTCGGCGTTGTGTTCGGCAGATCGTCGGCTTTTTTCAGACACGTACTGTGAGTATTCAGCGGCTTACCAGATCGGATCCAATGTTTTCCGGAGGCTTATCGGATCGGATCTGATAATTTCATCGGTTTTGCAGCGGTTTTTTTTTTCAATTCGGCAGGTTTTTCAGCGGCTTTTCCCTGCACTTTGGGGCCCCTGCGTTGAATGCTGAATTCACCGCAGGGTTGGGAAATTTGATTCCCCGGAGTGTGGGGAACGATAGAGCACTGGAATTCCAATGGAATTTCGGTGCTCTTTGATTAACCCTGTATAAATAAAGCTATATATATATCTATATATCCATATTCATCATTTCAGTCTTCATGAGGACTTTCATCAGGACACATATCATCACATGGGAAACTATTCTTTAAAATATATATATATATATGGAACAAAACATAAATTCCTGGCGCACCTTGTATATTAGAACATTGTTTTAGAATACAATATGTATGAAACAATTGTAAGTGAACAGTGGGTAAAAAATATTGAGTGTGTTTTTTTTTTTTTTTTTTCTCTTAACACTGAAAACACTCAAAAAATTCAAACAAATTCAAAAAAATATTCACTATCTGAGGACACTTACTGAGGAAGCCGGTAGGCGAAACGCGTTTTAAGTGATCCCCTTTCACGATTACTTTTTAAATAACTTTTTTAATTATGCAAACCATATGGTCTATATTTATATGAATTTATAGGAATACATTTTTGAATATAGTAGCATATCGTCCTGCTGCATATTTATTACTTTAGCACCTGTCTATATAAGGTTTGCTCCCTCCCCTCCCTGTAATATATATAGCACCTCCATATACCATCGAATGAGCTAATGAATAAACGAGTCACCATTGGGGGAAAAAAAAGCTAACTCCAGAGGATTTGCCAAGGAGGAAAGGAGGAAGATAAAGATACCATCATTACTAATATAAGTATTCTGATTTCTCTATTTTTTTGAATTTGTTTGAATTTTTTGAGTGTTTTCAGTGTTAAGAGGGAAAAAAAAAACAAAAAAAACATACTCAATATTTTTTACCCACTGTTCACTTACAATTGTATCATACATATTGTATTCTAAAACAATGTTCTAATATACAAGGTGCGCCAGGAATTTATGTTTTGTTCCTTTTATATTATTTGTGTCCTTGGAGGTGTGTGGACACTGCACATTCCACTACGGCAGCACCTACCCTAATTAATATCTATTTATTTTGCACGGAAGCGCTGCCTTCACATATACACGCTTTTCCATATATATATATATATTTATATATATACCGTATATACATATATTTTTTTAAAAGTCTGTTTTTTCATGTGATGATATATCTATATATTACCAATATATATCTATATATTATCACATGGGAAAATAGATATAAATATATAAATATACAAAGACATGAAACCTGTGAAGGTACAATTCAACCACTGCAAGCATTTATGAGGGTCCCTCTGAGATGTTAATATTAATTAATATTTAATAAATTATATATATAAATAAAAAAAATATATATATTTTTTTTAATTCCCCTCCTATATGTATAAGTAGAGAGGGAGGTACTGGTTTAATTACCGGTAGATCCTAGAAATTGCCAATGGTTATAATAACTGGATCGGCCCTTTAAATGCTATCATTATAAACTCCGATCATCCCCGCGGCATTAAGACTAAAACGTGACTGCGCGACGATATAAATGTCCGCCGCGCATTACGCCATCGCAGCCACAATCAGCGGTAATGGAGCAGACTATTTGCCGCAAAGTATTTACATGAGTCATTTGTAAACGATGCGGCGTCCCCGTATCTCTCGCCTTGTTATCTCATAGTTACAAAAGCGAGATAAGAAGCATTATCGTTATGACCTCTGCCGGTAATTTCTCCTCTCCCATCCACCGGCGCGGTAATAGCCAGAGAAGATTGTCCGCACGCGCCTCGCAGATGTTTCCCAAATTGCTTAGCAAGAGAAGTTGATGGGCAATAAACAATCAGAGTCAAAGACGGGATCTTACTTACCGCTGCATCACTTAGGTTATTATAACCCGCGCTGTCGGGGCGCGATGACGGCACGCGGAGACCTAAATATGGTTTTAATCTTACAACGAGCTTTATTCTTGTGTATTCTTCCAGCCCACGCAACATGGGGGTCTGAAACACATGCCCCATTCTCTGCTATTGGTTCTTGCACAAACCCTTTAGTCCGACACTCATTAATTGTGAATTATTCCAGGTGGAGGAAAACGGTTTTCAATCAATCCATGTTGGAGCGGTGGAGAGCGCTCTCTTACTGGCAGTGCTTTGAGTCCTATATACTGTGTCTGTCTGTGTCGCATACCTAGTCGGGGTCCCATCCTTGCCATTGTCCCTTCCACCTCTCAGGCATCTCAGGAGCCTCCTGTGGGTCTCTAAACCACAACCGTGATGGAGATCCTCTCCTTGGCCGGCCAGGCCGAAGACTGAACGTGCCGGCATGCAGAATGCGGATGGATATCCCTTTTAATACATCACACGCAACATTGGAAGTACAAGGCACCCGGGGATGACACGATTCGGACGGATATCTCTATCGCAAAATTACCAGGCTATTATCTCCCACCATATTGCTATTCTATCAACGACTGCTGATTGCATTGAATATTTGAAGCCGGACGCCCCTTCCACTGTGCTCTCCATCTTGTCTCTCTACCAGTGAACGTATTGAAAAGGTCACTTATTGTACGCATCTGGTTCCGGTAACACTTCGTTTAGTGATCTGACAGTCTGCATGGTATAGAGCTTGGAAATCCAGTCAGATGGTTGCGCATCGCTTCCTTCTTCCACTGTCATGGACCAATCAATGACCCAACGCACAGATGGCAAAATGGGATTTGGTCCTTAGACTTGGCTGGTAGACAAGGGTAATAAACACACAATAGAATGCTGAAAACCTAAGAATACTAGTCTACAACTGGTCTTGTGATGGCTGGGTAACCAGCGTAAAGCTAAGGATAGCACAGAACGAACCAATGGGGAGGATAACACCATCCCAAAACAATGAAATGAGGGTGCGAGGCCAACATTTTGAGTAGGAGATATCAGAATGGTCAGTAACATAAGCCGAGGTCAAGGATTAGCGAACACAGGTAGGAAAGATAACAAGATGTAAGTATGAACACAGCGAAGGGACCACTGCCACCGCATTATTCTACTGCCTAGTCTGTGGTGGATGTGTCACACTTAACATGTTGTCGAGCGTCCGTTCATATTACTCAGTGAAGCGAGCATTTTACAGGTCCTTAGTGTCAGGGCTCATCAACCAAGCACAAAGGATGTACAACACTCACCTACCAAGGGGTTCAAATCACTGGTGCCACACAGACCAAAGTCGCTCAATCGCCATATCAAGCAGAGAAAACAAGAACCAGGAGCTTTATTACGTGAACGCCATCACAATGTTTCAGCTCAGGCATGAGCCCTTAACAATTAGTAGGACTCATCACACAAACATGCAGGGACCATCAAAAACAGCTTCCATGTGGGCCACAATGCCCTGGAAGATCTTATTGTAGGATATCGTAATAAATGCAAAATGATTATACATCCACTGGTAAACATTCCACGAGATGACTTTGCTTTCGACTCAGAAATCCATGAAAGTCTTCTCAGTTTGAAGCCAGTAATGACGCAGGGAATAACACACTCTCCAAGACTGATAGAGATGTGTGAAGGTGTCCGGGGCTTGCAAGAGGCATTGGCCACTCAGGGCACATTTCAGACTTCCTCAGACTTCATTGGTAATTTCGAGGCATTATCCCTTGTTTTCTGTAACTCTCAGTTTACCGGCGAGATGGAAGAACTCACTGTCCTTCCAAGTTGCAAATAAAAAAGGAAAGATGCGTGATTAAGCAGTGATACGGAAGGGGGACGCCGCGGGAAGTTCGGATGCAGCGGGTGTGCTGGGATAGATAAGGAAGGAGCTGGATTTGCTGTCCATATGTCTTATCTGCTGTCTGGACTTTTCTGAACACAGTGATATCGAGTCAATTCCAAATTAATGATTCATAGGGACACATTGTTCTTCGAAACACGAATAAGAAAGCTGAGATGGAGAAAACGAGTTAACTCAAAGGTTAAATGATCTTTGGACATGCCGGTGTATATATATATATATAAATATAAATCACTAGTATAGCAGTCTGTAGTGATACCTTTTTTATTGGACTAACGTTACATTTAAAGTACAAGCTTTCGAGAGTGATCCTCCCTTCGTCAGGTATAGAAGCTTACTGATCAGAATAGTATATATATATAAATTTGATAGGCCGTGTTAGTCCAAATGCCAAAATCACGAGTATAGCAGTACGTAGTGATACCTTTTTTATTGGACTAACGTTACATTTAAAAGACAAGCTTTTGAGAGGATTCCTCTCTTCCTCAGGTCTGGATGCTTACTGATCAGTTCCTAGAATTGAACATTAGGACATTAAGGGTCACATGGGTATTAGATGTCGTAAAAAGTGAGAGTCAAATGGTATGTTCAAAATGGAAAAAATAAACGCATGAGGGATCTTAGGCCCATAATAAAAACACAGAGATAACATCATACAAATTGAATGGAAAAAAGAGGGGGAAGAAAAAAACACAAAACAGTGAAGGCTGAAAGAGCCATGATAAAAAAAAATGAAGAAAAAAAACCAAGAGAAACCAAGAAGAAACAAAGCATCAGCCAGAATTTTGAATGTTATGTGACGTTATGTTAATGGGTTAAAAACCCAGAATCCACATTGAGTCCAGCATTTATAGTGTTAAAATATGTGATCATTTTCATTTCATTTGTTTTGCGCTCACGGTGGTCTTTAAAATGTCCTTTGAGGATTTTAATTTTGAGGTTTTGGTTACTTTCTTTTTTCTGTAACAGGCCTTTTTATTATCATTCATAGCATCTTATATGTAAATTCCAGACATTTTCATTCCGTAGTTTGTTTGCAAACAGCTTTTCAATTTTGACACTTTCAAGTGTATTTTATTTTTATTATTTTTTTACTCCGTTCATCGGCTTGTCGACTTTTTCCAACGAGTGCTCTGTGCTGTGTCCGGCGGCTTCGTCAGCTTTTTCCAGCATGTTCGCCATGGATTTTGCAGTGGTTTCTGCGGGTTTTCGGTGAGTGTTCGGTGAGTGTTTGGCGAGCGGTCGGTGGGTTTGTGGCGGGCTTTCCCTGCACTACAGAGACCCTGCGGTGAATGCCAAATTCACCGCGGGGTGGGGAAATTTGATTCCCTGAAGTGCAGGGAAGTGTGGGGAACGAGAGAGCCCCGAAATGCTGGCAACATTTCGGTGCTCTCCGAATAACCCCCATAGTCTCCGGGTATAAACCCCAAACCGGGAAATCCCAGGAGAAAGCCTAATGCTAAATTCTAACCATGTTTGTAAATTTTTTGGTATTTAGCCCAATGACTAAATTCAACAATTAAAATTAGGCCGAAATAATCAAGTTGGATAAAATATTATACTTTATATATTTCTCTTATTACGGAAGGTGCAGTTGCCGTGCAGAATTTAAGGTCGCAAGGTGGACTATACATAGCCTGCAACCCACCCATTGCTCCCACTGACTTTGGGCAAGTTCCAGGGTGAAGCTTGAGCCGCGCTCTTCAACAAAAACACAGGTGTACGTCCCGATAATTCTAACCCACACATACAGAGTGACTTCTCGTTGCTGAGAGTGAGAAGAATGCAGCTTACAACATACAAATGAGAAGACAAAATCTAGATGACCTCTGGGACTCCCATACATAACTTTCCCTAGACGCTGGTTTGATTCCAACGTCCCGGATCGCAGGACAGACCGAAAGCACTTTATTCATCCGGCAGATTTGGATATTGCAGCTGTCAGTTGCGCATATCTCCAATTTACCTGACCAGACAGCAATGAAAGCTTGCCTGTCATTGGTCAAACGTGCCTCGGTCTCGGAGATTGTTCCTTGACACTTGAACACAATTCTTTCTTCACCTCTGCAAATTGAGATTGCATCCAACCCGGAGTCACCCAGCTGTCAGTGTGTCTGCGGATCCAGTTATTCTTTTAGCATCTGGGGAATGATCTAGCGTTGTCTCAAAGATATTCAATTACGCCTCAAGTTCTGCGTTGACACAAAGAATTCAGCGGTAAACAGGGGGGGGGGGCAGCTTCCTGAAGTCTTTAGAAGCATTCGGCAGCAACTTCTGGGAAACTCAACATATCCGAGGGACTTTACGAAGATCAGTCAGATCCCAGTCTAGTGCCTGGTTTGTGCCATTTGGGGATGTTGTTGTGACGTCCGGATACAAAGTGGCTCACTATGCAGAGATACGTCTATATCCATTCTCATGTTTCCACCAAATTTTTCCCCTCTCTCTATATGTAAGTGACCCAACAAGCAGATATAAGATAGGACAGTACATGTAGATAATCCTCGCTAGAGCCGGCCTTATGATGGCCGGGTAAGAACCAGGTTAAACCAAAGAGTAATCAATAGAATGTGCATTTCGTGTCATCAAAATCTAGTTTTCTTTCGAGATTTGTATTTTCGTTTTAAAAAAAAAATGTACTATCGGCCGTCCCATATTACAAATCGGCCAAAATAACGAAAATCGCAGTAGCACAACGAAAACGACTAAATGTTATGTTGGAAGGGAAATCGATTCAAAAACGTTCCGAAACGATATCAAACGTACCGAAAATGATCCGAAACAATATCAAACTGAACTAAAATGACCCAAAACGGAACAAAATGTTCCAAAACAAACCAAAAAAAAAACAGAATGAAAAGGACACAAAGCGAAAAAATAATGGAACAAAATGATTTCAAAGTAATAAAAACAGGGATTTATTTAAAATTGCAAATTATAGGACTCGCCTATAGGTTTTAATGTTAAAAAATCCCCATTTTTATTAAATATTTTCTAAATCGTATATTTTTTTCACTTGAAGCAATAAGCCATTTTTTAAATTTATTTCTTAGAATTTTTTTTGCCATTTTTTGGGGGAAACTTTAGGTTTCCTAACTCATTTTAAAGAAGCAAGGCTTTTTCCCGCATCAGTTTCATTGGAAAAAAAATATTTGCATTTTTATTAAATATTTCTAAAATACTTGCATCAATAAGCCACTTTGTTTATTTATTTTTTAGGATTCTTTTAGCATTTTTCAGGATTTTAAAGGTAAAATCCTTTATAAATAAATAAATAAATAAAATAATTTTTTTGGGTGAAAGTTTAGGTTTCCTAACTTATTTTAAGCTTAAATATAAAAATAACAATGGACCGTTTTTTTAAAACCTTCTGGCTCAGATGGAACAACCTCCACACATAGATAAGTGCACCATTCCACATCTTTATTGTTTTTACTCTATATATTCATTTTTGCCTCTTTCAGTTGACTGGCCTCCAAACCAGACAAATGCCTACTTTTCCATTAAGGTTAGAACCACATGCGGTCTTACCAAGACCACAGGATCTCACAGGTCAACCCATGTATCACCACCCTGTACAGGTTGTTCCTTTTTTTCCCCTTTTGCTTGACTGGCCATCAAACCGGACAAATGCCTACTTTGCCATGAAGCTCAGGACCCACAGGTGGTCTAGGTACAAAACAGAGTCTCATAGGCCGACCCATATAGCACCAGCCTTACTGCTTGCTCCTTTTGACCCTTTCACTTAACTGGCCATCAAACTGGGCAAATGTCCACTTTGCTTCGAAGTTCAGAACCCACAGGTGGTCTTGATAGACCAAAGAGTCTCATAGGTCGACCTGTATAGCACCAGCCTTACTGATTGCTCCATTTGCCACTTTTGTTGACTAGCCATTAAACCGGGAAAATGCCTATTTTGCCATGAAGCTTAGAACCTACAAGTGGTCTAGGTAGACCACAGAGTCTCATAGGTCAACTCATATAGCACAGGCCTTACTGCTAGCTCCCTTTCCCTCTTTTGTGATACGACTGGCCACTCATGAATGTAGGAGGACATTGCTTCCGGCTTATCTATGCAACACTCGGGTACGAGCAGCAGTGGTTACATCTTAATGCCAAAATGTCCTCTGTTCCCATCCTGGACCTGCCACACATCACCTCTTCACATCTCCAACATGATTAGACCATGCCAAAAAGAACTTAAAAAATCTTGCATAATAGTACAGGAAACGGTTAAAGAAACGACTGTTTTCACCCTTCATGGCAAACGATGCGGATCAGTTGGTTTTCTCAAGGAAATTTTAATTGCCGTCAATCAAAATTCCTAATTCCTCCTCTATCTCCGCACAATGGGTACGAGCGGCAGCTGCTCTGAATGCCGAAGAGGCACATTATTATCACTATTACCCGTATTATTTATTTATAAAACTCCAGCAGGATGAGTGCCTTGCTCGCCGGAGCTTAAAAACCGAAGAGCGACAGAGCTCCTTGATTGCGTCCAACAAATTTTAGGAAGAGGGATGTGGAACCATTGGACCATGAACAATTCTGCAAATCTGGAGAGTCCTGGGTTCAGCTTTCCAAGCGGAAAAGATAACGGTGACGCCTGAATCTCTTAAATCCAATGGGAAAAATGGAGCAATGATAATAATAATAATAATATTGATAATCATAATAAAAAAAGAACTATTTTTAATACAAAATATTTAAATATGAAGATAAAAACGTTAAAACTTTCATTTTCCGGTAGTTCCTGCATTAAAGTGCACTTACCATCTGTTATAGAGGTTTGTGTTATGCTGCAGCTTAATTTAAGGTTTTTATTTTACAACTTCCAAAGGGAGTTCTGTGCGTTTCTGTAGCTCCTAATCTGCCAGCTCTTCTCATGAAGGTGGCCATGTTTTTTACTTAATCTCTTTTGTGGGAGGGATTAAACATTTAAGCTCTGTGATTGACAGCTCAATTCTGGCTGGCTCAGAGCAGGGGGCGGGAATGTTCAGATAGCGAAGATGCTTATAATATTAACTCTGAAAGTCTGAAAAGGTCCCCCCCCCATCCCACTGCTGAGCAGCAGTGCAAATACACACACACACATAAACATAAACATGTCAGATGAAATTTAATCTAGATAAATGTAAAGTTATGCACTTTGGAGTGAAGAACACACAAGTAATTTATACCCTAAATGGTACGGAGTTAGGGAAATCCAAGCAGGAGAAGGATTTGGGAATAATCATAGACTTCAAACTAAGTAACAATGTGCAATGTCAAACAGCAGCCGCCAAGGCCAGCAAAGTACTGGCATGCATTAAAAGGGAGTTCACTCACGGGATGAAAACATAATTTTGCCTCTGTATAAATCAATGGTCAGGCCGCACCTTGAATATGCCGTGCAATTTTGGGCACCGGTCTTAAAAAAAGATATTATATCGCTAGAAAAAGTGCAGAGACGGGCAACTAAATTAATAAGGGGGATGGAAGGGTTAAGTTATGAGGAAAGACTAACAAGCTTAAACCTGTTTAGTTTAGAGAAAAGGCGCCTTAGAGGGGATCTGATAACCTTATATAAATATATACGGGGCCATTATCAACCATTGTCTGATAACCTATTCATTAACAGGACTATACATAGGACAAGGGGTCATCCATTTAGACTGGAAGAAAGAAAATTTAGCTTAAAGCATAGGAAGGGTTATTTTACGGTGAGAACAATAAAGCTGTGGAATTCTCTGCCTGTTGAGGTGGTTGGGTCAGAGTCTGTACAGACTTTTAAAAAACGACTGGATGACTTCCTGCAGACACAGAATATTAAGGGTTATAATATTTAATATGTGGGTAAAAGCTTCTTGATCCAAGGAGAAATCTGACGCCATTCTGGGGTCAAGAAGGAATTTTTTCCCAGTATGTTGCATATTGGCAAGCATTCAGACTGGGTTTTTTGCCTTCTTTTGGATCAACAGCAGTAGGTTATGTGGGAGAGGCTGAACCCGATGGACGCATGTCTTTTTTCAGCCTATGTAACTATGTAACTATGTAACTATGTATGTGTATATACTCCCCTTTTCCCCCAAAACTAAACTTCTTAGCTGACACTTGCAGGGGGAATCACGTTACTGTAGGAAAGGGTTAACAGTTGAACCTTACAGAGCACCCAGCATCCCTATCTGTTCAAAACAATCTGTGAGGCATTCGCAAATGCTCTGAGTGTTTAGAGATTTTCAGAGGTGGCTCTGGGGGAGTGTCTCCTGCTCTACAGCCATAAATCCCTCCACAGGGAAGCAAGTCATGCAGCATGCCACAGCTCTGGGGGAGTGTCTCCTGCTGTACAGCCCTAAATCCCTCCACAGGGAAGCAAGTCATGCAGCATGCCACAGCTCTGGGGGAGTGTCTCCTCCTGTACAGCCATAAATCCCTCAGCAGGGGAATACATCATGTGGCATGCCACAGCTCTGGGGGAGTGTCTCCTGCTGTATAGCCATAAATCCCTCAGCAAGGAAACACATCATGTGGCATGCCGCAGCTCAGGGAAAGTGTCTTCTGCTGTGCAGTCATAAATGCCTCCCAGGGAAATGCATCACGCGGCATGCCGCAGGTCTGGGGAAGTGTTTTCTGCTGTACAGCAATTGAGTTTTAATGTGGATAAGTGCAAGATAATGCACCTGGGACGTAAAAACCCAAGGGCTGAATATAGAATATTTGATACAGTCCTAACCTCAACATCTGAGGAAAGGGATTTAGGGGTCATTATTTCAGAGGATCTAAGGGTAAGTAGTCAATGTAATAGAGCAGCAGGAAATGCTGGCAGAATGCTTGGAAATGCTGGCAGAATGCTTGCTTGTGTAGGGAGAGCCTGTATTAGCAGTAGGAAAAGGGAAGTGCTCATGCCACTGTAAAGAGCACTGGTGAGACCTCACTTGGAGTACTGTGTGCAGTACTGGAGACCGTATCTCCAGAAGGATATAGACATCTTAGAGAGAGTTCAGAGAAGGGCTACTAAAATGGTGTACGGCTTGAAGGAGAAAAGTTACCAGGAAAGGCTTAATGATCTTAACATGTACAGCTTGGAAAAAAGACGAGACAGAGGAGATATGATAGAAACATTTAAATACGTAAAGGGAATCCACAAGGTAGAGGAAGGGAGTATATTTAAAAGGAAACAAAGTAGCAAAACAAGAGGACATAGTCTTAGATTAGAGGGGCAAAGGTTTAAAAGTAACATCAGGAAGCATTATTTTACTGAGAGGGTGGTGGATACATGGAACAGTCTTCCAGTAGAAGTGGTAGAGGCCAAAACAGTAATTGAATTTAAGCAGGCATAGGATAGGCATAAGGCTATCCTAAACAAAAGATAAATCCAGGTAAAGTATCCATGTAATTGGGCAGACTAGATGGGCCGAAAGGTTCTTATCTGCCAACATTTTTCTTTGTTTCTATGTCTACAGCCATAAATCCCTCCAGAGGGAAGCAAGTCATGCAGCATGCCACAGCTCTGGGGGAGTGTCTCCTCCTGTACAGCCATAAATCCCTCAGCAGGGGAATACATCATGTGGCATGCCACAGCTCTGGAGGAGTGTCTCCTGCTGTACAGCCATAAATCCCTCCACAGGGAAGCAAGTCATGCAGCATGCCACAGCTCTGGGGGTGTGTCTCCTGCTGTACAGCCACAAATCCCTCCCCTGGCAAACACATCATGCTAAATGCCGCAGCTCTGGGGGAGTGTCTCCTGCTGTACAGCCATAAATCCCTCAGCAAGGAAACACATCATGTGGCATGCCGCAGCTCAGGGAAAGTGTCTTCTGCTGTGCAGTCATAAATCCCTCCCAGGGAAACACATCATGCGGCACGCCGCAGGTCTGGGGAAGTGTTTCCTGCTGTGCAGCCATAAATCCCTCCCAGGGAAACACATCATGCGGCGTGTCGCAGGTCTGGGGAAGTGTTTCCTGCTGTGCAGCCATAAATCCCTCCTGAGGGAAACACATCATGCGGCATGCCGCAGGTCTGGGGAAGTGTTTCCTGCTGTGCAGCCATAAATCCCTCCCGAGGGAAACACATCATGCGGCATGCCGCAGCGCTGTGCCCAAACAGGAAGCTCACGGAGATAGCTTTACAAGTGATTTCTGAATAAACTATCCATCTGTCAGCAGTTTGGTAACACAATGTATGGGCAGATTTGGGAGAACTTTCTAATGAGCTAAAGTTGCTTTGGGTGAAGTTGGTGCACTTTAACTCAACCCCCCCCCCATGTCTTATGGCTGAAGCATCACTCGGATGTCGTCACAACAGTAAAAGAAAAAGAAACAGAAACCTGAATTAGTATATAAAGGACATAATAAAAAATATACTTTAATAACTGATCTTGAATTCCTATTTTAATTACTGATAAAAAATATATATAACATTACAGACCAGTTTCTTTTTGTATTTAATGCGATGTTTGCCTCTCCCCCTCCCAGACAAAAGTAATTATGGAAGTGGCGGTCGTCCTGTAGGTGTTGCGTCGTTGATCCATGTCGCAGTGTAAAAACTTGCGTGGAAAAAAGCTTTAGCCCCTAATTTGCATATCATTTTTCACATCAGCGGGCAGAGCGGCGCTGACTTTTAATCATTACAAAGTAAATAAGAAGAAAAGTCATTAAGACGAGACGTTAGGCTCTCTCTCCTTTGTAGCCTTAATGTAACAGACATATTGAATTAGACTTCGGCTGCGAAAACTCATTTACGTGAACCTTCAGACAGAAACATACGGTTACATACAGTGGACATGATATGCCTGAGGCGCGACAGCCCTTTCCATCAATCTGGGGTATGTGTATATGTTACGGGTAAAATCCAAAATGTGGATAAACCTGACATTAACCAGAAATGAAACCAAACTTCGATCTTTACCCAGGTAAACCGCAATCTACCCAAAGGTCGCTGGTTATTGTGTTTTGAGAGATTTTACACTGGCATAAAACCCTTACTGTAACTCTAACCCTAACCCTAAATGCTGTCATGGATCTGACATGGCGCTCCCCTGCTTGAAGCCACAAACAAGCTTTATTCCCTTTGTGTTCCCCTGTTTTAGGACTTATTCCCCATAAACGGCATTATTCCCTTTCTTTTATACAATGTTTTATTGTGCAGAAGGTTTGTGTGATCTGTGAATATGCAAGAATGCTATTAGAAAACATAGAAAAATGTCGGCAGATAAGAACCTTTCGGCCCATCTAGTCGCCCAATTACATGGATACTTTACCTGGATTTATCTTTTGTTTAGGATAGCCTTATGCCTATCCCATGCTTGCTTAAATTCAATCACTGTTTTAGCCTCTACCACTTCTACTGGAAGACTGTTCCATGTATCCACTACCCTCTCAGTAAATTAATGCTTCCTGATGTTACTTTTAAACCTTTGCCCCTCTAATCTAAGACTATGTCCTCTTGTTTTGCTATTTTGTTTCCTTTTAAATATACTCCCTTCCTCTACCTTGTGGATTCCCTATACGTATTTAAATGTTTCTATCATATCTCCTCTGTCTCGTCTTTTTTCCAAGCTGTACATGTTAAGATCATTAAGCCTTTCCTGGTAACTTTTCTCCTTCAAGCCGTACACCATTTTAGTAGCCCTTCTCTGAACTCTCTCTAAGATGTCTATATCCTTCTGGAGATACGGTCTCCAGTACTGCACACAGTACTCCAAGTGAGGTCTCACCAGTGCTCTGTACAGTGGCATGAGCACTTCCCTTTTCCTACTGCTAATACCTCTCCCTACACAACCAAGCATTCTGCCAGCATTTCCAAGCATTCTGCCAGCATTTCCTGCTGCTCTATTACATTGACTACTTACCCTTAGATCCTCTGCAATAATGACCCCTAAATCCCAACCCTCAGATGTTGAGGTTAGGACTGTATCAAATATTCTATATTCAGCCCTTGGGTTTTTACGTCCCAGGTGCATTATCTTGCACTTATCCACATTAAAACTCAATTGTCACAGCTCCGACCATTTTTTTAGTTTACCTAAATCATTTGTCATTTGGCTGATCCCTCCAGGAACGTCAACCCTGTTGCAAATCTTTGTGTCATCAGCAATGTCTATTGTCTATCTGTTTATCTGATGCATGTTTGAGGAGTTGTTAATCTATCCTTGAGGGAAGTTTGAAGACTGTACCATAAATACCCGTGTTTTGTGCTGAATAAAATTGTCTCCTTTTTGAACATACAACTTGTCTGGTGTCTCATTCAGAGCTACAGCCATATAACCTGGGAAGACACTTAACGGTTCTTCCAATCCGTCCATCGGTGAAGAGCAGCGGCCAGAAAGAGCGGATCGGCCGCTCAAGGTATCAAATCGGTCAGTGATTCGAAGGCTGTGCCGATCTTGGTGGGCGCGTGTCTGGCGAGCCGGACAGGCGGACAGAGGGGTCTGCGACACTAACCCCAACCCTTATCGGTAACACTAATCCTAACCCTAACCTTAAACCTTTACCCTAAAAAAAAATCTACTTTTCCTAATGGTGCTTGGTTAGTTCCCAGATTAAGAGGGTAAAGCCTGAGCGCTGCATTTTGTTAAAGCTTTACCATATCTGTTTTGGATAATGTGGATGTTAAACGGGTAAAGCTAGCACTTCCTAACTTCGGACTTTACTCGTAACATAAATAACCCAAACACACGTATTATACAGGGTGATTCATATAAACCCGAACCCAAGCTTTTCGTTATAGATCTTAATTGAATGAATGGAATTTAATGAGAGTTTCAGGAACCGAACCTCCTTATAAGTTAAGCGCATCCCATCACAGCAAGTGCAGGAAGCAGCTGTCGCTTTCTTTTAGGCACACATCGACACGGCACTGCATGCTGTTGCTAACACGTCTCAGTATTACATCATACCTGTTTTGGATCTCATTCCTAATGTTATCCCGAGTGCGGCGCTTGTTACGGTACACTTATTCCTTCAGATAACCCTCAAAAAGAAGTCCAGGCTGGTAAGATGGGGAGACCAGGGTGGCCACAGATTCTTGGAAATGACATGGTACTTAAAAACAACTCTGGTTCGTCATCCTTGACTCACATGATGTGCGGCATGTCTCGCCATCTTGCTGGAAGTAACCCTGCACTCCTCCAAAGAATAAGCCATTGTGTTCTGTGGCAGTGCTATTCTCATGGCTGTGCTGTTCTTGTGGCTGTACTTCTCATCTACCACCCACTTCCAGCATGTGTTGGGATGGAATGTGCTCAGAATAAGAGGAGGTACATTTCCTGGAACTCTCAATAATTTCCATTCATTCGTTTAAGATTTGTTAACGAATTTAATTAATTATATTAATTAATAAATTAATAATATATTAATAATTAATAATAATTCGTAATTAATCAAATGAATTAATTAATTCAATTGCACTTGAATCACCCCAAATATAACCCCTGTATCCCGCTATACAATATGTTGGCACCAACCACATAAATTATGATTAATATAAAAAATAAAGTACACATTCGTTATGGCATTAGCAGAACCACAAAGTGATACATATCATTTATATACGTATTAAACTGCCTTTCACTTGGCATCCCAGACGAGACCCAATAAATTGATATCGTCAATAAATAGAAAATAAAGATATTGATATAAAAATATATTTTACTGAATTTCCCCTTAAATATGTCGATCAACAAATGCATTAATTTATGTAATAACATATGAGAGCAGCGTCCTCGTCACTACGCGGGACGCGGCGCGCTGCAGCTGCTGGATGCTTCCTGGGCTTGGTTACTGCCGAGAAGGTTTATGCTGTTATAAATCAGATTTCCTTCCAGGATTATTATTATTACTATTTCCGTATCTGGGTTGTTGTTATTTATAAAATGTCAGGCCGTGTATCACTATTTTTTTTTATTACTCCTGTTGGTTTCTACAAAAATGTACGTTTTTTTGGAATAAATTAAAGGAAAGTATTGGGTTTATTTAGACAGGATGCAGACACGCTTTTTGAGAGTTGAAGTGTAATAAGACAGGTAGAGCCTGCGGGGGAGAGAGGCGACAGCAGGAAGAAGAGAGCGGGACGAGACATAACGTGCAGCTGATGGAGACAATACAGTAAGAAGGACGAGGGCAAGACGTGGGAGGAGAGGGGCAAGAAACGGAAAATTAAAGGGGCGCTCTACTCATCCTGACTACTTTATAAAGTGGTCATGATGTAAGGAATGCCTCTCCTTCTCCCCTTTCCCATCTACACCAATCTTGCAGAAAACTTGGGTCACCCAGTGTCACCAGCAGACGGGATTTTGATTTCCTGGCCAGATGGGTCATTAGTGATGTCTTCTGCGCCCCTAACCCTGCACCAAGCACATACACAAGACATACTCTGCGCCCCTAATCCTGCACCAAGGTATCCGGATACATCACAACGTCCCCTATTCTCGACCCTATTTTCCTGACCACCATATTTATGCAATTGTATTTTATGTTTGCCTTTATTTTAAAATCTCCCTCCATTTCTGTTAGAAGAAAAACTCTCTGTTCCCCCTCCCCTCCTCCCCCTTCCCCATGCATGGTCACACAATGTGCTTTTCTCATAACCTTATTCCACTCTATTCGCAACACTCACACAAGACAGACTGCATGGCTCCTTCCCTTCTGCTGTCCCACCCTACCCTCCCCATCCACCCTCCCACCCAGGGCAGGTCCATAATTTCAAGGCTCTCTTCCAGCTGTCTCCACTTCTCTCTCTAATTACTCTCACTAAGCCCAGGCTTCTGGTTCTTCCTATGCTGCCCTGCTAACCATCTTCATATTCCCTCTGCTTCTATCTGTTTCACCTACCCCAGTCCCTTAGATTGTAAGCTCATGGGATGTCTGACTGAGCACTTGTATAAGTGCTGCACTACCTGGACAGTTATCCTACGGGCAGGGTCATCTTTTCATTATGTATCATGTACGTCTCCTGTTTGTGCTCCCCTATTGTAAAGCGCTGCGGAAAATGTTGGCGCTGTATAAATGCCAGTATAATAATAATAATAATAATAAAGTGGCCTGTGTCACCCTCTGAGACCAATCGCTGTAGCGAGCGTTCTCAGAGAGGCAGCCGATGGATCGTGTCTGTCCATGCGCGCGCAGCTCAGATCCATCGCTCTGCGCAGGCGCTACGGAATTTGCGTACGTGAAAGGAGAAGTAGCGCAAGGCGAGGGGGAAAAGGTTGTGAATGGCAAAGGGAGTCGAGGAAAGGGGAGAGAAGGAAATTTGGGACAAAGAGAAGGAAAAGTGCCTGGAAGTACAAGTAAGTGGAAGAGAAAAAAACGAAGTGGCTGGGATGAGAATAGAAAACGTCAAGGAAAAGAGGAGTGAAAGGAAGGGCAATAGAGGGTGGATGAGGGATAGATAGACAGGGAAAAGATGGATGATACAGAAAAGACCACTAAAAAAACATTATTACAAAAAATAACCCGGCTTCTTTCACCCCCAGACCTTAAAAAACACAATTCTCACTCCAAGCTGTCGGAGGGTTCAAGTCAAGGCCATATTTCCATATCTAAGACTTGGAGACACGTCAGTTGATTGGGGAGGAACGTGAAGAGACAGCGGCTCAAAGCATCGCTCCGTTTTCTGGATATGGAATCTTGAGATGGTTTTTTCTTTGCTTTTTCTATGTTTGAAACGAGGGCTGCATTGAATTGTTAATTAAATTATTTAATTGGAGTGGATATATTTTTCACTGATCCCCTCACCCACCCCTTCGTCTCCAACCCTGCTTAATTAAAGAAAGTCATTCACTGACGTGGGAATAAATTGGTTGATTGACAGACTCATTGAGGATGGCTAGCGGGAGAACACCTCCATTGTATTCCTGCCCGCGTAAAGGCGATGGTGCCAACTGCTGGGTCCTGGAACTGGGTGCCAACTAGAATCCGTTTAGTCTCCGGGCTGTCACTTATCAAAACGGCAATGGTAGCGACTGACATATAAATCTGGGGAAAAATTCAGCAAATTACATATGAGGTCATTTTGATCATAGCCCAAATTCCCTTGACCGGCTCACTCAACGCTATGGCAAATCCTCAGTGTATCCCTCAAACAAGAGTGTCCAAACGATGAAGAACAGAATAAAATACAGATATTTATTCAGGACAATCTAATGCAAAAATGTAAAATAAATAGAACGACGCGTTTCACCATAAAGCCTTCTTCCTGGTGTAGTCCAAAGCATACACTTACTGTGTGGGTATCGTATGTTCATTGTCCATAAAACCACGGTTTCCTGCCAGTGGCTTCATGGTAAATCACATCATAGTGAAGAGGCTGATGGAAGCGACAAATTTAATCAAAATGAACAGGAAATACTTTTTCCGAACTCATTTTTTTAATTAAATAAATGTGTCAGTGGGAAATAATCTGCGTCACATTTCCGACTGACAATATCGAAGTCCTTCTCGTTTTCTAATATAAAAAGTGTAACATCAAATATCATGGAACCAGATTCCTTATTTGTTTTCCCGCAATGTTTTTACTTAAAATGGACTAGTCCACTTTCCCTGTCTAACTTCCATAGTTAGTTTGGCCCAGCCCTATTTCCTCCTGGGCAAAGTCTGCCTTCCTATCAGTATACCACAGAGGCAGTCAGCAAGCATCTGTCTGTACCGGGTGATTGCATCCTGTTTTTACCATCCTCCCATAACAAGGTACACTTGAGAAGCCCCCTATATCCATGTCCCCCATAACAAGGTACCCGTGAGAAGCCCTCTATATCCATGTCCCCCATAACAAGGTACCCCGAGAAGCCCTCTATATCCATGTCCCCCATAACAAGGTACCCCTGAGAAGCCCTCTATATCCATGTCCCCCCATAACAAGGTACCCCTGAGAAGCCCTCTATATCCATGTCCCACCATAACAAGGTACCCTTGAGAAGCCCTCTATATCCATGTCCCCCCATAACAAGGTACACTTGAGAAGCCCTCTATATCCATGTCCCCATAACAAGGTACCCCTGAGAAGCCCCCTATGTCCATGTCCCCCCATAACAATGTACCCCTGAGAAGCCCTCTCTATCTATGAAGCCACCTTTTATTTGCTGTTACTTTCCCAATAATGTGAAGAAAATACAAAGGACTTTGTGTGCTTTCAAAAGGGGATGAGTTAAGCTATCTGACTTCAAATCATATCCTGCATGTGACATTCACTTCTTGCATATGACCCAATCAGAAAAATTCCTCAAATCAAGGTGAGCTGCATCTTTAATTAGTAGGAGAGGAAGGAGTTTTAATCATACATTTTCTTTAATAGAATAAATGCGTTGGTGATGGGAAGTGGACGAAGCAGCTCTTGTACATTATGGGCACTTCTTCCTCAGCTCTAGAAAAAGGTCAAGAGCGAGTACATCCACATTTCTCTGAAGACATGACATATGTTGCTTGTGTTTCCGACGCGTTTCAACTTTTATTTTCCCCCTCGCTACGTTCATATTTTATATTTTCCAACTGTCTGTCACCCCCCGTCCCCGTCCCCATCACCAGGATCTCTAATCATTGGTTATATTTGATCCTATACCTTTTTTAATCTCTAAGGGTGTCTCGAGCTGGGGACGTCTCAGTTTTTGTTACCTCGCCCCCCTCGGGTGTCTGTCATTTCCATTTCAATGTCAGAGACTGATTTATCTGGTTTGTCAGAGGCTTCGAGGAAGTTATTACTTCAGCTAAGGACCAGCCATGCTACGAACCTGCTCGGAAATAGAAACGCAGGCGCTGATAAAGGCACCCATTCAAAAAATTATTAGAAAAAAAAACCATAATTTTTCTCAACATTTTTGATAAATCTGAAGGCGTTCCCCCCCCCCCGTATGACCTGACAATTTAACATTGGGGCTTATTCCCTGCAAGTTGTGGCAACAGAGTATAAGCCAAAGATCAATGTTGTTGACTTAGAAAACCTCTAAAATAAATCAGTCCAATCCAAATTGCCTGTTTCACCCTACATTTTTGAAATGGGGACCCAAGTCAATCCATCTTACCGTTTAGTAGATGAAGCCCTATGTGTCTATAGATATATCATATTTTGCAAGCAGAATTTATATACATATAAAGCAGGGAACAATTTGTAACACAATATAAAGTAGTTATCTTTCACTCTATAAACACTAATAAAACGCGTTGGCGAAAAATAGAAATATGGGCGCAAAGAAATTTATCCATTCTGAAAATGATTAGATGAACAGCTGTCTTGGTAAATTTGAAGGCATCCAACCATATGACCTGAAGGTTTAATGCTGGGACTTATTAACCCCTTCAGTACCAAGCTATTTTTGTTGGGGGAAGAAAACAACTTACCATAACATTTATTTGAAACATTGGGATGCGAAGATAACAATTAAATACAAAAGGAAAATAGAAAATTTGCCCAGAAATTGTTGTTCCGACATAGTAAATATTTTTTTAATAATGTAAATTTGTTCATTTATAATTTCCCATGTTTTGGTTTCCCTTTACAGAAATAGCGCTGGGATGAAAGGTTCCAAATTCTAGATGATGTCCCTTTTTCCTCACACAATGTCACATGGGGTCTTATCAGCATACAGTCAGTAAATGTGCTGCAGATAGGTAATAAAATGATGAGATCTCCTGCTTATGGGGGTTTGTAGTGATTAAAATGAGATTATTAGCAATGCATTATCTGTATGTGCTGCATAATGCCTGTGTATGACAATTACCGCAACACCTTGTATCTGTATGTGCTGCATAATGCCTGTGTATGACAATTACAGCAACACCTTGTATCTGTATGTGCTGCATAATGCCTGTGTATGGCAATTACAGCAACACCTTGTGTCTGTATGTGCTGCATAATGCCTGTGTGTGGCAATTACAGCAACACCTTGTATCTGTATGTGATGCATAATGCCTGTGTATGACAATTACAGCAACACCTTGTATCTGTATGTGCTGCATAATGCCTGTGTATGACAATTACAGCAACACCTTGTATCTCTATGTGCTGCATAATGCCTGTGTATGACAATTACAGCAACACCTTGTATCTCTATGTGCTGCATAATGCCTGTGTATGACAATTACAGCAACACCTTGTGTCTGTATGTGCCGCATAATGCCTGTGTTTGGCAATTACAGCAACGTCTTGTATCTGTATGTGCTTGCATACTGCTTGTGTATGGCAATTACAGCAACACCTTGTATCTGTATGTGCCGCATAATGCCTGTGTATGGCAATTACAGCAACGCCTTGTATCTGTATGTGCCGCATAATGCCTGTGTATGACAATTACAGCAACACCTTGTATCTGTACGTGCTGCATAATGCCTGTGTATGACAATTACAGCAACACCTTGTATCTGTACGTGCCGCATAATGCCTGTGTATGGCAATTACAGCAACACCATGTATCTGTATGTGCCGCATAATGCCGGTGTATGGAAATTACAGCAACGCCTTGTATCTGTATGTGCTGCATAATGCCTGTGTATGGAAATTACAGCAACGCCTTGTATCTGTATGTGCTGCATAATGCCTGTGTATGGAAATTACAGCAACGCCTTGTATCTGTATGTGCTGCATAATGCCTGTGTATGGCAATTACAGCAACACCTTGTATCTGTATGTGCTGCATAATGCCTGTGTATGGCAATTACAGCAACACCTTGTATCTGTACGTGCCACATAATGCCTGTGTATTGCAATTACAGCAACGTCTTGTATCTGTATGTGCTGCATAATGCCTGTGTATGGCAATTACAGCAACACCTTGTATCTGTATGTGCCGCATAATGCCTGTGTATGGCAATTATAGCAACACCTTGTATCTGTACGTGCCGCATAATGCCTGTATATGGCAATTACAGCAACGTCTTGTATCTGTATGTGCCTGCATACTGCCTGTGTATGGCAATTACAGCAACACCTTGTATCTGTATGTGCCGCATAATGCCTGTGTATGGCAATTACAGCAACGCCTTGTATCTGTATGTGCTGCATAATGCCTGTGTATGACAATTACAGAAACGCCTTGTATCTGTATGTGCTGCATAATGCCTGTGTATGACAATTACAGAAACGCCTTGTATCTGTATGTGCCGCATAATGCCTGTGTATGGCAATTACAGCAACGCCTTGTATCTGTATGTGCCGCATAATGCCTGTGTATGACAATTACAGCAACACCTTGTATCTGTATGTGCTGCATAATGCCTGTGTATGACAATTACAGCAACACCTTGTATCTGTACGTGCCGCATAATGCCTGTGTATGGCAATTACAGCAACACCATGTATCTGTATGTGCCGCATAATGCCGGTGTATGGAAATTACAGCAACGCCTTGTATCTGTATGTGCTGCATAATGCCTGTGTATGGAAATTACAGCAACGCCTTGTATCTGTATGTGCTGCATAATGCCTGTGTATGGCAATTACAGCAACACCTTGTATCTGTATGTGCTGCATAATGCCTGTGTATGGCAATTACAGCAACACCTTGTATCTGTACGTGCCACATAATGCCTGTGTATTGCAATTACAGCAACGTCTTGTATCTGTATGTGCTGCATAATGCCTGTGTATGGCAATTACAGCAACACCTTGTATCTGTATGTGCCGCATAATGCCTGTGTATGGCAATTATTGCAACACCTTGTATCTGTACGTGCCGCATTATGCCTGTATATGGCAATTACAGCAACGTCTTGTATCTGTATGTGCCTGCATACTGCCTGTGTATGGCAATTACAGCAACACCTTGTATCTGTATGTGCCGCATAATGCCTGTGTATGGCAATTACAGCAACACCTTGTATCTGTATGTGCCGCATAATGCCTGTGTGTGGCAATTACAGCAACACCTTGTATCTGTATGTGCTGCATAATGCCTGTGTATGGCAATTACAGCAACGCCTTGTATCTGTATGTGCCGCATAATGCCTGTGTATGGCAATTACAGCAACGCCTTGTATCTGTATGTGCTGCATAATGCCTGTGTATGGAAATTACAACAACACCTTGTATCTGTATGTGCTGCATAATGCCTGTGTATGACAATTACAACAACACCTTGTATCTGTATGTGCCACATAATGCCTGTGTATGTCAATTACAGAAACACCTTGTATCTGTATGTGCTGCATAATGCCTGTGTATGGCAATTACAGCAACACCTTGTATCTGTACAGTACAGGGATTTACACTCATTATAACCCCCTGAATCTTATCCCTGTACAGCAGTGACTGACCCCCACAGCTCTCACTGACTGTTTTCTGACAAATCCCGAGCTGCTGGAATGCATCATTAAAGATTGTTGAGCTTTTTGTTACAGTTAGGGTGGGGGCTGTTATTTGCAGATTGTTTTATCTCTCTGCAGGGTGGCTGGATACAGATACGATTTTGGATTGCGTTTCTGCACAGGGGACACAATAATCTTGTTTTAAAAAGGAGTGAAAATTGTCTTCTGACATGCCAATGAGTGGTTTTCAATGTATTACTATTCAAAATCGAGATGACTCGATTTTTTCGAATGAAGGTGTTAAGTGAACTGTGAGTTGTGGCAACAGAGTAAAAGCCATAGATCTTTAAAATAAATCAGTCAAGTAGTGTAAAACAATATATCCGAATTGGTTGTTTCAACCTAAACTTTTTACTCTATATATATATAGTTCACCAGGATGGCGCACACTCCAGGAAGTTAGGCCTACGAACGCGTCAACGTTTCAGTTCTCTATGGACTTTTCTCAAGGCTTTTCTCTTGGTGATCTGTACACTTCGGTGGCTGTTTGCACCGGAGCACTGAGAATGTTATAGATCCTGGCTGCAGGTGTCCTGGATGCTATATACATATATATATATATAGTATTTTACAAGCATAAAAATCTACATATCAAAAGCAAAGAACACTTTGCAGCACACAATAAAAGGTATTGTTACATCTCACTTTATAACCACAAGTAAGCCGCGTTGGAAATTATTAAAAAAGCTGAATTTCTGTTGGTCCTAAGAAACCTTCATCAGATATTCAACAAATATGTAGCATGTATAGCGATTTCAATGTCCCATTGAAGGAAAATGCTTTAATAGGTTCCTAGAACGTCAGCTGAGGAAGTCAGCCAGCTGAGGAAGCCAGAGGGTCAATGACATTGAAGGTGAAACGCGTTTTGGTAATATTTTATTTTGTGTCGTTTTAATAAATGTTATTTGTTCAATAGTGGAATATATTAAATAAATGTTTTTTGTGGAAGTTGTGCCTCCTGAAAACGAACTTCTGTGCCCAATACACCTAGGACACGCTGGTCCTTTACCATGAAGAAGATTATTATTTCATGCCAGTGGGGCGGTTGGGTGGCCGATAAACAGCCCAGAGGCCATCTACCCAGAGCCAGGAGGGCTCTCCATCACGTGAGTGGCACTTGATATGAAGAAATAATTAAATCTCACTGCACAGGTCACGCTATATTTATTCTTTCTTCTTCATATGTGAAGATGTTCTAGGAACCTATTGAAGCATTTTCCTTCTGATGGGACATAGAAATCGCTACACATGCTACATATTTGATGAACAGTTTTGGTGTTGGAGGATAAGGCCAACAACTTTTGTGTTTTAGTGATATTCCCATGTTTCTGTTAATACCAGCGCTGCATAGACCTATTTTATCTTCCTCAGATATTGATAGGGTGAAATGGAAATTTGATTGAGTAATAAATCAGGTATTAAATTGTATTTATTGATTTTGTACCAAGGCATCTACTATGGCCAAACCACCCCCACTAGTTCAGTGAATACACCACCTGTTCCACCACAGTCTCCATTTATTACAATCCCGTTGACGCGTTTTGGTGAATTGATACGGTCATTCTGGCCTCTAGTGGCCACAGGACTCCCCTGCCTGTTTCTCATTCCTCGCACTTGTAGTGAATAAGCGTCGAGCCTACCAGAGTTTACAATTTAATTTTTTAACCTGTGGTTCGGAGGAGAATATAACTCTCCGGAGGCTGCCCTTGAACGCTCTTGAAAATGTATATTGCTAAAGTCACATTTCACACATGCCTCCAGGACACGTGGCGAGTCTGAAAATTAGAATAGCTGAAGTCTTTATAGACGGAGATTAATCATGACTCTTCAAGGAAAGGGCTGGAGTGTGCTGGATAATAGGAGCCTTATCATGCATTGAGATGACACAGATTTTGGGGCTTGTTTTATGACCACTGCAAAGTACGTGTCAAAATAATATGAATATGTAACAACCCGGTTCCTTCCTGTCACCACGGTGAACCCTTTAATCTGATTTTCTCCCGGTGCTGGTGATAGATGGTTATTAAGATGTGGTCCCAGTTGAGAGGAGGTACGCTCCTTTCTGTCGGCCTTGGAACTTTTTGTGAAACCTGTCACAGGTCTATACGTATGTCTGGGGAATGGAATTAACGCCGGATGATACAGATGTAGCATGATGTGAGAATGTATCACCGCCACAAGCCTTATTGGAACTCTATTGAGGTTGTTTTTTTGGGGGGGGGAGTTAATATGCCTCGTCTCAATCGTTGGGCTTCCACCATAACCTGGCACTGGAGCTAAAATGTCTGAGGTCGAACCATGGAACCTTCTGACGTAATTATTGTATTTAATAATAAATTTAATTTAATATATAATTAATATAATTAGCTTCAGGGTCGATATTATAATCCGCTATGATACGCGTAGAAGTGATTAGAATGTGATTATATGTTGGTAAAGATTTGTTCCTCTCCAACATCATTGAGGATTTGTGGGTGACCTATTGAGAACATTATGAACGAATATAGACAAGAACTGAAAGAGATGTAGCAGTGCTTCCTATCGCTTTGTCATGCTTTCTTCTGCTTCATAGCGTCACAACTCCCATACATCTTAGCCTTACCTCTACTCTAAGTGGACCTAAGAATGTCTCCCAGAATGCCGTAGGTTCAGATGGTCCATTTGACGCTGCTCCGGTTTACCAAGCTAACACGGCCCCGGTTGTCCAAGTTGATGCTGCTCCAGCTTTTTGCATAGGCGTGGTCCCATCTTTCCAACGTGAAGCAGACCCAGCTTCCAGTAATGATACGGATTTGCTTGGTGCCAAACATAGTAGTCCTGTTAGAACTACTGACGCAAAATGTGGCACCCTGAACATTTATATCCTACTTGGAACCTGCGTCTCAGTAATGACACCACCTATTGTGCACCATTTCATACATGCACGTTTTGGTGCACATGGACGACGGAAACCAATCAGTCCACTCTGTCATTGCCCTATTGTGGTTTTGTTCGCAGTCCCTCTATAGTGCTGTAAAGCTTGGATTTATTTTCTGGTTACCGACTCGGCTTGTTTCGTGCCTGTTTTCCTCTCTGTATTACCGACCCGGCTCTGCATCCTATCACTCCAGTGATCATGGATGCTCCTGTTTTGCATATGTTCTGGTGGAGCTTCGCTATAGTTGCACCATCCTGTCAACTATATCATGTGCTCCTCTCTATATTTCCTGGTATGGGCAGGACCCAGAGGTTCTGCCCCTCTCATCTCCTGACCTATAGTGTTTGTAGTCCGCCCCTTTCATCTCCTGGCCTATAGTGTTTGTAGTCCGCCCCTTTCATCTTTGGCATATAGTGTTTGTAGTCCGCCCTCTCATCTCCTGGCATATAGTGTTTGTAGTCCACCCTCTCATCTCCTGGCATATAGTGTTTGTAGTCCGCCCTCTCATCTCCTGGCCTATAGTGTTTGTAGTCCGCCCCTCTCATCTCCTGGCCAGTGGGATTCCTAGTGAGGGTTTATAAAGACTTTCTCTTCCAGTTGTCTTTGCCCTGTTGTGGATTTTTCCTTAAGTTTGTCCTATTGTTTTTTTGTTTGTGTTTCTGGTGTTTTGACCTCGACCTGTTATAGACTCTCTGTATCTCTCCTGTCCTTGACCCTTGTCTTTACTGTGTTTGTGACATTCTTCTGCCCTGAACCTTTGGTTTGCCTCTCGGTTAAGTCTATCTCTCTTCCCCCAGCTCTCGGCCGGTTTCACTTCTCCTTGGCACCTTATAGAACGGTTATATAGATTGTCTCTATCTCCAGTTTTCTTTGAGTCTATATGTTGGGTCACCAGCTTCGTTACACACATTTTGAGGATTTATTTAGGGTAGTAAAATACTTTTGCCTTTCTTTCAGGCCTTTAGGCTTTGAACGAGACTTAGCACATGAACCAAAATAGATAAGATACTCCTGGACCTCTTTTTTTATTGAACCATGTATTATAGACATGTGCACAGCACAAAATTTCGTTTTGAACTAATGAATTAGTCCTAAAATGCAATTTATTTAGTTGCTAAAGAATTTCGTTTTCAGTATTTTCGTTTTCAGTATTTTTCGTTTTCAGTAGTTTTCGTTTTTAGTATGAAAACTAATTTCATTCATCCAAAAAACAGTGGATACAATTACTATTGTAGTGGCTCCTCAGAGGGCTGAGATCGCTGCTTGTTACAGTATCTCTCACTCTCAGCACAATGTGTCAGTCAAAGCTGTTACAGTAACTGACTGCTGCTCATCACAGCGCTCAGAGTTTCAGTAAAACGAGTAAATAATATTTTTATAGATAAGAGGTTAGAACAATATTATTTCCTTGTTTTACTGAAACTCTGAGCGCTGTTAGTCAGTTACTGTAACAGCTGCGCCTGATGCATTGTCTGAGAGATAATATAACAAGCAGCAGATCGCTCACAGCCACTGGATTTAAAGGGCTATAAAAAAGAGGCTCCTCTCTGTATAATGTATAGAACATCCTCCTGCATTAATTAATACCCCTCTCTGTATACTGTATACAACATCCACCTGCATTATTTAATACCCGTCTCTGTATAATGTATAGAACATCCTCCTGAATTAATTAATGCCCTCTCTGTATACTGTATACAACATCCACCTGCATTATTTAATACCCGTCTCTGTATAATGTATAGAACATCCTCCTCAATTTATACCTTTCTCTGTATAATATATATAACATCCTCCTGCATTAATACCCCTCTCTGTATAATGTATAGAACATCCTCCTGCATTAATTAATGCCCTCTCTGTATAGAACATCCTACTGCTTTGGCATGTGGAGGGTGCAGAACTTCGGAATGCAATGCTTATCCAGCACAGGAGAGGGAACTTTTTCTTAAACTTTCTATCTCTGTGGGGGAGACACAGGATTATAAAAGCCGGGGAGAGGGAAAATATTAACGTAAATCGGTCTGAAAGCTCAGAGAAGAGATGACTGGTGCAAATTTATTTTTATAATAAAATAAAGCAGGGAAAGCATTCAAATAAATCACACTGAAGGCTCATAATGACAGAGTAACTGTAAGAGCTGGATACTAAATGTATCAGACGTAAAAAAACCTTTATAACAAGCAGCACTGGGAGAGGAGAGGGACTTTATATAAAACGTGTATTATAGATGAGGAAAGGGGGATAGTGCTCCTAGATAATATAAAATGTATCAGACCTAAGCCCCTATTATGCAGAGCGGGAGGGGAGATAACACATGTTTTATAAAGTCCCTCTCTTCTCCCAGCGCTGGTTGTTATAAAGGGTTTTTTACTATCCAGCCCTCCTCTGTCATTAGCTTTCAGTGTGATTTATTTGAATGTTTTCCTTCTCCAGCTGCTTTTATCATCTTGTCTGCCTCATAGACATACAAGGCTTAAGTAAAGGTGTCCTCTCCTGTGCTGGCTGTCTGTGCTGCGAGTGATTATTCTGGAGCTTTATCACTGTCAGATTTTCGGGTAGGGGTCAGGAAGGATTACACATACAAACCTTTTCTGTAGCTTTGCGATGTTGCGCTCTTCATTTCTGGTCTCCTTCACTCATCAATGTAATATCACAAAAAGGACTGAAACTAAAATGTAATGCATTTTATTTTAGTTTCTTTCGTTTTCTGTACTGAGCAGTTTCGTATCTCTTGAGTCATACGAAAACTAAATTTTCCCAAAATTCGGACTAAATCATTTTAGTACTAAAACTAATGCACATGTCTAATGTATTATCATCACTTGGTGGTTGCTGGTTTTTAAGAAATGATCCCTTGGATGATGGTGTGTTCATCGCTAGGAACCTGGAGGAAGTGAATTGTATCAGTAGTATAGGCTTTATATCTCTGTTTCAGGATAAGGAGGAGTAAAGTAACCCCTCAGCCGTCTTTAAGTTGATGACCTTAGTTACAATCCAACATGAAAATTAACACAAGATTTGGGGAGGTTTGTAACTTCTAGTGAGACCTATCATGGATTTTGGGATCTGCATACATGACCATGAGATAGATCCAGCATCAGGAGATGCGTAATCGGCACGCAAAAAACGAGCGTTGTCAGAAGTTTTATTAATAATGTTGCAGGATCTTGTAATATTACACCTGGTTTTCCTTCACCCTTTGGGCTTTGACTATAACCCAACTCAAAAGCCAAAATGACAGAGGTCAATGCTTGGTAATTCCTAACGTTTTCATCACATCCATGTTGAAGGTTTCAAGACGATAAAACCCCTTGTGGTGAAGGTAGATGGAAAATAGAAAATTTTAAAAAAGCCATGGATTTGGCTTGATTATATGGTGCATGTGACATGCAGTTAACCCCTTACCACTGAGGGGCTTGCTATGCTGTCCTAACGACAGGCACAGCACACCTCGTGGCTTTCTGGCCATACTCTGACCCACCTCCCTTTCTAGTGGGCCGATCACCGTCATCTCGACTCAATATCAATTCAAAAACATTGCACGTGTCCACCCTTTCCTGACTCAAGCTACACAAAGGTGCTGGTTCATGTGCTTATTATATCACAACTTGATTACTGTATCTCTCTCCTTATTGGCCTCCACCAACACCTGCAATGCTACCTTGCAATCTGTAAAGAATGTAGCTGCCAGGCTTATATTCCTCACTCCACGTTCCTCACATACCTCCCCCCTCTGCCGGTCCCTCCATTGTCGTCCTGTACATTCCCAGATACGATTTAAAATACTGAAACTCACATTCAAGGCCCTCGACAACACGACCCCTCGTTACATGTCTTCATTTCTCCTCAAGTACATCCCTTCTAGAACACTCTGGCTCAGCGGGCAACCTCTGTCTGCTCTCTGTCTTCACCCGCAACACCAACTCTCGCCTCCGAGACTTCTCAAGGGCAGCTACGGTCCTGTGGAATGACGTACCTCACTATCAGACTCTCTCCTAATCATGAGGCCTTCAAGAAATCCCTCAACACCCATCTTTTCTGATCAGAATACCACATTACTGTTGCCAACCAATTCTTCTACTTACCTAACCCCACCTCATGATAGATGCCACGTCCATGGCCCCAATCATTCCTGAACCACTGGTACTAGTGATTAGAGGTGTGCACGGCTGAAAAATTCATTTAGTTTCATTTTCGGAATTTCATTTCGTATTTTGGAGCTTATTTCGTTTCGTATTTCATTTCGTTTAGATTTTGATCGATTCGAAATTTGATATTTTGATTCGATAGTTGATATATCAATTCGATAGTTGATATATTGATTATATCAGAGGCTAATTATCAGGGACAGGGTGCTTGTGAAAAAGTAAAACAAAATAACTTGTTTCATAAAGTCGTTTGCTGACTGTAGTACTTGTAAGTTAAGATCAATTCGATAGTTGATATCAATTCGATATCGATTCGATACTTGATTTGAATTACGGATTACTAAATAAAAGTACTATGAAAACCCAATTAATAAAATTTTTCTTTTATGATTAAATTATTAATGAATTAAATTCGTTATATACCATTTGATTTTGTTTCGAATTCGGATCAAATCGATTCGTTATTTCGGAAGTACTTCCGTAATACAAATTATCAAAATTCGTTACGAATTCCAATTCGTTACAAAACGAATGCACACCTCTTCTAGTGATCCTGACAACCAATAAAACTTCTCTTGTCTTCCTCCCGCCCAATCCCTCTAGATGATAAGCTCCTATGAGCAGGGCCCTCTACCCCTCTTGCCTCTGTTTCCCTGTTTGTTTATTTGTATCTTGCTCCCTTTGTTTATTGTAAAGCACTACGGAAACTGTCGGCGCTATATAAATGATGATAATAATCTGAACTCGAATGCCGACAATCGGACCACTGTGAAGCAAGCTGGGCAGGAAGAGGGTTGGAAAGTCACGGGCCGTGCTGTGCCGCTCTATGTGCATTTTAGCGTTAAGGGGTTACACCTAAATAATTGTCTTATAATAAAACAAATAAAATCGGTGTTTTCTTTCATTTTAAAAATATTATCGAATAGTAACGATGTTATTTTCTATCAGACGATGTCGAAAACTAAGCCTTGTATCGGATCCTCGGCTGGGCGCTATGCTGGTCGGAGCGGCCAGGTTCCCAAAGCAATTCCAAGAAGCTGATGGCCCGGCCACTCAAGCACAAGAGTCAAAAAAAGTTCCATGTAGGAGCTGAAATGTTGTGCCCCCATCCCCATGGGGGCTCTTTAACCTGGCGTGCTTGAGTGCCCAGGTCACCTGCTTCTCTGAAATTCATAACATAAGTCAAAGCCCATTGGTCTCGTCACTTTGTCCTGATTGAGCATGGGTTACATTCTTGTAACCGAAAGTAATTCTATTCTGCAACTTTATTTATATTCTTTTAATATAACATTGTTTGTTTCTCATCTTTATTGTTTACGTTTTCCAGGCCGGGCACATATTCCACATTGGGTAACACGGAGTAAATCAGCATCAACGTGTCAGCGACCAGAGACCGCGGCTACTTTGTCATTGTAAGGTTAAGATGGTATTTGATTTTATTGACTAATCCTCACTTCATTAAGCGTCAGATCCATTATTATCCATCGGAATTACATCCGTTTATGCAGAATAGGTTTGTTGCTAGACTTAAATGATTTGCAATTACCGGCAGAACACATTTAGCCGATATCCCCGCTTCAACGCGCCTCTACCCGCGGGATTAACAGGGAAAAACAGACTTTTATTACGCTTATCAGGGGTCTTTTGGCAACGCAAATTAAAATAAAAAAGAGAAAAAAGAAAAGATGCAAATAATTAATAGTCTCTATCACCGATTTAAAAACCTAATGGCTTCATTAACTTCAGTCCGGTCAGTAAAATTTAGTGTATTTTCGAGTGCAAGTCGGACACTTTTTCAGTTCGGCAGACTTACTTAAAGTGACACTTCCCCTTAAATAAGATGAAACTAGATTATTTGTGCATTACAAATAAAAGCACATTATAAAACACATTATAAAACACCTGCTGCTGGGTTTATTTCCTTTGTTTGAAGTAATTGCATGTAAACAGGAAAAATAAAGGTTTTATCTCCTGTTTCCACTTTGTGGCTTTTACCCATGATGCAACATTTACCAAAATCTGCGCAATTGTTTTACTTTACTGCTGTGGTTTATCTTCTACAGTATTTGACGGTTAATGTGGGGGAGGACGGAATTTTTAGATAAGGCTGCAGGGGATCTTTTGTGATCTCCAGGCTTCGTGAGATAAGAGCTGGCAGCAGAATGAGATAAAACATGGAGCTTAAATTATTTTTAATCTCCCCCTGGTGATGTCCTTTGAATACATCCCACACAATACAATGATGTGAGTCGGTGACTAACCCATTCACTCCATTCTATGGCCAAAGCCACAGAGTGACGAGCAAGTGATGGAAAGATACAACACAAAATATCACACAATGGATGCACCCAGTGACACATATAGAGGAAAATATCACACAATGGATGCACCCAGTGACACATATAGAGGAAAATATCACACAATGGATGCACCCAGTGACACATATAGAGGCAAATATCACACAATGGATGCACCCAGTGACACATATAGAGGAAAATATCACACAGTGGATGCACCAAGTGACACATATAGAAGAAAATATCACACAATGGATGCGCCCAGTGACACATATAGAGGAAAATATCACACAATGGATGCACCCAGTGCCACATATAGAGGAAAATATCACACAATGGATGCACCCAGTGACACATATAGAGGAAAATATCACACAATGGATGCACCCAGTGACACATATAGAGGGAAATATCACACAATGGATGCACCCAGTGACACATATAGAGGAAAATATCACACAATGGATGCACCCAGTGACACGTATAGAGGAAAATATCACACAATGGATGCGCCCAGTGACACATATAGAGGAAAATATCACACAATGGATGCACCCAGTGACACATATAGAGGAAAATATCACACAATGGATGCACCCAGTGACACATATAGAGGAAAATATCACACAATGGATGCACCCAGTGACACATATAGAGGAAAATACCACACAATGGATGCACCCAGTGACACATATAGAGGAAAATATCACACAATGGATGCACCCAGTGACACATATAGAGGAAAATATCACACAATGGATGCACCCAGTGACACATATAGAGGAAAATATCACACAATGGATGCGCCCAGTGACACATATAGAGGAAAATATCACACAATGGATGCACCCAGTGACACATATAGAGGAAAATAGCACACAATGGATGCGCCCAGTGACACATATAGAGGAAAATATCACACAATGGATGCACCAAGTGACAAATATAGAGGAGAATATCACACAATGAATGCACCCAGTGACACATATAGAGGAAAATATCACACAGTGGAAGCACCAAGTGACACATATAGAAGAAAATATCACACAATGGATGCTCCCAGTGACACATATAGAGGAAAATATCACACAATGGATCCACCCAGTGCCACATATAGAGGAAAATATCACACAATGGATGCACCCAGTGACACATATAGAGGAAAATATCACACAATGGATGCACCCAGTGACACATATAGAGGGAAATATCACACAAAAGATGCACCCAGTGACACATATAGAGGAAAATATCACACAATGGATGCACCCAGTGACACGTATAGAGGAAAATATCACACAATGGATGCGCCCAGTGACACATATAGAGGAAAATATCACACAATGGATGCACCCAGTGACACATATAGAGGAAAATATCACACAATGGGTGCACCCAGTGACACATATAGAGGAAAATATCACACAATGGATGCACCCAGTGACACATATAGAGGAAAATATCACACAATGGATGCGCCCAGTGACACATAGAGGAAAATATCACACAATGGATGCACCCAGTGACACATATAGAGGAAAATATCACACAATGGATGCGCCCAGTGACACATATAGAGGAAAATATCACACAATGGATGCGCCCAGTGACACATATAGAGGAAAATATCACACAATGGATGCACCCAGTGACACATATAGAGGAAAATATCACACAATGGATGCGCCCAGTGACACATATAGATGAAAATATCACACAATGGATGCACCCAGTGACACATATAGAGGAAAATATCACACAATGGATGCACCCAGTGACACATATAGAGGAAAATATCACACAATGGATGCGCCCAGTGACACATATAGAGGAAAATATCTCACAATGGATGCGCCCAGTGACACATATAGAGGAAAATATCACACAATGGATGCACCAGTGACACATATAGAGGAAAATATCACACAATGGATGCGCCCAGTGACACATATAGAGGAAAATATCACACAATGGATGCGCCCAGTGACACATATAGAGGAAAATATCACACAATGGATGCGCCCAGTGACACATATAGAGGAAAATATCACACAATGGATGCACCCAGTGACACATATAGAGGAAAATATCACACAATGGATGCACCCAGTGACACATATAGAGGAAAATATCACACAATGGATGCGCCCAGTGACACATATAGAGGAAAATATCACACAATGGATGCGCCCAGTGACACATATAGAGGAAAATATCACACAATGGATGCACCCAGTGACACATACAGAGGAAAATATCACTCAATGGATGCACCCAGTGACACATATAGAGGAAAATATTTTCTTAACTAAACTTACAAGAGAAAAACAAACACATGTAAGATATCAGCAACATCAAATAAACACAATAAGGACATTGCATTTTTTGGTGGTACTGGCCCTTTAAGAGCATACTGGGATTTTGATTCCCAATAAAAATTCGTCATTCGGTGGCAGCGTTCAGAGGTGTGCAGCGGTCAGTTCACTGGATCGGCGGCTCGATGGCCTTCGGTAGTCTGTTTGGCGGATCCTGTTCGACTCACTACGAGGACCCTGCGATGAATCCTGAATTCACCTAAGGGTCGGCGAACTGAAATCGCCCAAGTGCACCAAACGAGTGAGCACTGAAATTTCGCTGAACTCTTGGTACCTCTCTGAATAACCGCTATAGTCTAGAACATCCCCCACCTATTGCTTTTCTGCTTTGGGGGAAAAAATATGCAAAAATCTGTATTAAATGTGTGAATTCTTGGTCATTTTCCGGCATTTACAAAGAAAGGTCAGGCCTTAAAACGATCCCATTATTCCAGGTATTAGAAGCTAAAGCCCTTTGAGGTTAAACCCTGGGAGGCGGCGATTTAGCATCAGGAAACTGTGCTTACAAACAAACGCGAAAATATTGACGTCTTTTACAATAACAAAAAGCCCCAGCAGATAACAGGTCCTGCGAGCAGCTCTCCCTCGCGTCGCAGATACAGAACACGCGATCCTAAAGGGTTAAATAAAAGGTTCTGCTCCCAATTTCCCTCACTTTCTTTCTTTAATTAAAACAAATTGGTAACCGTCGCGTTTCGCCAGATTTGCCATTAATTAGCGTTTGTTTTTATTGACACGCAGCAGTTATTAGCCGATCTCTCAGCTGCCACCCGAATTACGGGCCATCGAGGCGGAATGGGATTATATGACACAAATGATTTCCAATTAGATTAGTTAATCTCAAGGTACCTGGCGGCTCTCGCGGGACCGAGGCAATCAGTTACCGCGGAGAGCCGGGTGTTATTGTAACATATATCAGATGGTGGAACCTTTGTAATTCATTACGGTTACAGACATCATACCTGCAGCTACAGACGCCGAGCAGCCGCCGCCGCGACATGATTTCTGGAGAGAGGTTGGAAATAATAAAACACGCAGACCCCTTTTCGCCTCCGCGCTCAGCCGGTCGTGATTTAAAGGCCGGTAAAAATAAAGAATAAAGACAACTGAAAGCCTTTGTTCCTTTTATATAAATATAAGATAAATCTGTCCCCCCCTCCCCCCAGGTGCTCCACCGAAGGGTTAATGTATGATTTTATTACTGTGATGTTCCTTTTTATTTCAGTGGTGTTGTTCCTGGTCTTTCTGTGAATGTATTCGGTGTTTTGTGTTTTTTCTTATTTTCTTGACACCGAAAATCTTAAATAAATATGAAGATAAATTTTAAAAAAGTCTAAAAGATTAATAAAAAATATCATATTCATAAAAAGCGCGGCCAATGAGTGAGTACACATGGTAGGCAGGTCACAGGGATTGTGGGCTATACAGCAGATAAGTAACAGGTCCCTTGGAGTGTGGCAGGCTGAGGGTCTCTGGAGTGGGACTAGGTTTAGGGTCTCTAGAACAAGGCAAGGTTGAGGGTCTCTGGACCAATGCAGGCTGAGGTCTCCAGAGTGAGGCAGACTAAGGGTCTCTGGACCAACGTAGGCTGAAGGTCTCTGATGTGAGCAAGGCTGAGGGTCTCTAGAGCAAGGCAAGGTTGAGGGTCTCTGGACTAGATCGAGGCAGGCTAAGGGTCTCTGGAGTGAGGCAAGTTGAGGGACTCTGGACCAATGCAGACTGAGGTCTCTAGAGTGAGGCAGACTAAGGGTGTCTGGAGTGAGGCAGACTAAGGGTCTCTGGAGCGATGCAAGGTTGAGGGTCTCTACAGGAAAGCAAGGCTGAGGGTCTCTGAACCAGCGCAATCTGAGAGTTTCTAGAGTAAGAATAATAAAATTTATTGAATGATAACAAAACTGCCCAACGCGTTTCGTCCTAAGACTTTCTCAAGGGCGATAAATCAAAATTAAAAGCATAAAATAATATAAACCTTCCCTTCCTCCTTCTCATGTTTAAATAGTCCACATAGTCCTCTCATTGGTTAATTCAATCTCCCAGCGTTCGCCATATTAACCAATGAGAGGACTATGTGGACTATTTAAACATGAGAAGGAGGAAGGGAAGGTTTATATTATTTTATGCTTTTAATTTTGATTTATCGCCCTTGAGAAAGTCTTAGGACGAAACGCGTTGGGCAGTATTGTTATCATTCAATAAATTTTATTATTTGTATTCATTTATATACCTTCCCGATTTATTCGTTCATTTATAACATAGTTTTGGAGACGTCTGACTCATATCTTCCAACTGGGTCTATCCCACCCAGACATAATACGGATCCATAGCTTCTCAACTATCTATCTGCGACTTCATCTTGAGGAGAGTGGGGATATCTCCATGAGGAGCGGATCCAACTTCAAAAGCTAAGTACCTTGTACCAAATATTTTTCTTATATCCCCAGTTTCTAGAGTAAGGCAAGGATGAGGGTCTCTGGATTGTGGCAAGTTTGAGGGTCTCTAAAGTGAGGCAGGCTAAAGGTCTCTGGAGTGAGGAAGGCTGAGGGTCTCTAGAGCAAGGCAAGGTTGAGGGTCTCTATAGTGAGGCAGGCTGAAGGTCTCTGGAGTGAGGCAAGATTGAGGGACTCTGGACCAATGCAGGCTGAGGGTCTCTAGAGTGAGGCAGACTAAGGGTCAGTGGAGTGAGGCAGACTAAGGGTCAGTGGAGTGAGGCAAGGTTGAGGGTCTCTACAGCAAAGCAAGGCTGAGGGTCTCTGACCAGTGCAGTCTGAGGGTTTCTAGAGCAAGGCAAGGATGAGGGTCTCTGAACCAGCGCAGTCTGAGGGTCTCTACAGCAAGGCAAGGATGAGGGTCTTTGGACCAATGCAGGCTGAGGGTCTCTTGAGTGAGGCAGATTGTTGGAGCTGAGGGAGGGTAGAATGGGGGGCACTCCTCACATCCTGACCACTTTATAACCGAGAAGAGTTTTCCTTTAAATGTAATGGGGGAAGAACTTGATATAAATCCGGCAAGCATCTCTGTTGGTCATCGTGAAAAATCCCAAAACCAAACATCTGCTTCACAAAACAAATTCCACGCTCCCCGGATCAGCCGGATTCGCTATCTAATGTTTATTTTTGGAATGTTCCTGCATGAAAAGGCTTATTCGCTGCTGAGGTGCAGCACGTGAAACAAGCGGAGTTATTTCAGTTCAACTACTAAAAATCCTTGGACTTGAGTATTGACTGGGCAAACACCATGAAAGGTTGGATGGTTTTCTGCGCTCGCCGTAAGGCAACAACAGAAGAATAAAACAGTATGCGACGGGTGAAGAAAAGAGGACAAAAAGGAAAAAATAAAAATAGAATCAATATGTTTATTTGTGATACTGTGATTCCCAAAAATAATTCTACAGGACTTCATATCGTTGGTGATCTTCCTGGTGGGTCCACCATTGCTGGTCCTTTGTTAGCTTTTGCCTGATCTTTTTAGGGTCTTTTATATAAAAAGTACTTTAGGACGGTTGATTTAGCCTACTGGACTGATGCCTTCTCGCCCACCCTTTCCAGAAGCTGGATGCCAAACGCCCAGGTTTCTCCTCCTTCATGTGGGTCCACAGGTAGTAGAGAAACTTATACCCAGTCAGGATTTTCTGATACCATCAATATACAATTTTCACTACCGTGTATAGTGACTTGGCAAGTCTGAGATTGGGAGTGAGGTGGTGTGGCCACCTGGGGGCTTGGCCATGACTCAATATTTTTCTCTATATGTGTCACTGGGTGCATCCATTGTGTGATATTTTCCTCTATATGTGTCACTGGGTGCATCCATTGTGTGATACGTCCCTCTATATGTGTCACTGGGTGCATCCATTGTGTGATATTTCCCTCTATATGTGTCACTGGGTGCATCCATTGTGTGATATTTTCCTCTATATGTGTCACTGGGTGCATCCATTGTGTGATATTTCCCTCTATATGTGTCACTGGGTGCATCCATTGTGTGATATTTTCCTCTATATGTGTCACTGGGTGCATCCATTGTGTGATATTTTCCTCTACATGTGTCACTGGGCACATCCATTGTGTGATATTTCCTCTATATGTGTCACTGGGTGCATCCATTGTGTGATATTTCCCTCTATATGTGTCACTGGGTGCATCCATTGTGTGATATTTTCCGCTGTATATATCACTGGGCGCATCCATTGTGTGATATTTTCCTCTATATGTGTCACTGGGTGCATCCAATGTGTGATATTTTCCGATGTATATACCACTGGGCGCATCCATTGTGTGATATTTTCCTCTATATGTGTCACTGGGCGTATCCATTGTGTGATATTTTCCTCTACATGTGTCACTGGGTGCATCCATTGTGTGATATTTTGTGTTGTATCTTTTCATCACTTGCTCCTCACTGTGTGGCTTTGGTCACAGAATAGAGTGAATGGGTCAGTCACCGGCTGTCATGCCCCACACCGCGGCCCGCTCCCTGCCCGGACCGCCATGCTGGGGCACACACCATACGTACCTGAGGTCCCTCGTGGCACGCTGCTTGAGACCCAACATGGAGACAGCTTGCAATACCTCTCACGCTGCCGCCAGGATCCGAATGCCGGGAGACAAAGCGCGCACACGCGATCGCATGCCTTCCTAAGAAACTAAGAACTTGGTACTCTGGTACCCTCTGCTGGTACCTTACGGGTACTGCATGACACCTGCACTGGAGATCCTCATATGTCCCCCAATTACCCTATCAAGTACTCAGGTATCCCAGCTCCACCTACGAGTCCCAGGTGAACAGTGTTCTTATGATCCCCTGAACCCTATTTAAACCTGCCGCCTTTCTCAGTTCATTAGCCAGGTTATACTGTGGTTCACCGCTTCAGTTATCCAGGGTTCATTCCTGTTCCAAGTGAATCCTGAGCTCCAGACCCTGCATCCAGTCTTGCTTCCATGGTACCAACTCCAGACCTTGCATCCAATCTTGCCTCCACGGTACCGGCTCCAGACCCTGCATCCAGTCTTGCCTCCACGGTACCGGCTCCAGACCCTGCATCCAGGCTTGCTTCCACGGTACCAGCTCCTATCTCCAAGCTTGCTTCCACGTCCACGGTAACAGCACCAAATCCATCTCCAGGCTTGCTTACATGTCCTCAGTACCAGCACCAAATCCATCTCCAGACTTGCTTCCACGTCCACGGTACCAGCACTAGATCCATCTCCAGGCTTGCCTCCACGTCCACGGTACCAGTTCCAGATCCTGTATCCAAGCTTTCATCCACGACCATAGCACCAGCTCCAGCTCCTCAACCCAGGCTTGTCTCAAAAGGCCACAGCCCACATTACCCTCTTCTACAACCCTTCATTCTGGACTTTATGTTGTTTCACTTCTGAACCCGAAGACCCTTACTCGTAATTCCCCGTTCTGGACTTTCCACCAAACCAAGGATACCTTTTGAGTTATAGTCTTTCGTCCTGGACTTAATTTGTTTCATCTCAGTAAAAACTCAATTGCTTACTTATACATTTCCTGGTTTCCTTCTTCCACGGCTTGCCATTGGGTTCCATACGCACAACACTATACAGGGGTCACAGCCCCTGCCCTTACACCGACTCACATCATTGTATTGTGTGGGATATATTCAAAGGACATCACCAGGGGGTAGATTTTACGATGACTGTCATATCTCATTCTGCTGCCAGCTCTTATCTTGGCAACACAATAGATCACCTGCTGCCTAATCTAAACATTCCCTCTTCCACTTCATTAACTGTTAAATACTGTAGATTAGATAAACCACACCTGTAAAGTAAAGCTTTTGCACAGATTTTGGTAAATGTTGCATCATGGGAAAAATCCACAAAAAAACTAACTTTATTTTTCCCTTTTACATGCAATTACTTCAAACAAAGAAAAAAACAGCAGCTTGTGTTTTTAATGCGTTTTCAAATGTGCTTTATAATTTGTTTTGTAATGTGCTTTTGTTTGTAATGCACAAGTAATCCAGTCACAGCTTATTTAAGTGGCAGTGTCCCTTTAAAAAAAACATACATATGTTATCCTTTAAGTGTACCTACAATATTTCACTTCTGCTTTTTGTACCTCAATTCGTTTAAGAAAATAAATAAAAATGCTGAATAATAAATAAAAACTTCTGAATTAATACAAAAAAAAACACATTTAAAGCAATGATAAAAATAAACAATGAAAGATTTTTTTTATTAAAGTTGAGTAATATGTCCTTCAGATAGAATTGAACAAAATGTTTTTTTTTTTTAAAAAAAAAACAATATATCAGCGTTATTTCTTGTCGTTGATCTTCCCGTAGAAATGATGGGAAGTGTCAGAGGGAAAATGGGGAAACACCGGAATCTGCGGCGTTATAGAAACGTCCGGTATGAGTTAGGAGAGCGTCGCCCGAGCTTACAAAGGGTTAAGTAATTATACATTTCATCTGCTTCGAAAGACTTTCACTTCAATGCACTTAGCAGAGTCCCCGGTACTCAATCTCCCCCGGCTGATGTCTATTAACGGCATTGAGCGCGTTTGATTGTAATGGTGCTTCACGGCCTCCCTTCCCACTGAAAGAAATCATTCATGATAAAGGAGACCTGTCCTACCCCTTGACTCTTCTGCAATTCCACAATTATCCCCAGCGACGGCCGAGTAATTGAAGGCATCTGTGATCAATGCTGCAGCCATTCTCAGCCTGCTCTTATCTACAAGAAAACACGTGTTCGTTTCCAGAGTATATTGGAGACGGTCGATTGGGCGCCTGCGTCTGACGTTCAATGAATGGTCAATTCCGAGCGAGCGACAAGAACCGTTTCCAACAAACGAACGTTCGGGCAGCAAGATTAATGATTTGTTTAAGCTAAATAAATTCTGGGGAGGGGGACGTCGAATCCCTGTGTCCGACACCCGACGTGATGTGAAGGTTTTATCCTGTTCATTTTGCGTCTTAATGCGCGTTGACCGTAACATGAGATAATATATGAAAGTATCTACAGCTATGTGTTTGTGTGCTCGTTCTACGCTTCATCATGAATTGAGTCTTTCAGGAATTCCACCTCATTATCTAACCGGTCACCTTATTATGTACACCCGTTCAATTGCTTGTTAACACAAATTGCTGATCAGCCAATCACACGGCGGCAACTCAAAGCATTTCGGCATCTAGACGCGGTGAAGACGACTTGCTGAGGTTCAAACCGAGCATCAGAATGGGGGAAGAAAGGGGATTTAAGTGACTTTGAACGTGGCATGGGTTGTTGGTGCCAGACGGGCTGGTCTGAGTATTTCACAAACTGCTGGTCTACTGGGATTTTCACGCACAACATCTCTAGGGTTTACAGAGAATGACCCGAAAAAGAGAAAATATCCAGCGAGCGTCAGCTGTGTGGACGAAAATGCCTTGTGATGTCAGAGGAGAATGAACATTCCGGATCGAGATGATAGAAAGGCAACAGTAACTCAAATAACCACTTAATACAACCAAGGTCTGCAGATATACCATCTCTGAACGCACAACACGTCCAACCTTGAAGCAGATGGGCTACAGCAGCAGCAGACCACACCAGGTGCCGCTCCTGTCACTAAGAACAGGAAACTGAGGCTACAATTCACACAGACACCAAAACTGGACAATAGAAGATTGGAAAAACGTTGTCTGGTCTGATGAGTCTCGATTTCAGCTGCGACATTCAGATGGGTCAGAATTTGGCGTAAACAACCTGAAAGTATGGCTCCATCCTACCTTGTATCAGTGGTTCAGGCTGGTGGTGGTGTAATGGTGTAGGGGATATTTTCTTTGCACACTTTGGGTCCATTAGTACCAATTGAGCATCATATAAATGCCACGGCCTGAGTATTGTTGCTGACCATGTCCATCCCTTTATGACCACAGTGCACCCTGTATCTTCTGATGGCTCCTTCCAGCAGGATATGCACCATATCACAAAGCTCAATTCATCTCAAACTGCTTTCTTGAACATGACAATGAGGTCACTGTGCACCAATGGCCTCCACAGTCCCCAGATCTCAATCCAATCGAGCACCTTTGGGATGTGGTGGAACGGGAAATTCGCATCATGGAGGTGCAGCCGACAAATCTGCAGCAACTGTGTGATGCTATCATGTCAATATGGAGCAAAATCTCAGAGGAATGGTTCCAACACCTTGTGGAATCTATGCCAAGGCAATATTTGACAAACTGCCTGCTTTTTGAATAGCCAAATGGCCACAAAATGGCACCGTATGGGGAAATTCACTGTTCGGTGCAATTTCGGAGCCAACTCGGCTCTCTTTGAATTGGTTATTCTTATGGGTTATGGCTTAAGAGTAACCCAAAACCCTAAATAACCATAAACCTAAAAAAATGTAACCAAAAAAATAACCCAAACACAAAAATAACTCTAACCATAAAAATAATCATAACCCTGAAGGTAACCCTAAAATAATCCTTAACCTTAAATAACCCTAAAAATAACTCTAACTTTAAAAATAGCCCTAGCTCTAAAAGTAACCCTAACCTTAAAATAACCCTAAAAATAATTGTAACCCTAAAAATAACCCTAACCTAAAAATAACCCTAGCCATAAAAATGACCCTAACCATAAAGGTAACACTAACCCTGAAAAGAACCCTAACCCTAAAATAACCATATAATAAAATTAACCCTTAAAAATAAACCCAACCTAAAAGTATCCCTAACCCTAAAAATAACCCCAACCCTAAAAGTATCCCTAACCATAAAAATAACCATAACCCTTATTGTAACTCTAACCCTAAAAGGTACCCCTAACAACTATCCTAACTCTATTCCTAAAAGTATCTCTAACTATAAAAATACCCCTAACCCTAACAACTATCCTAACCCTAAAATGAACCCTAACAACTACCCTAACCCTAAAAATAACTTTATTCCTAAAAGTATTTCTACCCATAAAAATACCCCTAACCCTAGAAGTAACCCTAACATCTACCCTATCCCTAAAAATAACTCTATTCCTAAAAGTATCTCTAACCATAAAAATACCCCTAATCCTAAGTAGTAACCCTAACATCTACCCTAACCCTAAAAATAACTCTATTCCTAAAAGTATCTCTAACCATAAAAATACTCCTAATCCTAAAAGTAACCCTAACATCTACCCTAACCCTAAAAATAACTCTATTCCTAAAAGTATCTCTAACCATAAAAATACCCCTAGCCCTAAAAATAACCCCAACCCTAAAGGTATCCCTAACCTTAAAAATAACCATAACCCTTATTGTAACTCTAACCCTAAAAAGGAACCCCTAACAACTATCCTAACCCGAAAATTAACTCTATTCCTAAAAGTATCTCTAACCATAAAAATACCCCTAACCCTAGAAGTAACCCTAACAACTACCCTATCCCTAAAAATAACTTTATTCCTAAAAGTATTTCTACCCATAAAAATACCCCTAACCCTAGAAGTAACCCTAAAATCTACCCTAACCCTAAAAATAACTCTATTCCTAAAAGTATCTCTAACCATAAAAATACCCCTAACCCTAAAAGTAACCCTAACATCTACCCTAACCCTAAAAATAACTCTATTCCTAAAAGTATCTCTAACCATAAAAATACCCCTAACCCTAAAAATAACCCCAACCCTAAAAGTATCCCTAACCTTAAAAATAACCATAACCCTTATTGTAACTCTAACCCTAAAAAGGAACCCCTAACAACTATCCTAACCCAAAAATTAACTCTATTCCTAAAAGTATCTCTAACCATAAAAATACCCCTAACCCTAGAAGTAACCCTAACAACTACCCTATCCCTAAAAATAACTTTATTCCTAAAAGTATTTCTACCCATAAAAAAAACCCTAACCCTAGAAGTAACCCTAAGATCTACCCTAACCCTAAAAATAACTCTATTCCTAAAAGTATCTCTAACCATAAAAATACCCCTAACCCGAAAAATAACCCCAACCCTAAAAGTATCCCTAACCTTAAAAATAACGATAACCCTTATTGTAACTCTAACCCTAAAAAGGAACCCCTAACAACTATCCTAACCCGAAAATTAACTCTATTCCTAAAAGTATCTCTAACCATAAAAATACCTCTAACCCTAGAAGTAACCCTAACAACTACCCTATCCCTAAAAATAACTTTATTCCTAAAAGTATTTCTACCCATAAAAAAACCCCTAACCCTAGAAGTAACCCTAAGATCTACCCTAACCCTAAAAATAACTCTATTCCTAAAAGTATCTCTAACCATAAAAATACCCCTAACCCTAAAAGTAACCCTAACATCTACTCTAACCCTAAAATTAACTCTATTCCTAAAAGTATCTCTAACCATAAAAATACCCCTAATCCTAAAAGTAACCCCTGGAGTCCAGGACTTTTAGGGTTAGGCTTATTTTTAGGGTTAGTGTTAGGTTATTAGTGCTAAACCAACAATAATCTTAAAATTCAGGCTTTCAGTGTGATTTTCCCTGTTCACCTGCCTAAAATATTATTTATCAACCCCCTTTCAGCGCTAGATTTTATTTCGGATTTGACCTACTGATAAATTTAAATGGAGTTGCTAAAGTGAAAATTTCAATTAAAAAATCTAGGCGCGATCGACAATAATTGTTTAGACATTTTATGGGGAATAAAAGTATCGCTGTGCCCTTATCTAAATCTCCCGAACCGAAAAGTGGCCAAATTGTGGCTTAAAATTCTTAAAATACTTTATAAATAAATAAATAAATCCACAGAATTTCAGTGATGGAGCCGAATTAAATTGTATCCTTAGCCGGAACTGAGACACTATGTTTGTTTGTTTTTTGTACCATTGACTATTAATATTTTTTTTGTTTTGTTTTTTTAACCTTGTCTCCTTGATTATAGGATTCTTATTATTTCTCTTGTCTCTTCTGTCGGTTTTCTTTCAAACAAATCCCCCTCCTAGGGACTAATTACACGTTTTCTGTGACTTTTCCACTTTTTTATCTTCGTTTTGTTTGTTAGCACTCGCCCTTTGCGTTTCACTTTGGGGGGTCACTGCTGTTCTCCTCATTATCGTTCAGAGTCCCCAGTTCGCTAGATAATGAGAACGCGCTTCCTCTGAACGATTAATGACTTTGATAATAATGGAACATAAATACATCTTTTTATACCATGGAACATTATTTTTTTTTAAGACAGGTCCAATATGCTTTCGCGCCTCTGTGTCTTCTATCGTTCAGCCGGATCTGCTGGGATCCAAATAAATCAGCCTTCAGGGCATCTAATCACATCCCTTTCTAATTATACCTCATCTGCTACCATTTCTTTCCCCTAAAACTATCAGGGTAATTCAAAGAGATCCGAATGGCTGCCGAAAGGGAAGTCAAACGCTGAAAATCAGCATTCGGTTACCTTTCTTGGCCATTCAGCTATTCAGAGAGCAGGCAATTGGCCAAATCCTGGCGAATTGCCTGCACATACGGTGCCTGTTCGGTGCCTGTTCGAGGGCAGTGAAAACCCCATGAAAAAGCACTGCTTCGGCTATTCAGAGAACACAAACCAGCAGTGAAAGGTTCCCGAAATGCCCTGCCATTCGGTGGTTTAATTCGGCAGGTTTATTCAGGAGAATCCCATAGGCTTCAATGTTAAAAATATTCCTGTTTTAATTCAATATCTAATAAACCGTTCATTATAAAATTCTGCAGTAAAGAGTCTCTTTATTTATAGATTTTTTAGGATATTTTAAGCATTTTTCAGGATTTCTTTTTTTTTTTAAACTTTACTTAGAACTTCAAAGACTTCAAACTAAGTAACAATGTGCAATGTCAAACAGCAGCCGCCAAGGCCAGCAAAGTATTGGCATGCATTAAAAGGGGAGTTCACTCACGGGATGAAAACATAATTTTGCCTCTGTATAAATCAATGGTCAGACGCACCTTGAATATGCCGTGCGATTTTGGGCACCTGTCTTAAAAAAAGATATTATATCGCTAGAAAAAGTGCAGAGACGGGCAACTAAATTAATAAGGGGAATGGAAGGGTTAAGTTATGAGGAAAGACTAACAAGCTTAAACCTGTTTAGTTTAGAGAAACGGCGCCTTAGAGGGGATCTGATAACCTTATATAAATATATACGGGGCCATTATCAACCATTGTCTGATAACCTATTCATTAACAGGTCTATACATAGGACAAGGGGTCATCCATTTAGACTGGAAGAAAGAAAATTTAGCTTAAAGCATAGGAAGGGTTATTTTACGGTGAGAACAATAAAGCTGTGGAATTCTCTGCCTGTTGAGGTGGTGGGTCAGAGTCTGTACAGACTTTTAAAAAACGACTGGATGACTTCCTGCAGACACAGAATATTAAGGGTTATAATATTTAATATGTGGGTAAAAGCTTCTTGATCCAAGGAGAAATCTGACCCCATCTGGGGACAAGAAGGGATTATTTCCCAGTATGTTGCATATTGGCGAGCGCTTCAGACTGGGTTTTTTGCCTTCTTTTGGATCAACAGCAGTAGGTTATGTGGGAGAGGCTGAACCCGATGGACGCATGTCTTTTTTCAGCCTATATAACTATGTAACTATGTAACTATGTAACTTATTTTTTCTGTAACTTCCCTTTTTATTATCATTCATTGGATTTTATATGTAAATTTCAGACATTTTCGCTCAGTAGTTTCTTTGCAAACAGCGTTTCACTTTTCACAGATTCATACAAACTGTTTTGCTAATTTATTCACTGCATTCGTCTGCGATGTCGGCTTTTTCCGGCGGCTTCGCTGCGTATGATCGGCTCCTGCTCGGGTTTTTCCGTGGTTTTCGTCAGATTAATCCAGATGTTTTTGTGGCTTTTCGGCGTGCATTCGTTGGGTTTTGCGGTGAGTTTTCGTCAGGTTTACGGCAGCTTTTCCCTGCAATTCGAGGACCCTGTGGTGCTTGCTGAATACACCGCAGGGTCACCGAAATGGGATCGGCAACACGTACCGAATTGAAGAGAACGAAAAGTCACCGAATGTGCAGTGACATTTCGAATCTCTTTGAATTACCCTGTATGTATTTTTTCCACTATCTGCCTATTTCTTATTCCTATTTCCTATCCTTTTGCATTACAATATTCATAGTGAAAAAATACGCTTTTTTGCCAAAACTCAAGGTAATTCCGCATGATGTGCAAGGACAGGGAATATAAGTGCAGTGGATGTATTTGTGGCCAAACTGCCAAAATAATGCACTTTAAACACTTGGCTGCTAAGGACACGCTCAGCACGTCCTCCCAAATGGCTTTGTGTGTGATGGACAAGCTGAGCACATCTTGTCTCAGCAGCCGCGATTTGCCATTATTTCGGACGATCGTTGCGGTCTCCCAGTGCAGGCTGACATCCTTAATGTCAGAGCATGGCCTTTCCAATGATACCAAACATGACCATGTTATATGTAAAGAAAAAAATAATAATAATATTATTTTTTAAAAAAAAATTAATGCAGCATTATTGTTCACATTTCAATTATAACGATTTATTTTTTAGCTAAAATCACGTAATTTCAATGAAAAATAAAAGTAACAGGTTCCCAGTTCTAATTTTTTTTTAACAAGCATACCCCATAGACTATATAACCGCAAAGGCTCGGATGATAAAATGTGAAAAAAATAATTTTACACGCTGTAGATGATTGGAAATTCTCATTTTTTTAAAAAAAATTGTTATAGCATTCTGGCAGGACATGACGTAAACATATAATAATGATATATTATGAATCTGCTGAAAAAAATTATATATCATTTGTCTGGGTCGTATGGTCTCAAATCGCGTTTAAACATGATGAGCAAAAACGGTAAAAATTAGCTCAGCGCACAGAGGTGAAATGGCTCAGCAGCGAAAGGGTTAACCATATAAGCACCAGAATATTAAATTTTTCAAGTTACAGGTCACATAAATCAAGCAGTGCTCTATATTCGCTAGACATGTGCACAGCACAAAATTTAGCTTAGAACTAATGGATTAGTCCTAAAACGCAATTTATTTAGTTGCTAAAGAAATTTGTTTTCAGTTATTTAGTATGAAAACTAATTTCATTCATCCGAAAACCAGTGGATACAATTAATATTGTAGTAGTGGCTCCTCAGAGGGTTGAGATCGCTGCTTGTTTCAGTATCTCTCAACTCTCAGCACAATGTGTCAGGCAAAGCTGTTACAGTAACTGATTGCTGATCATCATAGTGCTCAGAGTTTCAGTAAAACTAGTAAATAATATTTTTATATATAAGAGGTTATAACAATATTATTTCCTTGTTTTACTGAAACTCTGAGCGCTGTGATGAGCAGCAGTCAGTTACTGCAACAGCTGAGCCTGACACATTGTACTGAGAGATACTGTAAAAAGTAGCTGATCTCAGCGCTCACAGCCACTGGATTTAAAGGGCTAAAAAACATGCTCCTCTGTATAATGTATAGAACATCCTCCTGCATTAATACCCTTCTCTGTGTAATGTATATAACATCCTCCTGCATTAATTAATACCCTCTCTGTATAATGTATAGAACATCCCCCTGAATTAATTAATGCCCCTCTCTGTATAGAACATCCTACTGTATTGGCATGTGGAGGGTGCAGAACTTCAGAATTTAATGCTTATCCAGCACAGGAGAGGGAACTTTTACTTAAACTTTATCTCTGTGGGGGAGACAGGATTATAAAAGCAGGGGAGAGAGAGAATATTAACGTAAAACGGTCTGAAAGCTCAGAGAAGAGATGACTGGCACAAATATTTTTTTTTTTATAAAATAAAGCACTTTAAATCCAGGGAAAACATTCAAATAAATCACACTGAAGGCTCATAATGACAGAGTAACTGTGAGAGCTGGATACTAAATGCATCAGACCTAAAAAAAAAACTTTATAACAAGCAGCACTGGGAGAGGAGAGGGACTTTATATAAAACGTGTATTATAGATGAGGAAAGGGGGATAGTGCTCCTGGATAATATAAAATGTATCAGAACTAAGCCCCTAAAATGCAGAACAGGAGGGGAGATAACACACGTTTTAGAAAGTCCCTCTCTTCTCCCAGCGCTGCTTGTTATTAAGTAGGGATGTGCGTTTCGGGTTTCGGAATTTCGGAATTTTCACGAAATTTCCCGATTCGTGTTTTCGGATGCGGACGATTTTCCAAAAATTTTTAGATCCGAAAATGGCAGATCCGAAAAGTTTTCCGAGCCGAAACGAAATATTTTCGGAATTTTCGAATGGAATTGAAATGTGTCAAATCGAAATTTATAGCTTTGAAACGAGGAAAACAGACGTTCCGAAAAAACGAAAATTTTCGAAAATATGAAAAGTCGATACAAAAACGAGCTAAGTGACACGAAAATACGAAAAATGGTCGAAATTCCAAGAAAAAATGTACACGAAAAACGAGTCGAGCCGAACCGAATCGAAACATAAATCGGTCGAAACGAGCCGAATCGAAAAGTTTAAAAATCCGAAAAATCTAATCGAATCAAACCGAAAAAAAAATTGGTGCACAAGCCTATTATTAACCCTTTCGCTGCTGAGGCTTTTCACACCTCTGTGCTGAGGTCATTTTTACCGGTTTTGCTCATCATGTTTAAACGTGTTTTGAAGGCTTATTTTAGTATATGACCCAGACATATTATATATTGTTCTTTCCGTCAGACTCGGTAGATTCATAATATGTCATTATTATATGTATACGTTATGTCATGTCTGTATATTATAACAAAAAATGCAATAAAATATGTATTTTCAATAATTTACAACGTGTAAAGTGTTTTTTTTCACATTTTAACATGCGAGAAATTGCGGTTATACTTTGTATGGGGTGCGCTTGTTAAAAAAATTAGAGATGGGGTCTCGTTACATTTTTTTTGGGGGAAAATTACGCGATTTTTAACAAACGCCGCATACAAAAATCGTTAGTGCAGCATCATTGTTCACATTATAATTGAAATGGGAACAATATTGCTGCATTAACGAACCAAAAAAAGAAAAAAAAATGTTTTTTTTTTTTTTTTTATAATTTTGTTTTTAAATATATTTTTATTTTTAATTTTAATTTTAATTTTTTTTAAAAAATTTTTTCACATTCGTGTTTGGTATCGTTGGAACGGCCATGCTCTGGCCGATCCAACCATACCAACATTAACCCTATCTGCCACGGATCGGGAGATAGGGAGTTCATTGGAACTCCCTATCTCCACCGTTGGTGGCAGTTAGGGGTTAACTCTAGGACTGGCGTCATCGTGCTACGCACGATGACGCCAGTCCTCAGGGGAAGTTCCCGGAGGCTTGGCCGACATCCAAGATGTCGGCCAGCTCCGGGAAAGGATCGCGAACCGGCGCTTTTCAGCGCCGATTCGCGATCCAGCTCCCCAGGGGTTAATGCCAGGCACCATTTGGAAGGGCAGGCTGTGCCCTTCCAAATGGTGCCTGGGTTAACCCCGCAATGCCGCCGATCGGGAGGGAGAGAGGTCCGAAGGACCTCCCCCCTCCCTTTCAGGCGCCTCCTCCGCACATGCGGGGGGGCGCCTGAATTAGGTGTCATCGCGCCGCCGCGATGACACCTAATTTCAGCGACTGCGGTTCCGGATGCCGGGCTGACATCGAGGATGTCAGCCCGCACCGGGGGTCAGCGATCGGCCGGAACCCGGCCGATCGCTGACCCCAATCGGAGGACGCGCTCAGCACGTCCTCCGCATACCAGCAGTAATGCGGAGGACGCGCTGAGCGCGTCCTCCGCATTGAAGTGGTTAAGGGGTTTTTACTCTCCAGCCTGTTACACTCTGTCATTAGGTTTCAGTGTGATTTATTTGAATGTTTTCCCTCTCCAGCTGCTTTTATCATCTCGTCTGTCTCATAGACATGCAAGGGTTAAGTAAAGGTTTCCTCTCCTGTGTTGGCTGTCTGTGCTGCGAGTGAGTATTCTGGAGCTCTATCACTGTCAGATTTCTGGGTAGGGGTCAGGAAGGATTACACATACAAACATTTTCTGTAGCTTTGCAATGTTGCGCTCTTCATTGCTGGTCTCCTTCACTCAATGTAATATCACAAAAAGGACTGAAACTAAAATTTAGTGCATTTTCCTTTAGTTTCTTTCGTTTTTTGTACTGAGCAGTTTCGTATCTCTTGAGTCATACGAAAACTAAATTATTACAAAATTCAGACTAAAGTGTTTTAGTACTAAAACGAATGCACATGTCTAATATTTCGCTTGTCACATGACAGGTGAGCATAAAAGGATAATAGGGGCAGGCTTTTGCAGTCAAGGAACAGATTTTTTTATGGGAATACGGTGAACGTTTCTTGGTATCCTTTGGCTATTATGGGATGCCAAAAACCGCATGTACTGTTATTTACCTAACACTGAGAATAACAGCTGATTTTATTTATTATTATTTTGGTATTGTGTTTTACAGACCAGATTAAAATTCTAGTTTATTTTCTTGATTATTTAGCCCTAGTTTGATTTGAGGCCTATTCAGATTGATCGAGAGTTTGTTTTTCTCAGTTGGAAGTTGCAAATGATAGTGATTTTCTTCCCCATTGATTGCTCCCAGTTGCTTTTATCTGCGTGCCGTATTTTGGCAGAATTTCAATGTTTTTTTTTTTTTTTAATTATAGATCTGTGAGCCATAAGACACAATTTCCCAATCGCTTGAATAAAAGGAGAGTGATGGGGTATAGAATTGCAGCTTATGGTAAGATTATTCTATACATTTTCACTGTTTGAAAATTATTACAAATATTGTACCCGTTTAACCCCTTCACTACGACGTGATTTCCCATAAAACCACTGGCAGGAACTAATGGTTTATGGAAAACTATTTTACCCCATATCCCCATATCCCCATTTCCGACAAACACACACACACTTTAAATGCACTGTATTATTATTACAGTGTATTAAGAGATTTAACCCTGTTGCTGCTGAGCCATTTCACTTCTGTGCGCTGAGCTCATTTTTACAGTTTTGTGCTCATCATGTTTAAACGCGATTTGAAGCCACGTTTTATTGTAGGACACAGACATATCATATATCCTTTTTTTCGGCAGACTCGGTAGATTTTTAATATATCACTATTATATGTATATGTCATGTCCTGCCACAATGCTGTAACAAAAAATAAAAAAAAAGTGAATTTCCATTAAAAATTTCAATCATCTACAGCGTGTAAAATAATTTTTTCACATTTTATCATCCAAGCCTTTACGGTTATATATTCTATGGGGTACAGGTGTTAAAAAATTATAAATGGGAACTTATTACTGTTTTTTCTGAGAAAATAAGTGATTTTAGGTAAAAGTTGACAAAACCAATTTTTTTGTTTACATTATTTTGTGAACAATATTGCTGCAATAGTACATTTAAGAAAAACAACAAAACTCTTATTTTTTTTATTTATTTCTTATTTTTATTTAATTATTTGTTTATTTTAAACTTGTTTTTTAAATATAAACTAGTCATGTTTAGTATCATTAGAAATGCCATGCTCTGGCTTTTCCAATGATACCAAACACGACCATCTCTCTGCCACCGATCAGGAGCTACAGGCTTCCAAATAATCCCCTTATCTCCAACAAAGTGTTTCTATAGGGAAACCCCTTGGCAGCTAGGGGTTAATTCTCCAACTCCCATCACCACGCCATGTGCGATGACGTTAGTGGGTGGGGTGAGGTCTCGAGCTTGCCTGACTTCCAAGATGTCAGTCACCTCCACGAGAGGACCACAATTGGCGCCCGATATCGGTGTGGTACCTAAGGGATTAAAGAGAGGCATCGCTGGAAAGGTCACACTGTGACCTTTCCAGCAGGGCCTCTCTTGTCTCAATAGCACATACCAATAGGGAGATAGTGGGTTCAAAGGGCCCCTTCCATTCAGGCACTCTCCCGACATGCCAGGGGGCGCCTGAAATTAACGTTATTACACATGCGTGCGATGGCTCACGTGGCCGGGGGCTTTCCCACAGGCGAGAACTGACATGCAACATGTCAGCCTGCTGTGGTTAAAGCTCCGGTTCGACGCCAGATAGGTGCCGAACCAGAGCAACGTGAAGACGTGCAGGGAGCGTCCACCGTTTACGGGAGTGAAATGAGAGGACGCTCCCTGCACTTCCTTCGCGTTCAAGTGATTAATGCCCAAATTTTACAGAGGCCTCCCTCTGCAGGCCAATCATCGAAATGCAAACTGGATTCCTAACATTACGAATTGGTACAGGACATCTGCCTGTAACGTTGGGGCTTCCAGCCTCTCCAGTGTGCTTGAAGGCAACATGTTTGATGCTGCTCACTGACCAACACCCAGTTTAAATAGAGACAGGCAGGGAGGTGGCTGCATGAGGCGCGGCTTGAGAGGGGGGCGCGGTCTGTTAGAGGTCTTTAAAAGCCCACAGTTCCTTCTAAGCAGTGCCAGATCGTGGTTATCCATACCTGAGCTCCCTGTACCTGAATTCTCTCATGATTTAACCTGTTATTGACCTCTGCTTGTTTTCTGACCATTCTGCCTTCCGTTGCCCTAGACTATTTTCCTTGTACTACGCTACTGCACTGATATCGACCCGGCTATTCAATTTTGACTATTCTATTCTCTGTATTCTTGACTCTGGCTCGTCTGACTAACCCCGTGTTGCTTACCTGGTTTTGTGTTACGACATTGTCTTTGCTTAACCCTTTCTGTCTAGCTAGTATACTTATACCCGGCCAATTTTTAAGGACCAGACAGTTAGGGATTCTTCTACGGCTACTCTGTTGGTAGCTTTTTGGCTCTGTGGAGTGTTGGGCTTTAAGGGCTGCGTGGTGGGATCCGGGAACCGTGACACTGCCATCATGTCTGATGTACTGTAACTTTAGGGACATATTCTGAAGCCCATTTGCAAATCAAATTAATTTGCACTGCGCATAATTCCTTTGCGTTCCACCAGAATGCCACCTGATCTCACTAAATCAATCCCGTGCACTTGTTTGTGCTTTTAAAGATCATGTTTAATCCACTGTGGGAGTGAAGGGGTTAAAGTAAACAATGTCACTGCACAGTGAGCCTCAAAAAGTCATAAAAGTGTAAAACTGCGTGTTTTTTATTTAAATCCAGGTGATTATCCAGTTATTTCGCTGTAAATACCCGCGATTATCCAATAGAGTGAGCTCACAACTTTGAAGTTGGCGTTTGAAGATAGGAGCGATTTACCGCGCGCCGTGTTTCTTTTTAAATTTCTTTTTATCTGAGTATTTATGCGTTGTTTTAGGAACTTGAAAGCTTTTTTGAAGTTGTTTTTATTTCTTTCTATTTATGTTTTGGTTTTTTTTTCCGTTGAAGAATAGTCACGTCAGTGTAATCTGAAATTACAGCGCGGCGAAGCATTAGAGGCAGATTCGCGCGCACAAATGTGGAAACGGAAACTTCAATTCGGTCTCCAGATAAGAGCCAGCGTGCAGCGATTCATCTATTACCACGCCACAAACACAGCTTTCAGCCGACTATCAATCAACTTGCAAAATATTTGGCCTGGGACGGCCTCGTTGGATAAATCGTCCTGGCTTGATGGATACGCATTTTCCATCTCGTTTACAATTTACATCTTGCAATTTGGCTTCGCATTCAACGCCAACTCTTGCTTTTTTATAGATATTTTACCTCTCCAAGTCCTAGGTCTGTCTCAGACTTTTCAACAACAAAATAATAACAGTAGGTCATAAGAAGCAGTTGCAACATTGTCCATAAATCCATTTTCCACCTGGTGATATGCGCTTATCCCAGACCAGGAAAGACTCGATTCCAGGTTAGCCACTACAGGGCCAGTGCCACCAAAAAATGCCATGTCCTTATTGTGTTTATGTGATGTTGCTGATATCTTACTTGTGCTTTGTTTTTCTCTTGTATGTGTAGTCAGTGGCATAGCGTAGGCGCCCGGGGCAAGGCAAGAATTGTGCGCCCACCAACCCGTGGACACGGTAACACACCCTGATTGCCTTCGACCCCCTTACCCCATAAGCACATGTATTGAATATTTTCTCCCAGTACCCCAGTCACTCTCTTCAAGTACCCCTAGACACTCTGTCCCAGTACCCCCAGTCGCCACTCTTTCTCTCTCCAAGTACTCCCACTTTCTCCCAGTACCCCCAGTCATTCTCTCCACAAACCTCCAGCCACTCTCTCCCAGTACCCCCAGTCACTCTCTCTCTATCCAAGTACCCCCAGTCACTCTCTTTCAGTATCCACAGTCATTCTCTCCCAAACCTACAGTCACCCTCATCCCATACCCCCAGTACCCCTCACTGTGTGTTGGTCACGCTGCTCTGGTGTCACACAGTGTTGCCTACCTGCGTGGAGTCGCTGTTGGCCAGGGGGGAGCTGTCCAGAGGGCTTAGTGGGGGCCGAATTTTAAATGTGCTGCAGGGCAGGCTCCTCCCTCCGTCCTTCCTATTCAGTAGCTGCAGGGCTGCCAGTTGTGGGGGGCTGGCACAGGGCTTCAAGGGGGGCTGACAAATGTGGTACAGGGTGTTCCATCGAATAATGCTGCGCTGTTTCACGTGACTCATGTCAGTGTTAAGGAGGAATCAGGACAGGACCAGAATTTTCTGTCCTGGTCCTCCCTTCTGGATGCTGAGTGCTAAGTCACCGCCGGTGCCGCAAAACAGGCGGCTACCCGTACAAGGGCCTCTCACGGACACAAGGGCCTCTCACGGACACCTTTCTGATCCCTGCTGGAAAATATTAGTGGTTCAAACTTCTTTTGAAATTTTGCGCCCCTAAGAAAATTGCACCCGGGGCGACCGCCCCCGAGGCCCCCCCATGCTACGCCACTGTGTTTAGTTAAGAAAATGGATTACCGTGTGCTGATTGGTAATTTCTCTTGATTTTTCTCGATATAAAAGAAAAAAATATATACATGTTTGGTATATTGTAATTTTTCCACAATCCTTCTTTGTCTCAGAATAGTACTAAGCGCTACATGATTTTACTGTATTGTGATTAGTTAAGAAAATATTTTTCTCTATATCTGGAATATATACCACAAAAGTTTGGATGAAAAAATGTGAAAACATGTTTTTACACGCTGTAAATGATTGAAATCCGAAAGGAAATTTACTCACCGTATCTGCCTGGTTTTGATATACCAGTATCTGCACTAATAAGTAGCATACCATATACGATCTTAATCTGACCCTGGGCCTGGTGGGTGCTGCATCTTCAGGTTGCAAGGGCCTCATAACGTGTGCTGTGTTACCAAAACTCTCCACCCGCAACCTGTTACGGTGACGGCTGGCATCGCTTACATTCCTTTTTAAAATGCTCTTTTATTATTATTATTCTTTATTTATAAAGCGCCAGCATATTCCGCAGCGCTGTACAATAGGCACAGTATAGACAGGGTTACAATACATTGAACAACATTTGACAAACAGTACAGGAGGAGATGAGGCCCTATTCCCGTAGGAACTCATATTGCGATGGTCCTTCGAATACATGAAGGAACACTAAAAACCCATAGAATGTCCTGAGCTGTCATACTGTCATTTTATTGTCACAATGTGTCACGTTACACATTATGATTGTTTTTGAAAGTTTATCGCAAACTTGCATTGAAGGGGTTATTCGCAAAGCACCGAAATTTCAGCGCTTTGTTGTTCGGCACGCTCTTTTCAGATTCGCGGGAGCAGCCCCTCCCACAAATAACGTAAGACATAAGTGTATAAATAAATGAATAAATAAAAGTCGGAAAGGAGGTATATTTCTAATTTACGGTAATGGCACCGACGGTTCCCGGAGCCGCAGTCTGTTAAATTGGCTGCTCCCTGGAAACCTTTTTACTTTATGTCACTTTTATATATCAGAAAATTGCAAGCGCAAACATCAAACGTATTGTCAGCAGGCAACATATAATGGCAATTATGCCTTTTTTTGGGTTATAGTTTTTTTTTCTCTCCCGGTAATTCCCACATGCAGACTTCATAACTATACAGAAATTGACATTTTTCTCTGAAGGATATTATATATCAGTCGGCCAAGGACTGAGTAAGAATTAAGAAAAAATCCTTCTGAATAGGTCATTTTAATATATATATATATATATTTTTCAATTATTGTCATCAATAGCTTACCAGTATGGAGCATATGGTTCTAAAAAATTAAAAAATAAATACAACTTAAAATATATGTCAATAAATATATGTTAGCAATAAAAAAAACAAAATGATACAAAGGGGTCTATTCACAAAGCATTGAAATTTAATGCATTTCGGCGCATTTCGGCTCACTCTGGCGATTCCATTTCACTTAAAATACGGTGCATTCATTAATCACCGAATGTTCACTGTATGTCGCCAAAAACGGAGTTGCCAAAGCAGTTATCAGACGTCGGCAAAAAGCACCGAATTGTGCCAAAATTGCTTTGACACATTTCACCAAAGTAATAAAAAGTCTCCTATTCTCCTAAAAGGAGGTTAAATCAATAAAAATGTTACAAATGTAGTAAAAAAAATTGTCTAAATAATAAAAAAGGTCATTTAAAAAATAATAAAAATTTCACTTACAAATAAAAAAAGTATTTAGAGAAAACAAAAACGTTTTACGAAATATAAAAAATCTAAAGGGATTTTTGCATAAATATACAATAATAAATGGCCTTAAAAAAGTAATAAAAAATATATTACATTTATTAGATTGATACCTGTACAGCGCTACGGAACTTGTTAGTGCTTTATAAAAAATTGTAGATGTAACTGATACCTGTCAAGTTTCAACACCAAAAATCAGGTAACTTTGCTGAAATTTAATGCAGCTTTCTGTGAACAGACAAATCGTTAGTTCTCTATGGAACAATTTCAGTGCTGCCGAATTGAGGCCTTTCTGGCTGTCTGACCCATTCACTCCATTCTATGGCTGAAGCCACAGAGTGAGGAGCAAGTGATGGAAAGAAACAACACAAAATATCACACAATGGATGCACCCAGTGACACATATAGAGGAAAATATCACACAATGGATGCACCCAGTGACACATATAGGGGAAAATATCACACAATGGATGCACCCAGTGACACATATAGAGGAAAATATCACACAATGGATGCGCCCAGTGACACATATAGAGGAAAATATCACACAATGGATGCACCCAGGGACACATATAGAGGAAAATATCACACAATGGATGCACCCAGTGACACATATAGAGGAAAATATCACACAATGGATGCACCCAGTGACACATATAGAGGAAAATATCACACAATGGATGCGCCCAGTGACACATATAGAGGAAAATATCACACAATGGATGCACCCAGTGACACATATAGAGGAAAATATCACACAATGGATGCGCCCATTGACACATATAGAGGAAATATCACACAATGAATGCACCCAGTGACACATATAGAGGGAAATATCACACAATGGATGCACCCAGTGACACATATAGAGGAAAATATCACACAATGGATGCACCCAGTGACACATATAGAGGAAAATATCACTCAATGGATGCACCCAGTGACACGTATAGAGGAAAATATCACACAATGGATGCACCCAGTGACACATATAGAGGAAAATATCACACAATGGATGCACCCAGTGACACATATAGAGGAAAATATCACTCAATGGATGCACCCAGTGACACATATAGAGGAAAATATCACACAATGGATGCACCCAGTGACACATATAGAGGAAAATATCACACAATGGATGCACCCAGTGACACATATAGAGGAAAATATCACACAATGGATGCGCCCAGTGACACATATAGAGGAAAATATCACACAATGGATGCACCCAGGGACACATATAGAGAAAATATCACACAATGGATGCACCCAGTGACACATATAGAGGAAAATATCACACAATGGATGCACCCAGTGACACATATAGAGGAAAATATCACACAATGGATGCGCCCAGTGACACATATAGAGGAAATATCACACAATGGATGCACCCAGTGACATATATAGAGGAAAATATCACACAATGGATGCGCCCATTGACACATATAGAGGAAATATCACACAATGAATGCACCCAGTGACACATATAGAGGAAATATCACACAATGGATGCACCCAGTGACACATATAGAGGAAAATATCACACAATGGATGCACCCAGTGACACATATAGAGGAAAATATCACTCAATGGATGCACCCAGTGACACGTATAGAGGAAAATATCACACAATGGATGCACCCAGTGACACATATAGAGGAAAATATCACACAATGGATGCACCCAGTGACACATATAGAGGAAAATATCACTCAATGGATGCACCCAGTGACACATATAGAGGAAAATATCACACAATGGATGCACCCAGTGACACATATAGAGGAAAATATCACACAATGGATGCACCCAGTGACACATAGAGGAAAATATCACACAATGGATGCACCCAGTGACACATATAGAGGAAAATATCACACAATGGATGCACCCAGTGACACATAGAGGAAAATATCACACAATGGATGCGCCCAGTGACACATAGAGGAAAATATTTTCTTAACTAAACATACAAGAGAAAAACAAAGCACATGTAAGATATCAGCAACATCAAATAAACACAATAAGGACATGTCATTTTTTTGGTGGTACCGGCCCTTTAAAGAAAAAACACCAGAAATGCATTAGAAATAACGTAACAGAATAATGTATCTGTCGTAGTAAGAAATGTTTGCATCGCCTTCACCTTTAAGGTATCTTTTATTTATTTATAATATAAAATATGGAAAATGTAATTGTTTGGGCTAATAGAGGAAATAAAACACAGCGAGCAGATAATTATTATTTTTTCCTTTTTTTTTAATGTGATCCGGAGACTGTTATCACAGATATAGGTATAACTCGGCTCACGGGAGTTTAGTCTCACATTCTGTGATAAGTGCGTTTCTGGGCATAAAACTGTCTTTTTATGGGAAAATAGCACTTTTATACATAATGAGGATCCAGCTGCGCATTCTCTTGCAGTGTGACATTTTTAGACACTATGCAGGGGAAATGACAGATGACAGCGGAGACGCCGAGGCTGGGGAAGTGGTAGGAGAGAGAGGGGGGGGGGGGAAAGAAAAGTTTTTTTAATAGGATTACTTACGAAGAAATAGCGCAATTTCACATCAGCTCATGGGAACAAACGAGGGGATTTCAGTCATTTCCATCGACTTCAATTACATAACAAAATAGGAAGACGCTGGGGCAATCAGTCAAATAATTTCCTCGCCGCAAAAAAAACAAAACGCGTATAGTCAGAACTCACTTTTACAAAGTTGTCTTTTTGATAGCTTTGCGAAATTATGAATTTGGATAACGCGCAGGAAGGCGACACGGGCTTCTGCGTCAGCGACGGTAAGTGCTGCTAGTGGTGAGGCATTACCTGTTCTCATATCGAGCGTTTCATTTTCATTAACTCCTTCACTGCCAAGGGATTGACCATAGAAACACTGTCAGGAACCACTGTTTTTTTTTTTTTTTTTACAAAATTCTCCTTATTTAGAGGGTTATTGAGGGAGCACCGAAATATCACCGTAATTCGGTGCACTCTCATTCGGCGCATTTTAAAGCACATTAGCAATTTCAATTTGCAACCCTCGGTGAATTCGGCATTCACCACAGGGTCCCCGAAGTCAACCGAACGGGATCCGCCGATCGACCCGCCAAAGACAGCTGGCGAACCACCGAACTGAGCACCGCAGGCCGCCGGACGCTGCAGAAAATAGCAAAAAATAACAAAAAAAAAATGAACACTGATATTAAAAAAAAAGGTATTTATAACAATAAAAATGCATAGAAATAATAAAAAAAGGTCCTATAAAAAAATAATAAAACGGTCTGTTACAGAATAAAAAAAACTAAATTCAAAATGATAAAAATGCATGAAAATAATAAAAAAGTCCTATAAAACACAATAAAACGGTCAGTTAGAGAATAAAAATAAACTAAATCCAAAACGATAAAAAAGGTCCTATAAAAAATAATAAAACGGTCTCTTACAGACTAAAAAAAAATAAATCCAAAAAAATAAAAAAGCATGAAAATAATAGACATGTGCACAGCAAAAAATTTCGTTTTGAACTAATGGATTAGTCCTAAAATGCAATTTATTTAGTTGCTAAAGAAATTAGTTTTCAGTTCTTTAGTATGAAAACTAATTTATTTCATTCATCCGAAAACCAGTGGATACAATTACTATTGTAGTGGCTCCTCAGAGGGCTGAGATTGCTGCTTGTTACAGTATCTCTCACTCTCAGCACAAAGTGTCAGGCAAAGCTGTTACATTAACTGACTGCTGCTCATCACAGCGCTCAGAGTTTCAGTAAAACTAGTAAATAATATTTTTATATATAAGAGGTTAGAACAATATTATTTCCTTGTTTTACTGAAACTCTGAGCGCTGTTACAGTCAGTTACTGTAACAGCTGAACCTGATACATTGTACTGATAGATAATGTAACAAGCAGCCGATCTCAGCGCTCACAGCCACTGGATTTAAAGGGCTAAAAAAAAGGCTCCTCTCTGTATAATGTTTAGAACATCCTCCTGAATTAATTAATGTTCCTCTCTGTATAGAACATCCTCCTCAATTTATACCTTTCTCTGTATAATGTATATAACATCCTCCTGCATTAATACCCCTCTCTGTATAATGTAGAGAACATCCTCCTGCATTAATTATTGCCCCTCTCTGTATAGAACATCCTACTGCATTGGCATGTGGAGGGTGCAGAACTTCGGATGTTGCGATGTTGCGCTCTTTATTGCTGGTCTCCTTCACTCATCAATGTAATATCACAAAAAGGACTGAAACTAAAATGTAGTGCATTTTATTTTAGTTTCTTTTGTTTTTTGTACTGAGCAGTTTCGTTTCTCTTGAGTCATACTAAAACTAAATTATCCCAAAATTCGGACTAAATCGTTTTAGTACTAAAACGAATGCACATGTCTAGAAAATAATAAAAAAGGTCCTATAAAAAATAATAAAACGGTCTCTTACAGACTAAAAGAAAACGAAATCCAAAACGATAAAAATGCATTAAAATAATAAAAAAAGTCCTATAAAAAATAATAAAACGGTCTGTTACAGAATAAAAAAAATATAAAATCCAAAATGATAAAAATGCATGAAAATAATAAAACAGTCTGCTACAAAATAGATAAAACAGAAATCCAAAATTTTGCCGAAAAAAACCCAGAAACATGGCTAAACAATTCTACAAAATAAATAAATAAAAAGTTTTTTCGGGGCAAATGAAAAGAATAAACGGTTGAATATAAAAATAATAAAAACGTGAATATTTTTTAACATTGATTCCTATGGGATTCGCCTGTTTAAACCTGTCGAACTGAATCACCGAAAATCTGGGCATTTTGCCAACATTTCGGTGCAGTTCGGCGTCCTCTGAATAGATTAACCATTACTTATCGATGCGACAGTTGCACTGCCGAATTGCGGCAAACTGCACTGTATTTGGCTGTCAATTCACCAATATATGGAAAATTGCCAGCATTCCGAATAGACGAACTGTCACGGAATTGCCCTGTAGGATGAAATTCACCGTTCGGTGCAATTCGGTGGCAAGTTCAACTCTTATTGAATAACCATTTTAATTATACAGTAAGAAATATTTGGGAATATTCCCTATGTATTCCTTACTGTAATAATCTATTTGGCAGGGAGATGTCGCCATCTACTGCACAGCGGCGGATCGAGATAACTTGAAATCGGGCACCCGACGGTGCCTTTGAAGACACGAGATATCTCGAGCTCGGTAGTGAACGGGTTAAGCAAACATTTGGGTTATATTGTCACTTTCTTCTCCAGAGTTTATTTTAATCCAGCTTTTATTGCTCCCTCAAAGACAAATTCTCACCAATGGATGCAAGAAATGCCGCGCTCTGCAATCACACCCCACGGTACAGTTTGGAGTCATTAGGAAGGCGGTCAAACGATAAACGCAGGATAAGACAGAGAGCAACAATGATTAAAAAAAACAAAACACAAAGTTTCTATTTCCATCAGAAAATTCAATTAGCGCTTTCTTCTTAACCCCTTCACTGCCAAGATCAAGATAAATAGTGAGGTTCCGATATCGAGTTGTCTCGATCTGCAGCTCTGAAGGACATAAGCAAAGGACAATTGTTTGCTGTAAATTAATATAGTTTTGCTTTTGGGCTGCAGAAGGTGCCCCCAAAGTTTTAGCCCCTTGGTGCTAAAACTGTTTAATATCAGCTGATAATGCCCTGACATATCGGGCTTTGAGCAGCCGAAGCAGGAAACCAGCAGCTCAAACGGTTATAACTCCATTTGGCCAGTAGATGGAGACATCTCCCTTCCAAACAGGTTATTACAGTAAGAAATACACTGGGAATATTCCCAAATGTTTTTTATTATATTATTAATTAAAAAATGTTTTTTTCAAAAAAACTACTGGTTGCTCACAATGTTTTTTTGGGAAAATCACTTGGTAGTGAAGGGGTTAAAATAATTATTTAGGGACTTAACTTTAAAAATCGACTGTGTACATAATACCGTGCTAACACAGGCGTAAATATTGATCCGCCATGGATTATAGCTATAGTTATTAGAAGAACTATTATTATCACCCCTTTCTTTTTAACCCCTTAACGCCACAAGACGTACCATTACGTCCTGCATTAGGCGGGCTTTACTGCCGCAGGACGTAACAGTACGTCCACGGAGTCTGCAGCCCCCGTCTGGCCGATACTCACCTCCACCGGCGGTTCCCTCGCTGATCTGACTTCAGCGGAGTCAGATCGGCGGTTTTGGCTCCTCCCGGCGCCTGTCAGTTTCAGGCGTCCCCCCCGCCGGAGCAGGGGCAGCGCCTGAAGGGGAGGGTGGGATCCTTTGGATCCCTCTATCTCCCCATCGTTGGAGGCTAGCAGTAAATGCCAGGCATCCCTGAAAAGGGCACCTTAGTGGTAAGCCGTGATCCAGAACCAACCGGTTCCAGATCACAGCCTTTTTCCGGTGGGGGCCACCATCTTGGATGGCAGCCCCACCTCCAGGACTCCCCTCATCCACTGATGTCAATGGACGTGGCACGATGACGTCAGTTAACCAGGGAACCCCTAGCTGCCAAGGGTTTTCCTAAGGAAACCCCACGGCGGAGTAAGGGGGGTTCTTATCTCCTGATCGTGGCAGCTAGGGGGTCGTGTAGTGTATCGTTTGAAAGGCCTGATCATGGCCTTTCAGATGATACCAAACATGACCATGTTACAAGTAAATTTAAAGTGTAAAAAAATAAAGAATATTAAAAAAATAATTAATAAAAAAAAAAAAGTGCTTTTTTTTTTATTGCAGCACTATTGTTCACATTTCAGTTATAGTGTGAACAATGATGCTTCACTAATGATTTTTTTTCTGGGGGGTTTAGCTAAAATCACGTAATTTCTCCAAAAAAAAAAAAAAAAAAAATGGGTTCCCCGGTCAATTTTTTTTAACAAGTTTACCCCATAGAATATAACCGCAAAGGCTCGGGTAATACAATGCGAAAAAAATACTTTATATATATCATTTATCTGGGTGGTATAACAATACGTGACTTAAAACGGTCAAAATGAGCTCAGCAAACTTCTACTTCCCAAACTGCGCCGAAGTTGTAAAATTACTCCCGTCCTTAAGGGGTTAAGAAAGAGGGAGTATTGACAACAACAAGCCGGGGCAAAGCACAAACAGGGCGCGTTTATGGGCAAAATGTCGGCAATCCGTGAAGAGTTTTCTTGCGTTCGTTATTTATTTATTAATATTCTTGTGAATCACAAAGCACAGGCTGCGGATAAACGGCGCCGAGGCCGCGCTATGGAGTCGGAGCCTGGGATACGATCTCAGGGATATCCAGATACTAAGAGTGTTGCAAGAGGACACAGACAGCAGGGGTCAGCGAACGCCTCGGAGACGAAGACACCTGCAAAGCTGCGGAGCTGTAACCGCCATTAAATGTGACATCTTGAATTTTCTATAACAGTAATATTTGAACTTCTAGGGCTGCCTCTAGCATTTGAGGGGCCCTGGGTGAGAATTTTTTGGGGGACCCTTGCCCCGCTTTCAAAGCGCACACAACTCAGCTAAACACAACAACTCCTGATCTTCCCACCTCCCCCAAATAGACATCCCTGACCCCTCTCGTCCTCGGATAAACACTCCTGACCCCTCTCATCTCTCAGACACCCTGACCCATCTCACCCCCAAATAGACACCCCTGACGGCTCTCACCCCCAGATAGACATCCCTGACCCCTCTCGTCCTCGGATAAACACTCCTGACCCCTCTCATCTCTCAGACACCCTGACCCCTCTCACCCCCAAATAGACAGATATCCCTGACCCCTCCCATCTCTCAGATAGACACCTCTGAACCCCTCTCACCCCCAGATAGACATCCCTGACCCCTCCCATCTCTCAGATAGACACCTCTGAACCCCTCTCACCCCCAGATAGACATCCCTGACCCCTCTCATCCTCAGATAGACATTCTTGAACCCTATTGTTCCAAGACAGACATCCTTCCTGACCCATCTCACCCTCAGATTGACATCCCTGACCCCTCTCATCCTCAGATAAACACCTCTGACCTCTCTTGTCTCCAGACAGACACCCTGTCCCATCTCACGCCCAGATAGAGATCCCTGACTCCTCTCATCCCCAGACATACACCCTGACCCCTCTCACCCCCAGATTGACATCCCTGACTCCTCTCATTCCCAGACATACACCCTGACCCATCTCACCCCCAGACAGATATCCCTGACCCCTCTCACCCCCAGACAGATATCCCTGACTCCTCTCACCCCCAGATAGACATCCCTGACTCCTCTCATCCCCAGACATACACCCTGACGCCTCTCACCCCCAGATTGACATCCCTGACTCCTCTCATCCCCAGACATACACCCTGACCCCTCTCACCCCCAGACAGATATCCCTGACTCCTCTCACCCCCAGATAGACATCCCTGACCCCTCTCATCCTCTGATAGACACCCTTGACCCCTCTTGCTCCCAGACAGACACCCTGACCCCTCTCGACCCAGGATAGACACCCCCTCAACACCAGTCCATAGATAGACACCACTCTCCCCCAGATACAGAGACGATCGTTGACACTTTTCATCACATGGAGGGTGTGAGCAGTGGTGAGGGGCCCAGGGCGTGTACCCTACTCGCCCCAACCAAAATGGCAGGCCAGCAAGCCTCTACTCCTCATCCAATGTATTTCTATGCAGCTCTGTGTTACGCTCAGACACTGAGGGCCCTCCATGCCGAGTTCAGGCAATAAAGAAACAGATTGTGTTACCGACTTGCCATACTGTGGTCTTTAAGGGGTTAATGAATATCATGATAAGGAGAATAGATTAACATCGGAAGGTGTTAATTAGGGTAATTACGTCATTATGTCGCTCAGCACACATTGCGTTTACACAGTTATTGATATCACGGATTAACCATTCGTTAGCGCTCAGTGAGTTCCTGAATGTAACAAAACATGCTTTGCCAGCGCAATATTAACCCTTCAAGCACCAGCAACATTGTTTTCTTTCATTACAGAGCAGTCTCTGTGTTATTATTACTAATAAAGATAATCCAGTCCTTTAGGAAACGAGATTTCCGAAGTTCAAGGAGTTCTGAGTGACATTGTTGGTCCTAAAGGGTTAACCCACTTAGCACAGGAGCGTAATATCCTGACTATAGAATAATATAGATTGTTTGGGTGTCAGGCAGGTGACGACTCTATTTCGCTCTGCTGTAAAATGCATTCTTCATTTATTTGCGTTTTAACACTTAGAGTGTGAAGCGAAGCCCGCAGCACTGAGCTCATTGTCATATCGCGGGGGTGACGATGAGCCTGTAATTAATTATCACGTGCAGGATTGTGCCGAGCTGGTGGAAGCGATTAATAGATTTGGAGAGCGCGGCAGCTGGTTAAACAGTTAAACGCGCTCCCAATTAATCTTCAATTTTCGAGATTTGGTGAACGGCGTCTGATGGAAAGCACAGAAAACCTAACATTAGAAAAGCTCGTCAGACCCTCCTCCCCTTTCTTAATACCTTAACCCAAATTACTAACACTAACCCTAACCCGAACAACTAACTCTAGCTTTGGAAAATGATGCTCCATTCCGTCACGTCGCGTCCAAATTGTCCGGAGTTGTATCCGGTTCACCAAAATTCAGTCACAATCAAACCGGAGTGTCCTTTTTCAAAAAGCAACTTTTTTTACTGCGTCTCTACTATGTCATCAACTTTTTCTGCGTTTTTCCCAGTAGAATATCACTTTATTATATATAAATGTGTAGCATTAACCCCATAAAGCATTGCATTAACCGGTACAATATATCTTCCTTTTGTAAATTTAAAAATCTAAACAAAAAAGCAATAGTAGAATAAAATACAAATACAATATTATATTATTAAATAGAGACATTTAAACTAACCACTTCCTGTTTCCTGTACAAGCATCAAGCATACTCACAGACTCACCTCCATCTCCTCCCTCTGCTGCCCTGAACAGGCATCAAGCATACTCACAGACTATCCTCCATCTTTTCCCTCTGGTGCCCCAGCCCACCCTCCCCGTCCACCAGCCCACCCAGGGCAGGTCCCTAATTTCAGCTCTCCTTTCCAGCTATCTCCACTTCTCTCACTAATTAGTCTTACTAAGTCCAAACTTCTGGTCCCTTTCATGCAATCCCTACAATATTCTTCTGGCCACCAGTTTCACCTTCCCTCTGCTCCCATTTGTTTCAGTTACCCCAGTCTCTTTAGAGTGTAAGCTCACGGGATGTCTGCCTGAGCTCTTGGTTTAAAGTGCTGTATTATCTGAACAGATATCCTACGACCAGGGTTGTATTTCTCTTGTATCATGTAAGCCTGCTGTTTGTGCTTCCCCATTTTAAAGCGCTACGGAATCTGTTGGCGCTGTATAAGTACTTGTAACTGTAACTTTGTATTTCTGTAACAACTGTAACAATTCAATGTTTCTTGATCCTAGGATATACTGAAAACTAGAGAATTCTCAATGTATCCTTCCTGGTAAAAATTCTTTGTAAATAAATAGATAACTGTACACATGTACGCAGACGACACCGTAACCTACACCAAAACTCCCGCAGCTGGAGGCAGTGCTGCAAGAACAATTCACAGAGGTAGAAAAGTGGATCAAAGATAATAAACTTTTTCTAAATACTGACAAAACTGTTATGATGCTCTTTGGAACAAAACCTAAACGACACAAATTTCATACTCCCCATCTATGTGTCAGGACAAAATCAAATGACACGCTGACCACAGTCACTTCTCTCAAATATCTAGGTATGTGGTTAGACCCAAATCTATCCTTTCCCCCCACATCGAAAAAACTCTCATCTAAACTTTACCCCAAACTAGGTGCCCTGTAGAGAAACAAATCCTGCCTGAGCCCCGCGGTAAGAAAGCAGATTGTACAACAAATGCTTATTCCGGCTATTGAATACGGAGATGTAGTGTATGCAGCTGCCCCGCAAACACACCTCCAGAAACTTACTACATTGTATAACTCATTCTGCCACTTTGTGCTACAATGTAACTACATGACCCACCATTGTGACATGTTAAAAGAACTAAACTGGCCGTCGCTGGAATCCAGACACACCCTTCACATTTCCAACCTGGTGTTTAAGAGCTTTTCTTGGAAGTTGCCACCCTACCTGAATAGACTGCTTCCCCCAGCAGTTCCCTCATCCTATAACCTCCGATCCAAGACCTGCACCTTACTTGCAGTACCACAATACAAAAAGAAAGTGTCTCGATCTTCATTTTCCTACAGAGAACCGCAAATATGTAATGCTGGGATCTATTGTGATCTACTGCTCTAAATCCACAAAGTCTTGCTTTTTATCAATAATTATTACCAGGTGTTTGGAATATGTTGTGTAATTTTTAAAATGGCCGCCTTTGAACGTTGTACTTCAACCCAACCCTCTATTTGTTCAAATTCTGGGTGTTTTATTAGATCCAGTGTTTCAAAGGTGATTTTGACTTGTTTGACTACCAGATGTCAATGATCTGTATCTCATTTTTGGGTGAAAAAGGACCACTACATAAATTACAAAAAAATAATAATAATAAATGATAATACACCAACCACATATTATATATAAAAAAATTAACTTGTATTTTATTTCATGATTTGCCTACACTATTGTAAAATGTGAAATTATGTGCACATTTTCTGGAAAAACGTACATTTTTTCAAATCTGGAAATTGTAAATAATGTCCAGCTTTCTTCCTAAATTTTAACATCTATTGACAGAGGGAGTTAAGGTCTTCAAAATCTGGTTATTTTCACCTATGAGTGTTAATTCCAGCGCTAAAATTTGTATCTAAAGACTTTGGGATTCGGAAATAATTTCCAAAAGTGTCCCTTTATTTTTATTGAATATATTATATTTTTAGAGGATGTGCAGATCTTCAAAAAACTGACAACAAAAATGGTAAAAAAGCCTCTGCCTCCCTTGGAACATATAAAAGTGGAAGCTGGCAAGACTAAACGACTGGAAAAGAGGACGATTTTGCTAATCTGGGAGCCAGTACTGTATGCTATGGCCCTCTTCCACCCTATCGGAGAAAAGCACTTTGTAAACCTTTCAAAATGGCCTCTTACCGGCAAATGATCGGATTCCAAGAAAAACAGGAAAAAAACTAGAAAGAGAAAAAGGAACAACTCGACAACAAACAAATGAAAAATCCTTTTAGCATTGTCCAGGAACTTGCGAGAGCTTTGAGCACTGGAAATTCGACAAATCTGCCAGATGCATGTTTCCTGAGGATGGCAGGAAAATGCCCTCTTCAACGAAGCCTGATTGCCAGCCAACGCAAGCATGCCAGGACATTAAACATTCAGAGCAGCATTTGAAATCAATTATTGCTGAAAAGCAACATCAATTGTTCCTGTCAAAAAACCCTGAGGACTCTCAGACAGCCCTTTTATGAAAACAAGCAGTAAAATTCACATGAAGAGTAAAATATATATATATAAAAAAATAAAATATAACCAGAATAAATTCCATAAAATACAATTATGGAGGATTTAAAAACTTCTATGTTATGTTATGTTCTAAACAGTTCGATTTCACTTAATTACTATTATTTATTTGGATATTCCACAAAATAAAAAAAAAAGTTGCAATATAATAAATGGTATTATTCAATCACATCCGAATTGGCCAACGAATTGCACCGAATGGTGAATTTCACCATTCGGTGCAATTTCAGGGCAATTTGTCTTTTCAATATGCTCTATCTAAATAGAGGCAAATTGGAAGCAAAATACGTCTCAAATCGCCACAATTTATCAGTATTCAATGTCACCGAAAGCGTCCCATAGAAGACCCTTGTGTCTATTTACAGAACGCCGAATTGCACCGAAATTGCGGCAAAATTTCCTGATTTTTGGTGTTTTAATTTCGACAGGTTTAAGCAGGGGAATCCCATGCGTTTCAATGTAAAAAAAAGTAATATCTTTTTTTAAAAAAAAATTTGAAGACCGCATTCTTTTTATTTATTGCAAAAAAAAATAATTTAAAGGGTCTTTTTGAATTTTTTGGTATTTTTTAGAAATTTTTTTTGCTTTTTATTTTTTAAAATACTTTTTTATTTTGCAATAGAACTTGCTATCATTTTCAAAGGACCTAATTTATTATTTGGACACATTTTTTGCTATATTTTTATTAGTTTACCCAACTATTTTTTATTTCGGTAGAATTCGTCGATGCCAATTCAGCGCAATTCGGCGGTTATCAACAGCATTCGATAACTGCTTTGGTGACTCCAATCTCAGCAGGATACGGCAACCATTCACTAAATAGTGAATTTACCATATTTAAGACTAAATAAATTGCCGAATTGTGTCACAAAAGGTCCGACATGCAAAACCACCGAAAATTACGTGTCAATTTTGGTGCTTCATGAATCGACTCTTCAAAGTATGGTGGCCGGGAACATAATCAGAATTTAGATTTTCATTTTAAATTTTTAATGCATTTTTAATGTAATTTATTTAATTTATTATAAAATTGTATTAATTTATTATAATATTGTATTTATTTATAATAATTGTTATAAAATTATTATAATATATAATTATTATAATTCATTATAAAATTCTATAGGGAAAAAATAAATAAAGAAATCCAGTATTGTTACAATTAGGAGTCAACACGAATCTCATACAGAATATAGCGGCCATGTTTTTGCACGGTATAGTGTTTCACATTTCCATTTTTTATTTTTTTTTAACTTTGAAACCAAAAAAAAACAAATAAGACATGTAACAAAAGAGATAAGTTGGTTCCGATTCCATGACTGGCAGCAACGTCTACGCACAAATACATTTTTAGAAATTTTCGTTGATTTATTGGTAACGCGAAGCCGCTCAATTCAGAGGCGGCAGGAAAAAAAAATTGAAAAATGTGCAGAGCATTTGGCGTAAACCCAGATTTTTCTTTTTTTTAGTATATGTCTACGAAATGATTGATAAAATGCATTGCAGTCATCTTAATGAAATTTTATAGAAGGAAAACTGATGGATCATGCTAAGTAGCAGTCACTTAAAGCTTCTCCAGATGAAATTCTTACATTTAAACAGAACATTTGTCAGCCCATTTATTGGATTATTATTTAATGTACTTTTATATAAATTTGCTTTTTTTTTAATAACCCTTTTCTTCAACGCTTTCCATCACCTCACTATTTAATGACTTGCATTAACTAATCAGTAGAATCGTCGTGACTCAAAAGATTAGCTTTGAAATAAATTTTCACAGTTCCGAGTTAGATATTTTTCGCAATTTTGTTATTTTTTTACCATGTTGTTTGCAAATTGATCGGCTCACTGTTTAGTGAACGGATCCCAACATCTCTGCGCTAATTAAAGCAGAGAAGTGTGATGTAGTTGACAAAATTTGAATCGAAATAAATAAGTCTGGGAATTTTTTTTTGGGTCATATGAGGAGAAGATCATTTTGTTATTATTACATTTTTTTAACCCTTTATAAACGATCAGCAGTAACAGATGCAGGAGCCTGAGATCGTGTTAAAACAGTCTTGAAGCTGTGCTGTATCATACCAAATTAAATTTGTTTATTGTTGTATTTGGGCTCCAGAACAGGCCCCTAAAGTTTTAGCAGCGCGGGCATGATGCTTCAGGTGCCAACACTTTTTGAAACCAGCTGGAAATATGTCTGAATGACTTCTTCCCAACTGATCCATCACAGAGCCCAGAACTGCAGTAACTCCTTCTGGCCACCAGTTGGCAACATCTCCCTGCCAAATTAGGTTATTACAGTAAGGAATACATTGGGATTATTCCCAAATATTTCTTAGTGTATAATTCATTAAAAATTATTTTCCTAAAACCACTGGTTCCTGACTCATTGTGAGGCTGTTTTACTTAAGTGTTACAAGCGAGTAAGACCCTTTAAGTCTAATTTCTTCTTCCGTATAATATCAAACAAGCAAGAATAATATAAGAAATGTTGACTTGATGTTGATAGACATTAGGCATGAGCATTTCGTTTTGTTATGAATCAAAATTCGGACGAAATTTACCCGATTCGTATTTCGGACGCATTTCCGAAGTACGAATCGGCTCTGTCAGAATTAACGAATCTGTCTGGAATACAAATTAACAATAAAAACGAAAAAATTAATTGACACGACAAAACGAAATACCGGCTATCCAAATTAATGAATCAGACCGGAATGCGGATTGCGGTAACATATCGGACGACCCAAAACAAAAAAACACGTAACGAAATGGTCCGAAACGGAAAAAAAGAAAGGAACGAAATGATCTGAAACAAAAAGAAGAAAACCAGAACGAAATGATCCGAAACTAAACAATTTTTTTTGCCAAGCACATGTCTAATAGATATGTGAGTCCTTTATGCAACTGAAATGGCAATGCTACTGTAATACTGGTGAAAGGTACACAACCAAATATTCAGCACTGTCACCTTGCCTGCAAAGACACACAAAAAAAGCTGGTAAGGTAAACTAGAAGCCGTTCCTCTATTATCTACATTTAGCATTTTTTATCTGGATTTTTCGCTAAAATAATAACCATTTTCCTGTATTTGTTGACTTTTTTTTATCCCAAATGGGACAACAGTTTGAAGCACATATAAAAAAAACATGCATGTAAATGAAAAAGAATATCTGTGGACACAAAGCGCATCATCAAAGAACCCAACACAACTTCCTGTTTACTGCATGGTGGAATGCTGGGAGCTGCTCTGCACATCCGGTAATCTGATTGGCTGCTGACATCACACTCTCTCTGTAGCCTTTTTTTATCATAATTTGAAGGTTAGATATTGATACATTATTCCAAGATGGCGGCCACGGTGCAGACAGATCGTCACGGGTTACTCTGGCTAAACACCCCATAGCTCAGCTACAGAAAATCATATTATTGTGTCTGTGGGATTCGTTTATAACGAGTTGTGGGAAGAAAAATTCAGACGTCAGGAACGCCTTACTGAAAAGAAGTAAACGGCAACTCTAAATAAGGTGGACGAAACAAAGACATGTTGTTAAAGTCTTCATAATCAAGAGTAATGAGCAAATCTGGCCAGACGCAGCCCGACTGGAGAACCTAGTCCCAGGAAGACCACCCATCATTAAAATCAGGTTACTGTGACGGGTTATTTTTAGCAGGAACGCTCCCTGCTTTGTCTGGGTTTCAGGGATATATTAAACAGGCCACTTGTTCCTTGAGATTAATTGTTTGTCAGCGTTGACCCCGATATCCAGCTAGATCGAATCTATGGTGGAGATGCCTTGTTGTTTCTCCTCTATTCGGCTGCAACCTTCATTCTCAATAAAACAAAAGTTTAACTAGAAACGTAGCTCCTCACCACAGATAATATCCATAATGCGGGTGATCTGGACTCCGCGTCTTCAATTGTCTGAATGGAATTATCGAATAGAGCTATAGAGAAGATCAGGTAATCATTATGTGAAGGAGCTGCACTAACATATACGGCCAGCGGAGACTGGAAACAGGAATAACGATGTGCAACACCCAGAAAACATGAAATACATGTGAAACAGCACGTAAATGTGTTATTCATTCAGCTAAATATGTTCCCCATTCATGTACAGGAGGGGTGGGGTCGCGCCTATTCCCCGATGGGGCGGCTACAACCACCAAATGCATCCAGCCCAACAACATGTGTAAGACATAACAAAGAAAAAAATGTCATCTGCGCTAATTCCCGTTATACCGTGTGAAACTATACACAATTAGAGGTTTGATTTCTTATCAATGGCCAAGATTCCGCTCCGTGTCTTTGTTTTCGATCCCAAAGTGGATTTTGTTTCTGGGGGAGCATAAATAAAGGCCCACCAGTCTACCTCATGTATGACAAGCAGCATGAGCAGGTATGGTTTGCTATGCAGCAGCCTGTGGTTTCAATTTTGGATAGGACTCGCCCTCATTAGAGGTGCCTTGACGTTGGCGGGCGAGCTTAATCTTATAATGGCCATTAATAAGAAACCAAACCTCTAATTGTGTTTAGTTTCACACGGTATAATGGGAATAAGCGCAGATGACATTTTTTTCTTTGTTACGTCCCCCATTCATCCCCAAAATGTTTTATCAGTGCTTGGCAGCACTATACTTTCCACCAGGGCTGCCATCAGAATTCTAGGGGCCACTTGCTGTCTGACCTGCTGGTCGGGTCCCTCTTCCCCCAGCAGCCCATTTTGGTAAACTAGTTAAAACTAAAACATTTGGCCTCTTCTTCTGTTCACTGGATTTTCTAGGGAGTTGGATAAATATCTGGTGGATCAGCAAGGGAGTATCAAATTTTCCCAGTAGGAAAGCGTTGGCTCTGCACCTCTGCCTGGTGCAGACCATACTAATCGCTCCCTCTGTGATGAGTCAGACTGCTCTGTCCAGCCCCAGATGTCACGGCCCTATAGGAAATTTGGTGGTGCCATAGTGGGACAGTCCTGGGTAACATCTATAGCACTTAGACAAGCTGCTCAGCGGTTGGAAAAGATCAGGCTCCCCTGGAGCCAATGGACCCCTGAACATGTCATGGGCAATGACCCCCTGAATGCAGCCCTGCTTAGCATCTCAGTCCTTGGCACTCCATGTACCCAGCACTACTTTCGTTGACACTATCTTCCATGGTACAGCATAGGGCAGAGGAAGCATGCACACTCTTGAAAATCCTTACCCAGACCCACAAGTACTCGGGAGAACAAAGGAAATCTGGAGTGCTGGGTTCATGTTTTGTTCCAACTATCGTCCTTGGTGTCATCTCTACACAGTACTTTCTGCTACCTTTACCTGTAACACTTCACACTACTTATTCCAATCACCATCTATCTCAGTAGTTCCTTCCTCTGCACCACCTTTGCCCAAAACCACCATTATGGCACTAACTGTCCCCGACTCCACTTTTTCTTTATATTATCCTCCTAAGCATCGTTTGTTGGCAGCATCGTCTTCCTAGGCAGCACCTTCATCGGAGATACCTTTACTCAGCACCACACTCTTTTCTACGATCTTTCCATGCACCACTTTGCTTGACTCTACCTTTTCCCATCACCATCTATCTCAATAGTTTCTTCCTCTGCACATCCTTCGCCCCACACCACCATCCTCGGGACTAACTGTCCCCGGCTATACTTTTTCCTCCTACGCAACATTCGTTCCACAGCATTGTCTACCTTGGCACCAAATGTCCCCAGCACCACCTTAATTGGGAATACCTTTCCTCAGCATCACACTCCATGGCATCACATTTCTCAGCAGCAACTTCCTTGGCACAAAGCCCCCTTCCTTAATAATACCATAACCTCTCTCCCACTTACTTGGCGTTTCTGTTCCGAAACATGAGTTCCCTCTCTAGTGTTTGTCAGTGACGCCTTCTTCCCCAACACCAACTTCCTTGGAAATACCTTCAATTGTAGCACCTTTCTAGGCAAAACATTATCTCAATTACTATCTCAATTATTATCAATTATTATCTTATTATTATTCTAGGCAAAACATTATCTCTATTTTCCATTTTTGACCCTACATAAACTCAACAACATCTTCCCAGGCACCATACATTGAGAGCACCACCATCCTTGGCACCTCATTTATTTTCGACCACCTTCCATGGCACAAATTGTCCTCATGGTGGCTTTCTAAAGAACCATTTCTCCCTGTTGCCACCTTTCCTTACCATATATAATGTAGTTATTTGTAGCAGCAGACACGATCACTCCATTTTCCACTGTTCCCACCTCTTGTATTATCGTTTTGGGAAAAATAACTTTTGGATGGGCAACTTTTTGAAAGACCTTCTGATCATCGACTCATAAATCATAGAAATATATACAATGCAAAAATCTTATATTTTGGGATACATTTTGAAAGCTCGTCTCATGGCAATGATTTTGCATTACAATACATCACAGCAACGAGATAAATATTGCAGAAATTCGGTTTCTTACACTTTAATATTGTACTATCGTCATATATAATGTATGAGAAACCTGACAGTTATCACATTATTGCTACGAATCACCCGCAGGACGGGACAGGGTGCCTCTCCGCTATTTTTCTGCCCGCTTAACCAATGGTAGGAGCTCCTCGGAGTCAAGACGTGTCCTAATTTCAAAGTTCACCGTCTCTGTCAGGCGCACGATAATTACCACCTACTCCACCAGCTGCTCGAAAACACCCATAAATTATTCACATGTACCTTGTGGATTTCTGGGTTACGTTAAGAGCCGCGCCAGCAGCAGCGCCAGTCATTTTTAAAACAAGGGAAAGTGGATTTGGGTTTATGATTTTATTCTATCTTAAATAAAAGATGGGGATTTGGGAGCAATATAGACATGACATTTAAACAAGTGTGTCTTTGTTTTATAAAATTTATGATAAAGAGAGACACATGTGATGACATGCTGAGGGTCGTTTTGAGGCATTGTTAAAAAATAAAGTATTGCCTCGACTACTGCACACGTTTTATGTACATCGCTCTGATCTGATCTGTGACGTAAGGTGACGGCTGTGAGCTGATAATATTCATTGATTTGACTAATAATAGAATAAAAAACATCCACTCGTGTTTATTAACCTGTTGTCGACTTCTACATCTTACAGGTTTGACATACTCTGGCCCGTCGTTCTTATGCCAGTCTGGCTCTGCGCGCCGAATTCAACTTTTGCAGGTCTAGGCATGATTCTCACTTGGAATAGAATGAAGTAGACATGTGCGTTTCTTTTCATCCGATTTTGAATTAGTCCGAAAATCCACCATTTTTCATTTTCAGAAGCATTTCCGAAAACAATAATTAGCCGTCCGAAAATTCGAATCGCGGTGACAACGTGAAATGAAATTGATCAGAAACGAAGAAAAAAATAATAATCTATGCAATTCAAGACAAAGCAATGGGTTAATGGACATTGGGCATCTCACAAGGCACAGCATATGTCCAGCAAAGAGTTAATGGGCATTGGTCATCTCACAGGGCACAGCATGTGTCCCAGCAAAGAGTTAATGGGCATTGGTCATCTCACAGGACACAGCGTATGTCCCACCAAAGGGTTAATGGGGCATCTCACAGGGCACAGCATATGTCCCACCGAAGGGTTAATGGGCATTGGGCATCTCAAGGGCACAGCATATGTCCCAATCAAAGGGTTAATGGGCATTGGGCATCTCACAGGGCACAGCGTATGTCCCAAGCAAAGGGTTAATGGGCATTGGACATCTCACAGGGCACAGCGTATGTCCCAAGCAAAGGGTTAATGGGCATTGGGCATCTCACAGGGCACAGCGTATGTCCCAATCAAAGGGTTAATGGGCATTGGGCATCTCACAGGGCACAGCGTATGTCCCAAGCAAAGGGTTAATGGGCAGTGGACATCTCACAGGGCACAGCGTATGTCCCAAGCAAAGGGTTAATGGGCATTGAACATCTCACAGGGCACAGCGTATGTCCCAATCAAAGGGTTAATGGGCATTGGACATCTCACAGGGCACAGCGTATGTCCCAATCAAAGGGTTAATGGGCATTGGACATCTCACAGGGCACATCGTATGTCCCAAGCAAAGGGTTAATGGGCATTGGGCATCTTACAGGGCACATCGTATGTCCCAAGCAAAGGGTTAAGGGGCAGTGGGCATCTCAGAGGGCACAGCGTATGTACCACCAAAGGGTTAATGGGGGCATCTCACAGGGTCCCCTGTATCTTTTTTTTCTTCACACTCACTTTTTTTTTTTTAATCATTATAAAATGATATAAAATTTTAAATGAATTGATCCGAAAAAGGAAAAAGGATCGTCCAAAATTAACAAATTGGTCCTAATGTTAACGAATCGATTCAAAATGAAAATTCTGTCCATGCACATGTCTAGAATGAAGACATTTTCACTTTTCACATACAAAAATTTGACTACTCTACACTGCCCTCTCTTGGTTAAATGTACACGTTACTCTACACAACCACCTTATAGTTTTAAAGTGGTGAGGATGTGAGGAGTGCCCCTCCCCCCAGCTCCCCTGATCTGGAGAAAACGCTGGATGAAGCGGATGAGTTTCCTCCACCCCAACCAGCGTCACCAGCAGCCGGGGTTTTTGAATCTCCCAGTTGCTGGCCACTAGATCGGTCACTAGTGATGTCACACACAGAGAGCGGCCAACATCACCCTCTGAGACCAATCATTGCAGTGAGCATTCTTGTTTACGTAAAGTGCGCAAGTCCCATAATGGTGCGCAATTTGCGTGTTTCTATGGTACACACGTTGGATAGGAGCACAAATTGCGCAGAAAAGCCTCAGGGGCTTCTGGATTCCCAAAAAAGAAAAAGAAATATAATTGGACAGAGACTGTCACCAGGTTCTGCCCAATTATTTAAGGCCAAAAAAAGAGGAACTGTATTTTTCAATAGTATATTCTTTTATCCAGAACCACATTGACGTGGCGACTTGGCATTGCACTCTACTGGTCCGACAAGCAGGTATTGTTGCCAGTAATAGGGAACCACAAATGGCAAAAGACTACATGAGCAATTAGCTACGAATGACTCCTTAATGTGAGTGAGCCACTGACGGATACAGTGTTATTTGCCTTCACTTGTATCCTCTTCTGTAGTCCACAGGACGCCATGGAGACATGCTTGAGCTCCACAACTGGTCAGTGGAAGGACTCTGGGGACTATTTGTTCTCAGTGTCCTTCTGTTTGAGGAGGCAAAAGACCTCGTCTATAGAACCAGAAGAGAATATGGAATCATTTAGGGGTTAATTTTTGTGTATTAAGTAATTTTATTGAAGCAAATTCACTTGACTGGAAAAACAAGGGAGCGTTTACTATTAATGGAAGGGGCCATTATAATTAATAGGCAATGCATCGACGATATGACTCAATTGGAAATGGGTCTTGTGTCTGGATGTTGGCCATGCACCAATGATAATGGCTCAACTGGAAAAGGGTCTTGTGTCCAGACGAGGTAGAACAACTGATCCCTGGATAGGAATAGAAGCAGGCACAGGGATCGATTCGACACCTGCCCGAAGAAGAGTGGTCATGCAAATCGATATCTGGCCAGAAGAAGAGTGGACAGAGAGAGTGATACATGCCCAAAAGACGTGGGCAGAGGGATCAATACTTGTCCAGGAGAAGGAACAGGCAAATGTACCTGATACCTGCGCTAGAAACTACCTGGAACCCAGCTATGCTTGGCAATATACAACCACTGGCTTGACCCCAGTCTTAGTAATGATCACTCTGTGGAGGCAAGACCACAACTCTGGTGATGTTTTGCCACATAAACTCTAAACAATGGCTTGTTATGATGGGATAATCCCATCATAATGTCCACATAAGATTAAAAAGGTTATGTTGGTAAGAAGTCGTTCTTGGGACATCAACAGCCACTGTATCATTAGTATAACGCTCTGAAAACCCTCTAAATATCGTGTTCTAAGCTTTAGATGAGCACATATCTAGGCTTGTACAAGCAGGTCATATTAGATGGACACCCAACAGCATTTCACCATTAAACCAAGTGTTCTTCAGAGCAATGGGTCCTTGACCTATAGTAATAATTATCAAGTGATGGCAGCATGTTTGCTCATGCGATTCCTTTAGAGGAATGCAGGATGATAAAGCGACCTTCTGCCAAAGCTGGCCAAAAGATTGACCTCCAGTTGATGCCTTTCCAGCCTTACAGTTGGGGAATTATAATGGCTTTACTTTTTCAATCCTTGTCGATCTAGTGGACTATCATGGGTCCCATGGGGTGCAGAATTGGCACAATGAAACAACATCACGTTATTTCATCTTGGTGGCCCGGTTTGGGCCACAACACTATTTCTCCAGGTTTTATTAAAGAACCAAAACATTTAAAGAATGGGATCTCTACACAATTTATCATAAACTCACTGTCCACATATAAGGCAATAACAAATGAGAATAAAGTAATGATCCAATGACTCAGCCCATTGTAATATTGTCTTGATTGATGGTTTTACTGGCTCTCTGACCTTATTACATGGCACTGACGTAGGACAACAAGATGACCCTCTGCTTCCAAAGCAGAGAAGACATACATTAAAATAAAGCAGCTGCCCCGAAAATGCACCTTCAGAAACTTACTACATTGTATAACGCATTGTGCCGCTTTGTGCTACAATGTAACTACATGACCCACCATTATGGCATGCTAAAAGAGCTAAACTGTCCGTCGCTGGAATCTAGACGCACCCTTCACCTTTCCAACCGGGTGTTTAAGAGATTTTCTGGGAAGCTACCACCCTACCTGAATAGACTGCTTCTCCCAGCAGTTCCCTCATCCTATAACCTCCGATCCAGGACCTGCACCTTACTTGCAATACCACAATACAAAAAGACAGTGGCTCGATCCTCATTTTCCTACAGAGCACCGCAATTATGGAATAACCTCCCAGACACCATCAAATCTTCCCCCAGTCTAAAGTCCCTCAAGAGCTCCCTATTAACATAACTCAATATGGAATGCACATGTAAACATGTAACATAGTGAATATATACAGAATGCACCTGTAAACATGTTACATAGTGACTATATACAGAATGCACCTGTAAACATGTAACATAGTGACTATATAAAGAATGTGCCTGTAAACATGTAACATAGTGACTATATACAGAATGTGCCTGTAAACATGTAACATAGTTACTATATACAGAATGCGTCTGTAAACATGTAACACAGGGACTATATACAGAATGCACCTGTAAACTTGTAACATAGTGACTATATACAGAATGCGCCTGTAAACATGTAACATCGTGAATATATACAGAATGTGCCTATAAACATGTAACAGAGTGACTATATACAGAATACACCTGTAAACATGTAACACAATGACTATATACAGAATGTGCCTGTAAACATGTAACATAGTGACAATATACAGAATGCACCTGTAAACATGTAACACAGTGACTATATACAGAATGTGCCTGTAAACATGTAACATAGTGACTATATACAAAATGCATCTGTAAACACGTAACACAGTGACTATATACAGAATGCACCTGTAAACATGTAACATAGTGACTATATACAGAATGCACCTGTAAACATGTAACACAGTGACTATATACAGAATGCGCTGTAAACATTTAACACAGTGACTATATACAGAATGCACCTGTAAACATGTAACATAGTGACTATATACAGAATGCACCTGTAAACAATAACATAGTGACTATCCAGAATGCACTGTAAACATGTAACACAGTGACTATATACAGAATGTGCCTGTAAACATGTAACACAGTGACTATATATTGCATAAACATGTAACACAGTGACTATATACAGAATGCGCCTGTAAAACTAACACAGTGACTATATACAGAATGCACCTGTAAACATGTAACATAGTGACTATATACAGAATGCACCTGTAAACATGTAACATAGTGACTATCCATGCACCTATACATTGTAACACAGTGACTATATACAGAATGTCCTGTAAACATGTAACACAGTGACTATATACAAATGCACCTGTAAACACATTAACATATGACTATATACAGAATGCACCTGTAAACATGTAACATAGTGACTATCCAGAATGCACCTGTAAACATGTAACATAGTGACTATATACAGAATGTGCCTGTAAACATGTAACATAGTGACTATCCAGAATGCACCTGTAAACATTAACATAGTGACTATATACAAATGCACCTGTAAACATGTAACACAGTGACTATATACAGAATGCACCTGTAAACATGTAACACAGTGACTATATACAGAATGCACCTGTAAACATGTAACACAGTGACTATATACAGAATGCACCTGTAAACATGTAACACAGTGACTATATACAGAATGCGCCTGTAAACATGTAACACAGTGACTATATACAGAATGCACCTGTAAACATTACTATATACAGAATGCACCTGTAAAATGTAACATAGTACTATCCAGAATGCACCTGTAAACATGTAACACAGTGACTATATACAGAATGTGCCTGTAAACATGTAACACAGTGACTATATACAGAATGCACCTGTAAACATGTAACATAGTGACTATATACAGAATGCACCTGTAAACATGTAACATAGTGACTATCCAGAATGCACCTGTAAACATGTAACACAGTGACTATATACAGAATGTGCCTGTAAACATGTAACACAGTGACTATATACAGAATGCACCTGTAAACATGTAACATAGTGACTATCCAGAATGCACCTGTAAACATGTAACATAGTGACTATATACAGAATGCACCTGTAAACATGTAACATAGTGACTATATACAGAATGCACCTGTAAACATGTAACACAGTGACTATATACAGAATGCACCTGTAAACATGTAACACAGGGACTATATACAGAATGCACCTGTAAACATGTAACACAGTGACTATATACAGAATGCACCTGTAAACATGTAACACAGTGACTATATACAGAATGCGCCTGTAAACATGTAACACAGACTATATACAGAATGCACCTGTAAACATGTAACATAGTGACTATATACAGAATGCACCTGTAAACATGTAACATAGTGACTATCCAGAATGCACCTGTAAACATGTAACACAGTGACTATATACAGAATGTGCCTGTATAACATGTAACACAGTGACTATATACAGAATGCACCTGTAAACATGTAACATAGTGACTATCCAGAATGCACCTGTAAACTATACACATATGATATATTAAAACATGTAACTTAGTGACTATCCAGAATGCACCTGTAAACATGTAACATAGAGACTATATACAGAATGCACCTGTAAACATGTAACACAGTGACTATATACAGAATGCGCCTGTAAACATGTAACACAGTGACTATGCGCCTGTAAACATGTAACACAGTGACTATATACAGAATGCACCTGTAAACATTATAACATAGTGACTATATACAGAATGCACCTGTAAACATGTAACACAGTGACTATATATACAGAATGCGCCTGTAAACATGTAACACAGTGACTACAGAATGCGCCTGTAAACATGTAACACAGTGACTATATACAGAATGCACCTGTAAACATATACATAGTGACTATATACAGAATGCGCCTGTAAACATGTAACATAGTGACTATCCAGAATGCACCTGTAAACATGTAACATAGTGACTATATACAGAATGCACACTGAAACATGTAACACATGATTATATGTATAACACAGTGACTATATACAGAATGCACCTGTAAACATGTAACACAGTGACTATATACAGAATGCACCTGTAAACATGTAACACAGTGACTATATACAGAATGCGCCTGTAAACATGTAACACAGTGACTATATACAGAATGCACCTGTAAACATGTAACATAGTGACTATATACAGAATGCACCTGTAAACATGTAACATAGTGACTATCCAGAATGCACCTGTAAACATGTAACACAGTGACTATATACAGAATGTGCCTGTAAACATGTAACACGGTGACTATATACAGAATGCACCTGTAAACATATAACATAGTGACTATATACAGAATGCACCTGTAAACATGTAACACAGTGACTATATACAGAATGCGCCTGTAAACATGTAACACAGTGACTACAGAATGCGCCTGTAAACATGTAACACAGTGACTATATACAGAATGCACCTGTAAACATATAACATAGTGACTATATACAGAATGCGCCTGTAAACATGTAACACAGTGACTATATTTCCTACATATTTATTTTCTGTGTTAATCTGTAAATTATTTTTTTTAATATCTTGCATTTTATTACTTTGTATTTCTGTAACGACTGTAACAATGCAATGTTTCTTGAACCCAGGACATACTGAAAACCAGAGAAATCTCAATGTATCCTTCCTGGTTAAATTCTTTATAAATAAATTAATTAAAATAATGCTGAATTAACATGTTCAGATTTGATATATTTTTTCGGGTCACATGGACTTCTATTATTTTACCCACACTAAAAAAAAAAAACCTTGACAATGCGTGTTTTGTGCTCGCTCTCTACATAAACATACATTTTATTATTACCTGCTTTTGTATATTATTATGTGACTTGCAATTCTTTTTATTATTTTTGTATTATGAGAAAAGTGACATAAAATTAATCAGTTTTTGCGTTTTTCATCTAATTTCTTTTGCATCCCCACTCTCTTTGTACACCACTTGCTCTGGCACTTGTGTTCTCGTGCGAGAAGTCACCTACACGCTCCCAGAATTAACAACAGCACAATAACCCCTTCATCATTGTTTGCAGGAGCAGACATCACATTATTCAGCTTCGTCTGCCCTGAGCCTATTAATTAGAACTGACAAAAGGCAGGGTAGGAATATGTACTGTTTTTTTTCTTCTTCTTTTTTTTTCTTTCCGAAAGCCATGCAAAAATTATATTATATATTATAATAATTTAATTTGCACAAAGAGCCAGGGCTGAAGAAACACCTTTATCAGGAGTTTTTTAAAAGTGCGCCCTTATATTATGCTTTTTTTCCCCCGAAATGTTTTTTAATCATTTTGTTATAAAATATTAAAAATTACTTTTATATAAAGAAAAGGGCTCCAGAGCTAGTGCACATTATTATGGGATTTATTCACAAAGCACCGAAATTGAAATCAATTTTGGTGCTTTTAATGCCAGCGCATTACGGAAATTCCGTTTCATCGAAAATTTGGTGAATTCACTATTTAACAAATGTTCACTATATTTTGCCAAAAATAGAGTCGCACGAAGCAGTTATCAGACGTTGGAGGAAAACTACTGATAAGTGCTGAATTAGCTTCACCGAATTCCACTGTGCTGAAAAAAAAAAAAGGAAATCTCCAATTCTCCTAATAGGGGGGTTAAATCAATTAAAATGGTAAATAATAAAAAGCTGCTTTAAAAAATAATAAAAAAGGTGTGTTAAAAGATAATAAAAAAGGTATGTTAAAAAATAATAGAAAAGATTTTTGTAAAAATAATAAATGGTATTTTAACAATAAAATGAACCCCTTCACTACCAAGTGATTTTCAAAAATAACATTGTCAGGAACAATTTTTTTTTTAAAAAAAAAATTTACATTGTGTACCCGCTGGGTGGAGTACATTACTGTGATAACCGTGGAGACACAGGTTTGAATCCCAGCAGGAGCGCCTCTCCAGTAAGTGTCCTTGGGCAAGACACCTAACGGTACATACTCGCCACCCAGGACATACTGAAAACGAGAGAAATCTCAATGTATCCTTCCTGGTAAAATCCTTTCTCAAAAAAAATAAAAATAATTATACAGTAAGGAATATTCCCAGTGCATTTCTTCCTGAAATAACCTATTTGGCAGGGAGATGTCGCCATCTACTGGCCAAATCAAGTTAAAGCAGTTTTAGCTGCAGCTCGTCGTTCCCTGCATCGGCTACTGAACGAGCAATATGTCAGGGCATTCATCAGCCAATTTTAAACAGTTTTAGCATATCGGGCATTATGCCCACAGGGCTTTTTGGGCACCTTCTGCAGCTTGGTCCTTCAGAGCTGCAGATCAAGATAAGTCGATATCAGGACCTGATGGTGCCTTTAAAGTCCCGCATTATCTCGATCTTGGTAGTGAAAGGGTTAATAAGATTTTACATTTATTACTTTGAATCCTAATAGATTCACCTGTTTAAACACGTCAAATCGAAACCACTGAAATCAAGTCATTTCGACTCAATTTCGGTGCAATTCGGCATTCTATGAATAGATGAATCATTAGTTCTGTGTGGGGCAATTCCGGTGCCGCTGAATGCTGCCGAATTACAGTGAAATGCAACGTACTTGACTGTCATTTCAACTGTATTCGGCAAAAATACAACTTTGTGAATAGTTAAACTGCCCCGAAATGGCAAATTCAATTAAATTCACCAAGCGGTGCAATTCGGTGGCAAAGTTGTACTTTAATGAATAACCCTCATAGAGAGAAAGCAGCTGCTTTTTGGGTTCTCTGAGGGTCTAATTATATTAAAATACATATATTTATAGATTTACTGTTTCTCATTCATTTTCTATGGAATAGGGTAACTCTAAGATTTAATAAAGGCGCTGTTTGCGCTGAGTATTAAAAAAAAAGTTTTTTAACGCCCAATTTAATTTTCACAAGTTTTTTTATAAATAAGCCCGTAAAAGTGTACAGTTTGTTTGTGCATTACTTCCAGATTTTTTCGGGAACCAATGAGCTTGATGAGTTTACATTCATGTCTATCTCATCTATTTTATGTTGGTCTGTTCTGAGTGTTACCGTGCTCAGCTCACGCTACCACGTTTGCTTCAATGGCCGTAGACCAGAATGTGATGCTCCAGGAGTAACTTGTAAAATAATTATCTTTTAATTAAAATATATTATTATTATATATATTAAAGTATATGGTGATTAAAATACATATCTTAGTTAATATGGCCCCTTTAGCTCAGTTTAAAATGCTTGTTTGATATCCTCTTGAAACTATAGACAAGCTACTGTCGAGACAGGCCCCTCCTTCCCCATTGTAGTTGCGGGGCAGAAAAGAAAAAAAAAATTCTCTGTGTCCTGTCAATATATGACAAATAGTATTGCGGGTTTAACTACGGTAATAAGAAGTGCCTAATCTGTACACTGGTTGGTCACTCTTACTCCATTTGTGTGCTATATACAGTAAAGCCAAATCCAAGGATCATCAAATTGAAGTGATTACTATACACACGCTTGTGTATGTGTCTTTATTGCTTCCAGCTAGCTAACGCTGCATTTGCCACACCTTTGCATGATGGAACAACAACAGAATGCAAGGAGCTAACTTGAATGTTTTGGTAAATATGAATAGGAATATTGATTTGATTGTTTTTTATAACATAACTGACGCTACGCTAGTGAACCACGTGGTTGCAAAGCTGCCGATACATTCCCTCTGCAAACAGGCTTCTGCCAATCAGGAGCCTTCTCTCTGCAAACAGGCTTCCTCCAATCACGAGCCTTAGGTAACAGACGTCATAGACATCTGATGCTGAACAAACCAATTGCGACTCTGAAAGCATCCTGTTGGAGGCAGTGGTGTGTAGGCATTGTGCAGATGTGACAACACCGTTATTTTGAGCACTCTCCCACGAAAATGGCAGAAAACAAAAAGTCTGCAACTAAGAGTGATGAAGAAGAAAGCAGTGATGCAATAGAGGCTGAAGAAAGTGATAGGCCCAAAGCTGAGTGTGATGCATAATATCATAGTACCATATGTACCAGTATTAAGTGTTAAACCAATGTTAAGACAAATATATATATATATATATATATATACACACACGCGTGCAGCTTCTAGATCTCGAAGGGATGTACGTCATTCTTGGGCTTTCCCTACATCAGCTCAGCAGGTTAAAACAAGCATTTTTTCAAATTTCCACCCGTTATTTAATCCCTAAAATTAGGCAGTTATTCTTATTTAAAAGAAATGTCTGCGGATGTCTCCTCCGGACTAGGCTTGTGCACCGATTTTTTTTTTCGGTTCGATTCGATTTTTCGGATTTTTAAACTTTTCGATTCGGCTCGTTTCGACCGATTTCTGTTTCGATTCGGTTCGGCTCGACTCGTTTTTCGTGTACATTTTTTTTTCAGAATATCGACCATTTTCGTATTTTCGTGTCACTTAGCTTGTTTTTTGTATCGACTTTTCGTGATTTCGGAAATTTTCGTTTTTCGGAATTGTACATGGTTTCGGAATAACGACCATTTTTCGTATTTTCGTGTCACTTAGCTCGTTTTTTATATCGACTTTTCGTAATTTCGGAAATTTTCGTTTTTTCGGAACGTCTGTTCTCCTCGTTTCAAAGCAATAAATTTCGATTTGACACATTTCAAGTCCATTCGAAAATTCCGAAAATATTTCGTTTCGGCTCGGAAAACTTTTCGGATCTGCCATTTTCGGATCTAAAAATTTTCGGAAAATCGGCCGCATCCGAAAACACGAATCGGGAAATTTCGTGAAAATTCCGAAATTCCGAAACCCGAAACGCACATCCCTACTCCGGACCTGAACGCGCCCATATGCACACGCTTCACTGATCAGCCAAGCCGCTGTCTCTGCCGTGCACTGCTATGCTATGAAATAGAGTGAACCGGGAGTGAACAGGTTCATATTGCTTTCCTAATTATAATTTATTCATAAAAAAGAAGCAAAAAAATGTCTTCTTGAAAACTTTCATAAACTTGTGAAGATTTAAAAAAAGAAAAAAAAAATCCAAAATGATTGTGCGTTATCAGCCTGTGTATTATAATTTGCCGAATGGTCAAAACCCTGAAAAAGTCATAAAATGCTGTGATGATCACGTACGGGCTGATTATGTTTGGATGCAAGTTTGCTGGTGTTAAAAATAAATCGTATTAAACCAGACTTATTACAGCATTGCGAGCACTGGTAGAAATGAACACGCAAAGATATAACGCTGCAGCGTGCACCGCCACGCGCGCCATTTGTCCGGTGCTACATTAAGCAGTCATTTTCAAGCTTTTAAAAAACCTGTTTAAAGGTTGTGACCGTTTAATGCAAACAAACAGCATAAAACGCTTGTAAACCAGGCTTCCTATTTAAGTATAGGTGAGGCAATTTAGGGTCTGAATCAGGACAGTCAGACTCACGGTCCCCCAGATGTTGGTGCCTACAATTCCCAGAATTCTTTCAATGCAATAGAAGGCCAGGGAATCATGGGGGTTATTGTTCAGAATGAAACATCTGGGAGGCGGAGTATGATCGCCCTGGGCTATACAGTACTTTTTAGGGTGTGGATATACACGTGGATTCATTTTATGCACACAATTTCCCCCCACCACAATTTGACATTCCCCAGTTTTCATTCAAACCCTCTCCTCGTACGACGCTTGTGTGTTGGCTTTGTTATGGATCATTCGCTTTACACCAGTAAGACATACAATTTTATTTTTCTGTTTGCTCCAGTGTTGATTTTCACTCAGGAAAGAATCATATGTTTCCGCGTTGCCCCGGGGGTCCTCTTCGACTCTGATCTCTCCTTCACTCCTCATATTCAGTCACTAACCAAATCTTGCTATTTTCACCTAAAAAACATTGCATGAGTCCGACCCTTTCTTAATCAGGACTCTGCTATTAAATGCTCATCCAAGCTCTTATTATCTCCCACCTTGACTACTGTAACCTCCTTCTCCTTGGCCTTAAGAGATCCCAGATTCTCCCTCTGCAGTCTGTAATGAATGCCTGTGCTAGGCTCATCCACCTCACCTCCCGCACCTCTCACACCTCGCCTCCCGTACCTCTCGCACCTCACCCCTTTGTCAAGCTCTACACTGAATCCCTGTTTCCTTTAGAATCAATTCAAAATACTGGTGCACACATACAAAGCTTTCCATAACCGCACAGCTGCCTACATCTGCTCCCTCATTAACAGGTACATCCCATCCCGACCACTTCGTTCGGCCAATGATCTGATACTATCAGCTCCTCGGACCCGCACCCCCAACTCCCGCCTTCAAGACTTCTCCCGAGCTGCCCCTGAACTCCCTCCCCCGCAACAATAGCCTCTCCTCGTCTCTCCAGTCCTTCAAGAATTCTCTGAAAACACATTACTTTAGAGAAGCCTATCAGCTCACACCATGATTCCTCCACTGTACATTCTTGCACCATCTTCCTAACCAGCCCACATGCGCCCCGCTACTTCAGGTTCTCTATTTACCCTCACCTAGTGTGTCACCCTTCTCATCTGATGAAAGGGTTAAGAAGAGTAGAGATTTACCGAGTTCTAGAAATCAAATGTTGTTTTCCTTCTTGATGCTTAAGTATCTATTTTCTAAGACCATTCGGATTGGGTTTAATGGACACATATGTGTGAGTAAAACCTGACATCTGGTACGAGAGCTCATTATGTCATGTTCAATTACTGCAAATAATACCAGCCTACTCTACTTCCCAGCCGTCCATTCACTCCCATAACATAATGGTTCCAGTGATATAAGCACAGCGCTTTCTCCATGAGCCTGCTGGACGTTACTGATTGAGTCATTTCGATCAGAACATTCCTACCTGTTGGGGTGAGGTGTCTCCAGGTAATGATGGGGTCTGGGCGACCGTTGGCCATGCACACCAGGGTAACGTTGCTTCCCTCATTCACAGTGACGTCTGAAGAGATGTTGGAGATCTTTGGTGGAACTGTAAGATGAAGAGAAAGAAAAACACAGAACTTTAGTCACGTCAGCTAACAGCATTTGTCGTATATAATAATGCGTAGTTGGGCGTTTCGTCTACGGATCAACCACTGCCGACTTAATACCATGTGATGGAATGGCCGGATGGAAAAACTCATTTTTTTTAAGAAATTGAAATAACAATACAAAAAAAGTGGAAATAAATATCAGTAAAATAAGAAACTGAAATAACAGCACGATTCAGAAAATCGAAATGCCCCATTCCAATGTTGCCACAAAGCACAGCGCCGTCCTTTTTATTTAAAGGCATATTACATTCGAGACACAAGCTCAGTTTGTATCTCGGATGGTACATCAGGGTACTGTACATTAAAGTCTCCTATACTTTTTATGGGAGATGCAAATGTGGCCCGAGCGGATGTAGAATGAGATATTCCAATGAGCCTGTTCTCCATTTGCATCTGACGCTATTCTTAGAGTAACGTCTTTCAGACCCTGGTGTTAAGTGATTTGCCTTCAGCACAATCACATAAGACACAAAACTAAATGCACCCAAAAATACCATACTTTTTTTGAAAAAAATAATTTTAAATTAATTATACAGTAAGAAATATTTGGGAATATTCCCACTGTATTTCTTACTGCTATAATATATTTAGCCAGTAGATGGCACCATCTACTGCCAAACTGAGTTACAGATGTTCTAGCAACAGCTGAAGATTCCCTGCATCGGCTGCTGAATGTCCGAATGTCAGGGACTTTATAGAATTTTAGCTCTTCGGGCATTATGCCCACAGGGCTAAAACTGTGGGGTCACCTTCTGCAGTCCAAAGGTTTAGCCCTGTGGACATAATACCCAGAGAAATAGATTTTCTGCAAAAAGTAGAATCATGTAAATTTGCACATTTTTAAGCTTCACAAAAGTATTACTAGGATGAAAGGTTCTAAACTCTAGATCACGTCCCTTATCTGGAACAATGGTCTGCATTATCAGCATACAGGCAGAAATGGCCTTTGTATCAGATGCAGTATATGTGCTGCAGACAGATAATAAAATGGTGAGATCTCATGATAACTTCTGGGGTCAGTGAAGGGGCTAAGAGATAGATAGTAAACCTAAAAAAGTTAAGTTTTTCTGCGCGTGGGTCGAAAGGGAAACTCTATTCCTTCTGTAAAAATAGAGGAGGAACTACGTGTCCATGCGGTCCTCCTCATCTTGACCCCTGCCTTTAGGTATTTCCAACTTTTCAGCATGCAGATAGCAAAAATGCCGTTTCCCATAAATACAACCAGTGTTTCCTGTCAGTGGTTTTACGGAAAACCAGTTGGAAGGCAAGGGGCTTAATGGATTCCCCCATTTCACAAATATTTATAAGACAGAGGTCACAGTTGCCATTCACAGTCTCGGTGGCCATTCTCTACGTGTCGTTTTAGGATTCCGGCCAGCTTAAGGTCGCATCGCAAAAAATAAATAAATAAAATGATTTACAAAATGCAGAAAGCGCCTCAAAACGCTCACAAGTGAAAAGGTCCGCTCGCCAGTGCTACCCGTTCAGCCTAATTAGTCTTCTTGGCTCTATATTTCGCTTCCATCGTTTTCGATTACTTTTTGATGACACTTTTTCTTTGAACTTTTGTTCTGGCCTTTATGCCGTCGGTGGAATTGCTTCATTGGTGGATATTATGGAAGCTCATGCGGCATTTGAAAGAGTTCTCTTTCTTTATTTGTACACATTAGGTTTCAATAGAGTTTCTTTATTTGTTCCCCCGACCACCCACCGCTTATCTAGTGTCCACCAGCAGTGGAGATACAGAGTAACCGCGGATAATAGCGCTGCCTTAAGACCGAACAGAACGCGGCTATTGCTTTTTGATGAACCCTCGGAGGTTTTATCAAGACGATGTCGTCCTCTTTCACCATTCAATTATAAAGACGGCGCATCTACAAGCAACGTCCTGCTGTCACCGTGACCGTACGTCGTATTCCGGTGGCTTCATTTGATTATTTTGCAACTTTGGCCGGCTAATAGCTTCCCAATTACATCGTTTAACGGGGAAAGAAAGAGAAGAAGAATCAAACGGACGTGATTTTTTTCCTCAAAGGCATCTCCCACCCCTCCTAGATCTTTCTCATTATTTTTTTTTTTCTAGTCGACTTCTTTTTTTAACACCCGTAGCTTGGGCTCGTCTCTTGGGCTTCCAAGAAAATCATTCCCTTCGTTTCGTATCCCTCGTTTTCACCCTTTCTCTCTCTCGGCTTTCGAAGCCGTGTGTAGTCAGGAATGAAACAAAATCATTTTCTGCTTTGCTTGCTGCACGGTAAACAGAGACGACGCTCCCTGGTTCTCCAGTAAGCACTTTTTGGGGGCATATTTAAGGAGCATAGTTGTCGACCTGAGAAGTCTGGATCATCCGTGTAATCATGACTCCAGATAGATGGCGAAGGGCGTACAAAGCGAAAAATATCTCTTTCAAATGACATACTGTCTCCATCAGGCTTGTATATGGGTTTTTAGACTAAACGGCGGTTATTTTCCGGCTGCTGTAGCCTGTCGGAGAATTATCCGAGGTATAGATGGGCAGGTAATGGCAGTGACGTGCCTACGTATCCTCTGTAATGGAACCATTAGGAAGGGGGGCAGTTAACGGAAGTGCACAGCTCATCATTGCATCTTCAGCCTTTGCAGATGATACATTCAGAGGATGTTTCATTTACTGCTCTTACATAGACATGTGAAGTGCTGAAAAATTTGTCTTGGTTAGGTCTGGATTTTTGGAGACGGAAATAATCAGAATCAGCTGATTCGGAATATCGGAAGCTTCTTATGTTTCAGTGTTGGACTAATTCGGAATATCAGAAACATGCAATATATTTATCCAATATTCGGAACCTTTATGTATAATACGGTTAGTGGTGGGGCTAGGATGAGGCTTAGGGCTAGGGTTAGTGGTAGGGTTAGGTTTAGGATTAAATTAGGGCTAAGCATTGGATGAGAGTTTCTGTGTGTCATAGAGATAGGGTTAGGATAGGGCTAGAGTTAAGCTAGGGCTAGAATTAGGTTAGGGTTAGGGGTAGGACTAGGGTTATTTATTTATTTGCAAAGTATTTTGCCAGGAAGGATACATTGATATTTCTCTCGTTTTCAAGTACGTCCTGGGTTAGTTTAGGGCTAGGGTTAGATTTAGGGTTAGGTTAGGGCTAAGCTTAGAGCAACAGTTTCTGTGTCTCATATGATTACAGTCAGAGCAAGGGTTAGGTTAGGGTCAGAGTTAAGTTAGGGTTAGGTTTAGGGCTAGGGTTTCTGTTAGGCCGGGGTTAGGCTTGGGTTAGGTCCAGCATTATATGCTAGAATTAGGGATAGGGTTAGGTTTAAAATTTCTGTGTGTCATATGAATAGGGTCAGGACTAGGGTTAGGATTAGGATAGAGTTAAGGCTTGTGTTAGTGCTAAATTTAGTGCTAAGATTGGGGCTAGGGTTACGCTAGGGCTAGGGTTAGGTTAGGACTATGGTTTTTACTATTCTGATAACGTCTGAATGTTTCCAATTAAATTCGGACCTGGCCGATTATAATTCGGAGAAAATAAGGATTGATTTTAAAAAAAATTATACGGAAAACGATTTGGTTTGGACATCGGCAATTCAAAATTTGGATTTATCCGAATTGCAAATATTTCAGACCATTTAAGAATAGGTCCGATCCGTATCACACATGTCTACACTCAAACACAGGTCCAAATTGAAGGGGCTGTAAAAGATCCCATTCCATTGATCATTAAGAGCCTTTTTGAACCCACACAATGAAACACCTTTTCTCCATCAACCACCAGGGAAGCAGTTGCCGAAAAGCAGAAAGGTCCAAAAACATACCTTTTTTTAGAGGCAAACCCACCCTTCTGAGGGACTGAGCACTAGAATGGTGTCCGGGGTCACTTATTGGTGTGCCCATATACCAAAGAAAGAGAAAAATGTTGAGTGAGTGGTCAACATTTCCCCAGATTAGGGACAGTACTATGAGCGACTCTCCATGAGCTGGTGGCATAGTGACACTAGCCACATTGAGCTGACATGGAGTGTGCCTCTCTGATCTCCATGATCGTGAGCTGACGTTCTCCTGGCTCCTCGAGTCTCATGCTCTTTTTCTCAGTACCTCCTTCCTCTACATGAACATATATATATTTATATATATATATATATATATATAGTTACAGAAAGATAACATTTAAGCTAACGTGGACTTGTAAGCTTATGAATGCACGTAGATCGTCTCTCTCTGAATAAACATGAAAATAAATTGAATTTCAATTCGCAGTTTAGTGAATAACCCCTTTAACATTTCTGCTAAACAAAGAACATCTGTGGGTTGGGAAATAACAGTTTTTTTGATCAATTGGGTCGCAACGAAAAAACTTCAAGATCAGAAAAAAAAATATTCTCCACATTCCCGCCCCAAGATATCAGATATTTATCTGTATCGAACCATCGACTTATTGCAGAATTCTCCACCTGTGATGTTCTGGGTCCCTGGCGCCCCCTCTGGCATATGTGAACCATTGCATTTATGTTCTGGACTTTCGTCTCCTTTGGATTTCCAGCCCTGGATAATTACCTGGACTCACTTGTTCATATTGAACTTTGTATATAAGGAGGCATCACCCTAGAAAGGGTGCTGCCTCATTTTGAGTTGATCCAAGCTTCATTTTGATTCATTCCTATTCTGATTCATTGCCTCGCAGTCCTGGTTAGGTGCTGTTTGCTCTGGACCTCCTGTCTGTATTCAGGTTTATGTTCTTGATTCATGTTCATTTCTGCTTTAGATTCCTGTCTGATATTGTCTCTGGTTTAATTCTGCTTTATGCTAGGGATGTGCGTTTCGGGTTTCGGAATTTAGGAATTTTCACGAAATTTCTCGATTCGTGTTTTCGAATGCGGCCGATTTTCCAAAAATTTTTAGATCCGAAAATGGCAGATCCGAAAAGTTTTCCGAGCTGAAATGAAATATTTTCGGAATTTTCGAATGGACTTGAAATGTGTCAAATCGAAATTTATTTTTGCTCTATTCATGATTTGATCTTTATTTAATAAAAAAAAAACACGATAGAATCGCCAGAATTACCGTAGACACTTTGAAACGAGGAGAACAGAAGTTCCGAAAAAACGAAAATTTCCGAAATTTCCGAAAAGTCGATACAGAAAACGAGCAAAGTGACACGAAAATACGAAAAATGGTCGATATTCCGAAAATAAAATGCACACGAAAAACGAACTGAACCGAACCGAATCGAAACAGAAATCGGTCGAAACGAGCCGAATCGAAAAGTTTAAACATCCGAACAAATCGAACCGAATCGAACCGAAAAAAAAAATCGGTGCACAAGCCTACTTTATGCTCGTGTCTTATATTTATGTTCTCATTTGATGTTTTTCTCTAGTTTATTTCTAGCTCTTGCTTATTTTGCTCTAGTGTTTAAGTCCTCTCATGTTGTTTAGTTCAGTGATCTGTGTTTTCCTGTATTCATTCTGATTTGGTTCTATTTTTGGTATTATGCTCTTGATTTAGTTGTATGTTTATTTGGGTTACAAATAAACCTAGTTGTTTTCTTGTTTCATATCTGTTTCATGTTTGCTGATTCATGTCTGATCACTGCATAGTTAGCTCACACCCTTCTGCACCCAAGCCAGGCCTGGTCCACCGTAACACCACCGATGCCTAAAATAGGGGGATGTCACCCACTCACCTCCAAAGATTACAAAAGCATTGAATATGGCAAACGCCGATTTCCGGGAGACATTAGCAGCTGGTGGGGCGGCAGACTGAACGCCGAGAGGGACAGCTAAAACATCACATACTTATTTCCGACGCACAGACGCCCCGTTGAGCTCCGAGTTATATAAAAGGACACGTTTTTTCATTCTTAAGATATCCCAATTATGCACAAATACTGAGGATAATTGCAAATTCCTCTCTATTCGTTGCTATGGGGTAAAATAAACCGATTTAAAATATCTTGAATTATTCACAATTCAAAATGAAATAATGATTTCGTACTTTCTGTTCCCTTAACTTGATATTATATATATATATATATATAGTCACATAAAACCATAACGGCTGTCTGTATATATACCACATTAACCCTTTCGCTGCTGAGGCTTTTCCCGCCCCTGTGCTGAGGTCATTTTTTACCTGTTTTGCGCATCATGTTTAAACGTGTTTTTAAGGCTTATTTTAGTATATGACCCAGACATATTATATATCGTTCTTTCCGTCAGACTCGGTAGATTCATAATATGTCATTATTATATGTATACGTTATGTCATGTCTGTATATTATAACAAAAAATGCAATAAAATATGAATTTTTAATAATTTACAATGTGTAAAGTGTTTTTTTCCACATTTTAACATGCGAGCAATTGCGGTTATATTTTGTATGGGGTGCGCTTGTTAAAAAATTAGAGATGGGGTCTCGTTACATTTTTTTTTGGGGAAAATTACACTATTTTTAACAAACGCACCGCATACAAAAATCGTTAGTGCAGCATCATTGTTCACATTATAATTGAAATGGGAACAATATTGCTACACTAACAAACCAAAAAAATAAAAAAAATGTGTTTATTTTTTTTTTTTTAATTTTTTTTTTTTTATTTTTTTTTATTTTATTTTATTTTTAATTTTTTTTTTTTTAACAAATTTTTTAACTTTCATGTTTGGTATCGTTGGAACGGCCATGCTCTGGCCGATCCAACGATATCAAGATTTAACCCCTAGCTGCCACGGATCGGGAGATAGGGAGTTCATTGGAACTCCCTATCTCCACACTTGGTGGCAGTTAGGGGTTAACGCTAGGACTGGCGTCATCGTGCTGCGCACGATGACGCCAGTCCTCTGGGGGAGTTCCCGGAAGCTTGGCCGACATCCAAGATGTCGGCCAGCTCCCGGGAAGGATCGCGAATCGGCGCTTTTCAGCGCCGATTTGCGATCCAGCTCCCCAGGGGTTAATGCCAGGCATCATTTGGAAGGGCAGGCTGTGCCCTTCCAAATGATGCCTGGGTTAAGCCCCTGTGTGCCACCGATCGGGAGGGAGAGAGGTCCGAAGGACCTCCCCCCCTCCCTTTCAGGCGCCTCCTCCGCACATGCGGGGGGGGCGCCTGAATTAGGTGTCATCGCGCCCCCGCGATGACACCTAATAATGGCGGCTGGTGGTCCGGATGCCGGCTGACATCCAGGATGTCAGCCCGCACCGGAGGAGCCAGCGATCGGCCGGAACCCGGCCGAACGCTGACCCCAAACTGAGGACGCGCTCAGCGCGTCCTCAGCACACCAGCGGTAATGCTGAGGACGCGCTGAGCGCGTCCTTAGCATTGAAGTGGTTAAACCACCTGCCTGATATCATGTAGGTCCCCCTCATACTGATTCGTTGAGGCAAGATCATGGATGGCCCGAGCTATTGTCATTGGTCTAGAATGTTGAGCTTACCATTGTATAAATACATAATGGATGATAAAAAAACACCTAACACAAGCACCACTGTTTCATGTTGCACTATATATACTGAACAGCCACTGCAGCATTAAACCCCCTGCCTAATATTGCATAGGTTCCCCTCGTGCTGATGTGTTGAAGCATGGGCTCCACAAGCCCTTTGAACGTGTCCTGTGGGATCTGGCACCAAGACATTAGCAGCAGATCCTTTAAGTCCTGCACGTTGTGAGGTGGGGCCTCCATGGATGAGATTTGTTGTTCCAGCACTTCCCACAGATGCTCGATCAGATTGAGATCTGGGGAATCTGGAGGCCAAGGCAACACCTTGAAATCTTCGTCATGTGCCTCAAACCATTCCTGAGCAGTTTTTGCCGTGAGTCGGGGAGCATTATCCTGCTGAAAGAGGCCACTGCCATCAGGGACACCATGACTATGAAGGGGGTTACGTGATCTGCAGCAATCTCTAGGTAGGTGGTGCGGGTCACGTGTGTGCTGACACCTTTCTATCATGGCCAGCATTGGGTTTTTCTGCAATTTGAGCTTCTGTGTGATGGGACCAGAGGGACTCACCTTCGATTCCCACAAGCATTCAATGAGCCTTGGGCAACCATGACCCTGACACTGGCTCAACTGTTGTCCTTCCTTGCACCACTATTGGAAGGTACTAACAACTGCATACTGAGTACACCCTACAAGACTTGCCGTTTTGGTGATGCTGTGACCCAAGCGTCTGGCCATCACTGGTCGGCCATGTCACAGTCACTCAGATGTTTTCGCCCATTTTCCAGCTTCCACCACATGAAGTTCAAGAACTGACTGTCCATTTGCTCTTAATATATCCCACCCTGTGACAATATATCCCACCTCATACAATATATCCCACCCCGTGACAATATATCCCACTTCATAACAATATATCACACCCCATGACAATATATCCCACCACCTCACAATATATCACACCCTGTGACAATATATCCCACCCCATAAAATTATATACCACCCCGTGACAATATATCCCACTCTGTGACAATATATCCCTCCCTGTGACAATATATCCCACCCCGTGATAATATATCCCACCCTGTGGCAATATATCCCACCTCATACAATATATCCCACCCCGTGACAATATATCCCACTTCATAACAATATATCACACCCCATGACAATATATCCCACCACCTAACAATATATCACACCCTGTGACAATATATCCCACCCCATAAAATTATATACCACCCCGTGATAATATATCCCACCCTGTGATAATATATCCCTCCCTGTAACACTATATCTCACCCTGTGACAATATATCCCACCCTGTCACAATATATCCCACCACGTGATAATATATCCCACCTCATAACAATATATCCCACCCTGTGACAATATATCCCACCCCAAAAAATTATATACCACCCCGTGATAATATATCCCACCCTGTGATAATATATCCCTCCCTATAACACTATATCTCACCCTGTGACAATATATCCCATCCTGTCACAATATATCCCACCACGTGATAATATATCCCACCTCATAACAATATATCCCACCCTGTGACAATATATCCCACCTCATAACAATATATCCCACCCCGTGACAATATATTCCACCCCGTGACAATATATCCCACCCCGTGGCAATATATTCCGCCCCGTGACAATATATCCCAGCCCGTGACAATATATCCCACCCCGTGACAATATATCCCACCCCGTGACAATATACTCCACCCCGTGACAATATATCCCACCCCGTGACAATATATTACACCCTGTGACAATATATTCCACCCCGTGACAATATATCCCACCCCGTGACAATATATTCCACCCCGTGACAATATATCCCAGCCCGTGACAATATATTCCACCCCGTGACAATATATCCCACCCCGTGACAATATATCCCACCCTACGACATTATATCCCACTCCATAAAAATATATCCCACCCCTTGACAATATATCCTACCCCGTAACAATATGGCCATGATGGGGTGTACGTGGTCTGCAGCAATCTCTAGGCAGGTGGCGAGTGACACGTGTGTGCTGACACCTTTCTATCATGGTCAGCATGCGCTCCAGTATCTCCTGTGTGTGATGGGACCAGATGGGCTCGGCCTTCACTCCCCACGTGCATCAATGAGCCTTGGCTGCTCATAATCCTGACACCGGTCAACGGCTGTCCTTCCTAGGAACCACTATTGGCTGGTCCTAACCCCTGCCCACTGGGAACAAGACTTGGGGTTTTGGAGATGCTGTGACCCAGGCGTCTGGCTGTCATTATTTGGCCCGTGTGACAGAGAAATACATTTTCTAGACACGATCGCGGTGAGAATGTGCAGCATATAAAGCCGATTCAAGCAAGTAACAAATATATAAATGCAAAAAAGAAACATCATAACGCAAGCCTGAAATCATCAGATTTCCAAAAACCCGCCGTCGCATAGGAACGGACATATGCATGGCTTGCCCTGCCGTCTGGGACTGATGGGGTTAATGGGTTGTAATGGCCTCCAGCTGTTTCCACTCACCGACTGCCAGAACTTGCTGAGTTTTAATACAAATTTAATAAAAAAAACACCCTGCTCAATATTGTAAGATATTCCGGAAGAAGTGGAGTGTGAAGGTGTATCAGCTGATCTATTATTATATTATTCAGGAGAGTAAAGACGCGCCTCTAAATCACGCCAAGCGCCGGCTACATCATTTCTACCCAGAAACACTGCAAGTGTTGAATTTTGCATACATTTAAATAAATGAGCGGATAGATGAATATTGGAATTATTTAGCTCACGGCTTGAACCGTCGGGTCTTAACCTTTTTAAAGGAGACCGGAACCATAACGCGTCTCCTCTGGGTGCGCATTCATGAAACATGTATCATTCCAAGCCGGAACGTGCAAAGCTTTTATTTATTTTATATGTATTGAAGGAACACTACTATTTACACAAGCTGTAACTAGATTACTTGCGCATTACAAACAAAGCCACCTTATAAAACACGTTATCAAACCCATTATAAAACACTTTATAAAAACACATGCCGCTGTTCATTTTCCCTTTGTTTGAAATAACTGCACCTAAAAAGGAAAAATAAAGTTAGTTATTTTAATCTCCTGTTTCCATTTTGTGGATTTTTTCCCACAACGCAACATTTACCAAAATTACTGCTGTGGTTTATTTAATCTACAGTGTTTACCATTACCCCAAAGCCCTTAGTACATGATTACCATTAACGTGTGAGCAAGGCGGGACATGTACTATTGACATGTGGAGAATTAAAGGGACACTCTCTCTTACATAAACTGTAACTAGATTACTTGTGCATGACGAACAAAACCACATTATAAAGCACATTACAAAACGCCTTACAGAATACATTATAAAACACAAGCTGATTATTTTTCTTTGTTTGAACCAATTGCATGTAAAAAGAAAAAATAAAGTTTTTTAACTCCTGTTTCCATTTTGTGGATTTTTCCCATGGTGCAACATTTACCAAAATTTGCGCAAACGTTTTACTTTGCTGCTGTGGTTTATCTAATCTACAGTGTGTACCAGTTAATGAGGTGGAGGAGGGAATGTTTAGATAAGGCAACAGGAGGTCTATTGTTCTTCAGGTTACCGGAGATAAGAGCTGGCAGCTGAATGAGATAGGACAGGGAGTTTCTAATCTACCCCCTAACCCACATAACACAATGCTGTGAGTCGGTGACTGACCTATTCAATGGTCAAAGCTACACAGTGAGGAGCAAGTGATGGAATTGTCGGGGCGAATCCTTCCCACTCAGATGGCCGATTCAGCCCCCGGGAGCCGGGAGGAAGGGGCAGGGGGTTAGATTAGCATTGAGTAGCCACAGTACCTACGGTGTCCCTTTAAATAATTTTTTTTAAAAGTTGCTTTGGATCTCCCCCCCCCAGAACCTTTACTGATGTCAAAGTTGGTAATTTTTCCATAAATCCCCAGTTTAGGGGGGGGGGACACAGACATTAAAGCACAAAATTGGATTCATCTGTTAAATCATCGCATTCTATAAAGTTCTGTCTACGTTCAATATAATGAAACCTCCATAAGACGGCGATTCTTCTTCCCCTCATGTTGTCGTGTGGCCGCCCGTGTTGGAGAGAATAAGAAACACATGCTCAGAAGAGATGAATGCGAGCAGAACACAATGCAGGTACATCAGACGTCTTTGCAGTAATCAACCAAAACTGTGTTCCCAGCGCACTGTGCGCCGCGTTAACGCGAAAGCACACGAAATAGAGGCACGTTTATTCTCCTTCGCTTTGAAGAAGCGTCTGTTAGATAAAAGCGTCACAGGACGTGTTCCATATGTCTGATGGATTAGATTATCGCCCGTCTATTAAATGCTGGTATGTCGTTGGGGCTCCCGTGCTTCATACACAACCGCAAGAGGCGCGCAAAGTGCCAAGGACAAGGCACACCTATACAGAGGATCTATTCATTCCAAAATAAATTGCCCCCCGTTATGCTTTAACTATTGTATCTATCCATTGTTCTGCTAATTTTTCTGTTGGATGTTTGTCTCTGTCACAGATAATTAAAGGACATGCTGCTGGTTTTTATCGTAAGCCTTTGTCTGGTCTCCAAGATGTCAGATTGATGTCCTCTACATGGGAAATGTTTGACCAACAATGAGTGGGAAATGTTTGACCAGCAATGAGTGGGAAATGTTTGATCAACAATGAGTGGGAAATGTTTGACCAACAGTCAGTGGGAAATGTTTGACCAACAAGGAGTGGGAAATGTTTGACCAACAATGAGTGGGAAATGTTTGACTAACAAGAAGTGGGAAATGTTTGACCAACAATGAGTGGAGGATCTTTAACCAACAATGAGTGGGAAATGTTTGACCAACAAGGAGTGGGAAATGTTTATGAATCCCATAGGCTTCAATATTAAAAATATTCCCGTTTTAATTCAATATCTAATAAACCGTTTATTATTATATTCTGCAGTAAAGAGTCTCTCTATCTTTAGATTTTTTAGGATCTTTTAAGCATTTTTTTGAAAAAAAATTCCTCGAACTTTCCGCGAATGTCCCGAAAAGTTCGAAATTCGTGAATTTTAGAACAGCCAAAGTTCGAATCGAACTTTGAACCGATTCGAACCGGCAGCCCATCCCTAGTTGGGGGTGACACTCATGCCGTTGGCAGCAGCAACTCTAGGAACAATATATAGGGGGGCACATAAGGTACCACAGTCAAAACTGGAGGGGCTCTAATAATTTTCGCCACTAAGTCATACCACTGAATAAAAAATGAAATACGTATACAGTATATAAATAAGATTCCATAAACCCAGTAATGTGGTGCACGGATACCTTTTTGTTTTACAAACCTGATACATAAATTCATATTTTATTTGCCGCAATTTGGCGGGTTTTTGTTGACACCAGTGACTGCTTCAGCGACTCCAATTTTTAAAAAATTATGGTGACCAAGACCATTCGCTAAATAGGGAATTCACCATATTTTCGGTGAAATTGATTCCCCGAAATGTGACACAAAGTAAAGGATCTAAAGATGAATAGACCCATTAGATTCTAACTTCCATAATAACCCCTAAAATGCCATAAAACAGGCAAATAAAATAAAAAATAATAAACAGTGTGGCATGTAGCTAACCCATTAACCCCTAAAATGCATTTAATCAAGAAAACATTAAATGAATAGACTGTGGGGCATGTAGCCTAATTATTATTATTATTATTATTATTATTATCATCATTTATATAGCACCAACAGTTTCTGCAGCGCTTTACAATAACAAAGGGAACGAGATAAGCGGACATATGATGGTAACAAGAGGTGTAGAGGGCCCTGCTCATAGGAGCTTACAGTCTAGAGGGATTGGGGTTGAGGAAGACAAGGGGAGTTTTACTGGATGGCAGGATGATTAGTTCCAGTGGTTTGGGAATGGTGGGGCCATAGAAGCGGCTTCAATCTTGAGTGAGTAGGTGAGCAGAGGGATGAGTTGCGTCATTGATGTGGTACAATAATCTGAAGAGATGGGTTTTGAGGGATTTCTTGAAGGCCTGACGATGCCATTAAAAATGCCATTAATCAAGGGAAAACATTAAATGAATAGACTGTGGACATGTAGCCTACCCATTAACCCCTAATTGCCGTTACTCAAGAGAAAACATTTAATGAATAGACTGTGGGGCATGTACCATATCCATTAACTCCTAAAATGCCAGTTATCAAGTGACAATGTGAAATATATACACTGTGAGGCATGTAGCCTACCCATTAACCCATAAAATGCATACACTGTGAGGCATGGCGCCTACCCATTAACTCCTAAAATGCCATTAATAAATGAAAAAATAAAAAGTATACTGTGAGGAATCAAGCCTGCCTATTAACCCTTAATATACAACTAAACCAAAGCTAAAACGAAAGTAACGCACAAAGTAATATATAGTCTGACCATTAACCATGTCACTGCTGAGTCATTTCCACCCTGTGAAAATAAAATTACGTTTTTATTTTATTATTTATAATTTTGTCTTTATAATGAATATGGTCATGTTGGGTATCATTGGAAAGGCCAGACTCTGCTCTTTCCAATGACAGCTCAATCGGAGACACATCAGTCCGAAGCTGTGGGGGAAGCTGGATGCTAAATCCTGGTGGGGGGCACATGGGGGGCAAGGAATAACCTAGGGGGGCAATTGCCCCTCTGGTCCCCCCTAGAGTCGCCTATGGCTGTTGGGCACGTGTCACCGACGCCGGGTGGTTCACCGCCGATGTCTGACATCTGGGTTGAGCATGCGGGGTCTTGGGGACCGCGAGTTTACATCAAAGGATCGTGGGATGAAGAGCACCAGGGACCCCAGCACCACCTGATTAGTCTGTCATGGAAGTCCTCAGATATTCTATGCTTCCTAGTTAACACTCAATGCTGGTTTTTGGATTGGTTTCTTGATTGCTGACTCTTGCTTGGATTTTGGTTATCCCTTGTCTGCCGCTGGCACTGACCTTTGGACTGATGCATGGACTTGCCTTATGGACCACCCCTTGGACACCTCACCTTTCGTTACTCCACCTGCCTACAGGTACCGCATCCTGCACTACTAAGGCTGGAGCCCATCTCCTCATAGCCTTAAAGGGATACTCTAGTGATAAACCATTACAGGGATGAAAGGGTTAAACATTAACCTTCCCATGTCCACCTCCACACCTCCCCTTCCATTTTACTCCTTTAGCCTGTTTAAAAATGGGCCTTCTTTCCAACGCATGGCTCCCGCGGTGGTGGCTGGACATGATGAGTTACCAATTTGCTGTGTGGCGGGAGGTTGGTCGCTCATTCAAGCGTCCAGTCTATCCAATGGCACTCGATGTGAGTGCATTCGGAGCCATTGGCTGTGAAAGAGTCCCATGAGTCCAGTCCTCAGGAATCTGTACTCAGCACTTGCTGATCTCAGCTTCCAGGCTGGACTAATCCCCAGCACTCGGAGGGTTGAACCCACCCAGACGGCGGAGAGGACACTAAGATCACTGTGACCTCAAATAAAATAGAGTGGTCACAGCGCATAGAGGACCCCATCCCTACTTGACCAGTGTTAGGCATAGGCCTTCGAACTATGGTGCTGAAGATGACTCCTGCGAGTCCCTTGGCCTGCAAGGCGGTCAAACCGGTCAGTCCAAGAGGAGACTAACCCTGACTGCTCTTTAGAAGGCCACATCCTGAAGATGAAACTCATATATTTTGGTCACCAAATAAGAAGGAAAGACTCACTGGAAAAGAGCCTAATGTTGGGAAAGATTGAGGGCAAAAGAAGAAGAGGACAACAAAGAATGAAGTGGCTGGATGGAGTCACTGAAGCAGTAGGCTTGAGCTTAAATGGACTCCTGAAGATGGTAGGGAACAAGAAGGCCTGGAGGAACTTTGTCCATGGGTTGCGACGGGTCGGACACAACCTCCCAACTAACAACAAGGCATAGTTAGAAAGTCTGCCAGTTCCATTATACTTTGTGTTTGCCTTACACTAGCTCAAATATCCGTCAGAAACTAGTAGCGAATGGACTGGCCAACAAACACCGGCACGGTATTCATGTTTCACATCATCCGAGCACCCTTTTTTCTGCCCCTGTTACCCCTACATACAAACAAAACCAAAAGAGGAGGTGAAGGTATCAGCCATGAATGTTGCATGGCGTGTAGAATCTTTCCGGAATGAAAATCATCGTAGGGTAACGATATTACGTGATAGTGACCTCTATGTGACCTTTAGTCCGTGGGGCCATATTTACTACAATGAACAACTGAACGCAAATCAGGCGGCGAACAGCAAACAATTCAATTACAATGCAAGTCGCGCTTCACGTCCTGGTGCTGGAACGTACAATTATTGAAAATTATTGTCGACTTTAATTAAATAATCTCTCCAAACAGCTGAATTTCATTTTCATTATCCCCATGCGGCCGTCGCTACCTGATGTTAGCGTGGGTAATCTCGCCGTTTTATACATTGATGAAGAGGCATAAGCCCTTCCGCGGTCTGTAAGATCTGTAACCTCGTGCACTGTGGGGGACGGATTTCCCCGCGGCTCCTGATTACACACGCGCTCGTTAATAAATCGTAAAGGAGGCAGATATTGCTTACCTGCACTCCACAAGTCACCACTCGAGCCACGGACCATAAATCCAGTAGGACCTTGATTTAATCTCCTATAGTATCGTTTTATGTGTCCCGAGGGGAAAACAAAAATATTCACTACATCATATTTTTCTAAAGAAACACAGTAGATTAACAATGTAAGAAACACATAAAGAACAGAGGTTTCCGCATCACATGACTTCCTGCTTAGACTTTTTAAAGTATTATGATTTGACTGCGCACTAACTAATTAAATAAAAGACAGAAAGTAGAAAAGATGGTAATAATGACGCGAGGGAGGTCATGATACACTGTCAGAAGATCTAGAACATGTTGTAAAGGTTTGAGAAGGAGCATAGACTAACGCAGGGCTTGACAAATTTGCTTTGAATCTAGGAGCCAGATAAAAAAGTTAGGAGCCATTTATTGTTTATGGTAATAAGTGAGCGATGGTCTCCAATCTCTGCCTCTGTCGCGGCTATTACAGTTTCAAATGTACGAAGTTCTTAAGGATCCCAAGAAAGTTATTAGGCAAAGGCTGAGAGGTGTAACTGTGTGTAAATCTACGCTGGGCATCTGTAAAAATACACATCAGAGCAACATGTGCCGTGCTTAGCATTCATGTCTCTGTGTGATGCCTGGGGGAGGATCAGTGAGGGAAGCTGGCCCCCTGGCAATCGGCGACAGCCTTAGGCGGAGCCCCCCAGAGCTGCTGGGTAGACACTGCACAGACCTGCTATAAAGATTCCTCACGCCTGTGCCAACAGTGACATCTGTCTTGCCTTTTGCCATGAATGTTTGTGAAGAAGAGATGGATGGGAAGAGAAAGACATGGCGGTTGGTGGTTCTGGTGATGACAGAGAAGTGACCATCACAACAACGTCTTGGCCCAAGAGGAACCAAGTCATTGATTTCCTGTTTTCGTCTGTTTTTTCCTCACTTTTCCTCTACGAGGAGCTGCGCAAGATGTTTTTATCTCCCATATAAATCTTTTAATGTTGTTGAACCCGTGGAACGTCCAGTGCAACGACTGGTGGTTTTTCCACATAAAGTTCCTATCTTGCAACACAGCAGCTTAAAAAGTGTTGGGTTTGATAGGATCTTCTTTATGAAAAAAACACCAGTCATTGCACTGGACATTCCATGAGTTCAACAAGATGAAAAGGGAGATAATAACATACGTAGCTCTTTGTATAAAGACAAGATGAGGCAGAAGCAGGTGAAAACAGGAAATTGAGGAATGTCCATTTGTCTTTCCTTTTGCCATGAATGTTTGTGAAGAAGAGATGGATGTGAAGAGAAAGACATGGCGGTTGGTGGTTCTGGTGATGACAGAGAAGTGACCATCACAGCAACGCCTTGGCCCAAGAGGAGCCAAGTCATTGATTTCCTGTTTTCGGCAGTTTTTTCCTCGGTTTGTCTTTCTACGAGGAGCTGCGTAAGATGTTTTTATCTCCCATATAAATCTTTTAATGTTGTTGAACAAGTGGAAAGTCCAGTGCAATGACTGGTGGTTTTTCCATATAAAGTTCCTATCTTGCACCACAGCAGCTTAAAAAGTGTTGGGTTTGATACATTCTACGTTGCGAGAAAGGATCTTCTTTATGAAAAAACCACCAGTCATTGCATTGGACATTCCATGAGTTCAACAAGATTAAAAGAGAGATAAGATGAGGCAGAAGCAGGTGAAAACAGGAAATAGAGGAATGTCCATCTGTCTTGCCCTTTGACATGAATGTTTGTGAAGAAGAGATGGATGGGAAAAGCAAGACATGGCAGTTGGTGGTTCTGGTGATGACAGAGAAGTGACCAACACAACAACGTCTTGGCCCAAGAGGAGTCAAGTCATTGATTTCCTGTTTTCGTCAGTTTTTTCCTCGCTTTGCGTTTCTACGAGGAGTTGTGAAAGATGATTTTATCTCCCATATAAATCTTTTGATGGTGTTGAACCAGTGGAACGTCCAGTGCATGACTGGTGGTTTTTCCATGAACAAGTTCCTATCTTGCAACATAGCAGCTTAAAACGTGTTGGGTTTGATACATTCTAACAGCTTTCTATATTCCTCATTAAATCGCAGCCGTCCCTCCGGCATTGTATGCCCAGCTAATATCACCCCTCCCTCTCCCGTCTGGTTGATTTGACTTTTAGCTTTAGGGATGGCTGAAAGTTCTTGATGCTTCCAGTTTTGGAGCCATTCCTTCTCTTCTATGTGCTAGAGCAGTGGTTCCTAACCACGGTCCTCAAGTACCCCCAACAGGTCAGGTTTTCCAGATATCCGAAGCACAGCACAGGTGATATGATTTGCTGTTCAGTGATTGCAGGATTCAATCTGCATTTCCCCAAGGCAATCCTTAAAACCTGGCCTGTTGGGATACTTGAGGGCCGCGGTTGGGAACCACTGAGCTAGAAGGTCGACTTTGAGTTGTCTACATGCACTGCTCTACTTTCAGCCCCCATTATCCATTAAAAAGGAAGAAAATCTTTGAATAATCCGGACGATCCATGGACCATTTCCGGAAATCAGAACAATCCATGACGTGTCGTGATCCTGATGCAGATTTTGGGCCTTTTTCTGCCATGAATAAATCAGTGTGAAGTAACAACCACTTAAAGCAAAATGTGTTATTTCTACTTTTTTGGAACAAGCCAAGTCTTTCACCACACGCAGATTATGCAGATTGCCTGTAATGAAACAAACTTCAGTGCCGCTATGTAACAAATGGAAATTTCCGTGAGTGTGAGTTACTGCACAGTTAATTACGGCTGCCCTGTCCCCAGCGCGCCGGGCTTTGGTTAAAATGTACTTTTTTCCAGTCTGTGGACATACATACGTAGAAGATTACAGTAATTAGGATTATTTTAATGGCATTTCTACCTGCATGATAATTATGGACATTCAAGCACCATCGATCAGCGGTTGAAAGGTGACCACAGGAGTAAAAGGTTTATCAAAGACACGGAAATGAATTTATTGTTCGTTAATAGTGGGCTCGGGGTAGGTCTTAATCAATGGATGCTAATTATTTCATATGGCTGTTTGCTATTGGGCTCTAATCATGTTTTTACCGCACAGTTTGGAGAAAGAGAGCGTTTTAATGGTATCCTGCTGGCGGAGACTAGGAATTTACCTTTTCTATTAATTCTTTGTTTATGTTCGACCTATCATTGTTGCAATACATTGCTTGTGATCAAACTCTGAACTGTTTATCTCTCTATCATCTATCTACATATCTATCTATTTCTATCTATGTGTAGGACCTACTCTGACGAGATGTGGCGACAATGTGGAAGTTTATGCAATGTTTCACAACTATCAGGGTGATTCAAAGAGATCCGAATTGCTTGAGAAAGGTAACCAAACGCTGAAAATCAGAGTTCGGTTACCTTTCCTGGCCATTCGGCTATCCAGAGAGCTGGCAATTCACAAATCCTGGCGAATTGCCTGCACATACGGTGCCTGTTCGGTGCCTGGTCGAGGGCAGTGAAATCCCCATGAAAAAGCACTGCTTTGGCTATTCAGAGAACACAAACCAGCAGTGAAAGGTTCACCTAATGCCCTGCCATTCGGTGGTTTAATTCGGCAAGTTTATTCTAGGGATGTGCGTTTCGGGTTTCGGAATTTCGGAATTTTCACGAAATTTCCCGATTCGTGTTTTCGGATGCGGCCGATTATCCTAAAATTTTTAGATCCGAAAATGGCAGATCCGAAAAGTTTTCCGAGCCGAAACGAAATATTTTCTGAATTTTCGAATGTACTTGAAATGTGTCAAATCGAAATTTATTGCTTTGAAACGAGGAGAACAGACGTTCCGAAAAAACGAAAATTTCCGAAAATACGAAGAGTCGATACAAAAAACGAGCTAAGTGACACGAAAATACGAAAAATGGTCGAAATTCCGAAAAAAAAATGTACACGAAAAACGAGTTGAGCCGAACCGAATCGAAACAGAAATCGATCGAAACGAGCCGAATCGAAAAGTTTAAAAATCCGAAAAATCGAATCGAATCGAACCGAAAAAAAAATCGGTGCACAAGCCTAGTTTATTCAGGAGAATCCCATGGGCTTCAATGTTAAAAATATTCCCGTTTTAATTCAATATTAGACATGTGAACAGCACAAAATTTCTTTTTGGACGAAAGAATTCGTCCTAAAACGCAATTTATTTAGTTGCTAAAGATATTCATTTTCAGTTCTTTAGTATGAAAACGAATTTCGCTCATCCAAAAACCAGCAGATACAATTAATATTGTAGTGGTGGCTCCTTAGAGGGCTGAGATTGGCTGCTTGTTACAGTATCTCTCACTCTCAGCACAATGTGTCAGGCAAAGCTGTTAGAGTAGCTGACTGCTGCTCATCACAGCGTTCAAAGTTTCAGTAAAACTAGTAAATAATATTTTTATATATAAGAGGTTATAACAATATTATTTCCTTGTTTTACTGAAACTCTGAGTTCTGTGATGAGCAGCAGTCAGTTACTGTAACAGCTGAGCCTGATACATTGTAATTAGAGATAATGTAATAAGCAGCCGATCTCAGTGCTCACAGCCACTGGATTTAAAAGGCTAAAAAAAATGTTCCTCTCTGTATAATGTATATAACATCCTCCTGCATTAATTAATACCCCTCTCTGTATAATGTATATAACATCCTCCTGCATTAATTAATACCCCTCTCTGTATAAAACATACTCCATAATTAATTAATGTCTCTCTCTGTATAGAACATCCTCATTGCTGGTCTCCTTCACTCATCAATGTAATATTACAAAAAGAAATGAGACTAACAGGGTTATTCAGAGAGCGTGAAAAGTAGGCGAATGACTGGAGAATGAAAAATTCTAGGTCAAAATAGCCGATTTGGAAAGTGAGATGAAAGGGAGAATTTTTCTGGTTTGGCTATTTTGACCTAGAATTTTTCATTCTCCAGTCATTCTCCTGCTTTTCACGCTCTCTGAATAACCCTGTAAATTGTAATGCATTTTCCTTTTGTTTCTTTCGTTTTTTGGACCAAGCAGTTTCGTATCTCTTGAGTCATACGAAAGCTAAATTATCCCAAAATTCGGACTAAATCATTTTAGTACTAAAACTAATGCACATGTCTATTAAATATATAATAAACCGTTCATTATAAAATTCTGCAGTAAAGAGTCTCTTTATTTATAGATTTTGTAGGATATTTTAACCTTTTTTTTTTAAAGTCCGATTTTTTTTTTTAAGTTTACTTAGTTTTTCTGTAACAGCCCTCTTTATTATCATTCCCTGGACCTCCTGTGTAAATTTCAGACATTTTCTCTCAGTAGTTTCTTTGCAAACAGTGTTTCACTTTTCAAACATTCATACAAACTGTTTTCCTAATTTATTCACTTCACTCTGTCTGCGGTCTCGGCTTTTTCCGGCAGCTTCGCTGCGTGTGATCGGCTCCTGCTCGGGTTTTTCCGTGGTTTTCCGCAGGTTAATCCAGATGTTTTTGAGGGTTTTCGGCGTGCATTCGCTGGGTTTTGCGGTTAGTTTTCGTCAGGTTTGCGCCGGCCTTTTCCTGCAATTCAGGGACCCTGTGGTGCTTGCTGAATACACTGTAGGGTCACCGAAATGGGATTGGCAAAAGGAACCGAATTGAAGAGAACGAAAAGTCACCGAACGTGCGGTGACTTTTCGAATCTCTTTGAATTACCCTGTATAAGTAAAAATAATCTCCATTGTTTTATCAAAGTTATGTGTTTTAAAAATAAAAAGTAAACCTTTATAAAAATGGATTGTACTGCGTTTGGTTTGTGGCATGTTAACTGTATATAGGTGGTGGCTGCTAAAGCTTTAAGGATGGAGAAGACCAGAAAATTGATTCCCACCAAACTGAGCATGTCAGAAGTGGCCTCAGCAGGGACAGATTTCACAAATGCCCCATGTTCTTGACATACTCAGTCTTGCTTAACATGAAAACCAGATATTTATTTATTGCCAGGCAGGTGCGTTCTCTACTTAAAGATAAGCTCACAACTCTTTGTAGTTGTATTTGTAGTAAAGTCAGTTTATTATTATCTTATTATAAGATCTATTTTTTGCAAAGCAACTGAGTGTGGTGCAAACTTTAGTGCTTCATTATTGGAGGCTATAAAGAGAAACCCTTTCTCTTTCCCTATTTTGGACTCTGAACCTCATGTTGTAATGTCTGTTAACTTCAAGAATATTAAATACTTCCACAGAGTACATTGGTTATCTGGTTACAATGGCTCCTGTCATGGGGTGGGATATATTGTCACAAGGTGGGATATATTGTCACGGGGTGGGATAAATTGTCATGGGGTGGGATATACTGTCATGGGGCGGGATATATTGCCATAGGGTGGGATATAATGTCACTGGGTGGGACATATTGTTGTGGGGTGAGATATTATGTCAGGGGTGGGGTGTATTATCACGGGGTGGGGTATATTGTCACGGGGTGGAATATATTGTCACAGGGTGGGGTATATTAAGAGAAAGTGGACAGTCAGTTCTTGAACTTCATGTGGTGGAAACTGGAATAATGGACAAAAAGATCTGAGTGACTGTGACATGGCTAAATAGTGACGGCCAGATGCCTGGGACAGAGCATCCCCAAAAAAACAAGTCTTGTGGGGTGTGCTCAGTATGCAGTGGTTAGTACCGTCCAAAAGTGGTGCAAGGAAGGACAACAGGTAAAACGGTGTCAGGGTCATGGTTGCCCAAGGCTCATTGATGCACGTGGGGAGCGAAGGTGAGTCCGTCTGTTCCCATCACAGAAGAGCTACTGGAGCTCAAATTGCTGAACAACCTAATGCAGGCCATGATAGAAAGGTGTTAGCATACACGTGACCCGCACCACCTGCCTAGAGATTGCTCCAGATCACGTAACCCCCTTCATAGTCATGGTGTTCCCTGATGGAAGTGTCCCCTTTCAGCAGGATAATGTCCCTACCACACTGCAAAAACTGCTCAGGAATCGCATGAAAAACATGACAAAGTTTTCAAGGTGTTGCCTTGGCCTCCAGATTCCCCAGATCTAAATCTGATCGAGCATCTGTGGGATGTGCTGGAAAAACAAATCCCATCCATGAAGGTCCAACCTCACAACGTGCAGGACTTAAAGGATTTGCTGCTAATGTCTTGGTGCCAGATCCCATAGGACACGTTCAGAGGTCTTGTGGAGTCCATGCCTCGACACCTCAGCACGAGAGGGACCTACACGATATTAGGCAGGGGCTTTTAATGTTGTAGCTGTTAAGTATATATGGTGCAACATGAAGCAGTGGTGCTTGTGTTTGTTGGTTTTTTTTTTCCATCCATAATATATTTGTACAATGGTAAACTCAACATTCTAGACCAATGACAATAGTTTGGGCCATAGAATTCTGTCCCTTCCATGATTAATTGTATTTTATTGACTTTCAAAGCGCTTTCACTTTATAGTAAACTAAATGAGACATACCATTTTCCATCTCTCATATATTCAGATTTCTGGGCAGATTACAGTTTTGCAGGTGCTTGTGAGCCGGCAGGTTGTTTCTAGAATGTTTATTTCAAACATGTTATAAAGGAAGCTGTTACTGTAACAGAATATGTCTCCAGGTAATTGTCCAACAAGACCGAGCACTTTGCCGTCCCGCGAGACGTTAAGGACCCTGGATAGCAACACCTGTATCAACATACATGAGCAAGGCAAGTGAGGCCATGGAGGAATCCTTACACATCGCAAGTGTTTCTATCTCTTTCCACTTGTCACCAGGAAAACAACAAACAGCTTCACAGTTCCCACCACTGTAGCCTGGGACCAGATCTTCCATTTAGAAGATGTTTATCATGATGTGACGAGACAGGTTCAGCCAACTTTCTCGTGTTTTCCCCCAGATCGGAGCTCGAGTAGGAGAGAAGACGTTTGCTTGTGTGTTACTGGCTCCTAATGGCAAAGTTTTTTTGAAAGTCCTAAAAAACCACCGAGCCGTGAAGAAGTAAGGCCAATCCAAGAGGATAACGTACCCTTTTTGCAAAAGAAGAAGAACCCTTGATGTTTGTCCACTTTCTACCGAAAATTCAAGTTTATTTCCTGCCTTGAAAAGCTAAAGCTGAGAATCGAGAGGATGGAGGTTGTTATAGCTCAATCACCCCGGCAGTACTGCTACATGAGGTTTGACCACAGGGTGTTAGGTGGCAGATTTTATGGTGTGTTAAGGTGGGGGACATGGGATACACCACTTCAAGGTACCAATGTAACTTCAAAGTCCTTAGTACATGATTTCCATGAATGTGTGACCAAGGCTGAACATGTGCTGCTGACATGTGGAGAATTAAAGGAACACTCTCACTTACATAAGTTGTAACTCTCGCCTTGCAGTCCATCACTCTCACCTAGCAGTCCATCACTCTCACCTAGCAGTCCATCACTCTCACCTTGCAGTCCATCACTCTCATGTAGCAGTCCATCACTCTCACCTAGCAGTCCATCACTCTCACCTTGCAGCCCATCACTCTCACCTTGCAGTCCACTCTTGTTTCCACCCCGACCCTTCTAGATTGTAAGTTCCCACGGGAATAGGGCCCTCGTTAACTCCTGTACTGGTTTATCAAAATGTTGTTCAATGTATTGTAACCCTGTCTATGTTGTGCCCATTGTACAGCACTGCGGAATATGCTGGCGCTTTATATATAAAGAATAACAATACATACTAATAATAATAATTACTTGTGCATGACGAGCAAAACCACCTTATAAAACACAAGCTGATGTTTATTCTTTGTTTTGAAGTATTTGCACTTAAAAAGAAAAAGATAACGTTTTTTATCTCCTTTTTTCATTTTGTGGAATTTTCCCACGATGCAACATTTACCAAAATATGTGCAAAACTTTCACTTTACTGCTGGTGTTTATATATAATATAATATAATCTATTATATAATCTACAGTGTTTAACAGTTAATGAGGTGGAGGAGGGAATGTTTAGATAAGGCTGCAGGAGGTCTATTGTTCTCCAGGCTGCCCGAGATAAGAGGTGGCAGCTGAATGAGAGAAGACAGGGTGCTTAAAAGGCTTCTAAATTACCCCTGGTGATGTCCTTTGAATACATCCCACACAATACAATGATGTGAGTCCATGACTGACCTATTCACTCCATTCTATGACCAAAGCCACAGAGTGAGGAGCAAGTGATGGAAAAATACTGGGGGGAAGTTTACAACACAAAATATCACACAATGGATGCACCCAGTGACACATATAGAGGAAAATATCACACAATGGATGCTTCCAGTGACACATATAGAGGAAAATATCACACAATGGATGCACCCAGTGACACATATAGAGGAAAATAAGACACAATGGATGCGCCCAGTGACACATATAGAATAATATATCACACAATGGATGCACCCAGTGACACATATAGAGGAAAATATCACACAATGGATGCACCCAGTGACACATATAGAGGAAAATATCACACAATGGATGCTTCCAGTGACACATATAGAGGAAAATATCACACAATGGATGCTTCCAGTGACACATATAGAGGAAAATATCACACAATGGATGCTTCCAGTGACACATATAGAGGAAAATATCACACAATGGATGCGCCCAGTGACACATAAAGAGGAAAATATTATTTTAACTAAACTTACAAGAGAAAAACAAAGCACATGTAAGATATCAGCAACATAAATAAACACAATAAGGACATTTCATTTTTTGGTGGTACTGGCCCTTTAAGTTTAAGCCATAAAACATTTATTTGTATCATGTACATTACACAGAGACAAGTTTCTATGACAACATCTACCTTATTGCTGACTACATTTCCAATTCCGACATTAGTGACATCCAACAAGTGGAATTGCTTTACGTCTTATCCAAGAAGAAGCGAAACAGTACAAAACAACTAAAACTCTTAAGACACAAGTGCGTTTTGCTTCCTATAGACTTATATCCCTATATATTCTTACACAATTCGCACAGTCGCTCTGAAGTGGCAGTGTCATCTCCCTTTTCCCAGGAGAGTTATAATGTCATTGCAGAAACACCTACAGACAGCAGATATTGAATATAAGGTGTATGGAGACGCAGCAAAGCGTTAATACCTCTGCCTTAGAAATAAAGGCCTCTATTACACGCTTCACGCAAATGCGCTCGCGCAGCGCAATTTTTTTTTTTTTCGCACGGAAAAAAAACATTAGCGCGCGCAAATTAACGCGGTATTACGATCCGAGCGCAGTTTCTCAGTCTTCAACTTTTTTCGAGCGCAAATCCAACGCGCAAAGCTGGGCACAAATGACCGTTGCGTGCAGGAATCGGTGGGCAGACTGTTTTTTCATGGGATTCAGCCAATCAGAATTAAGAACCACCATTTGCTAGGTTTTGGTTGTTGCGCCTGTCACAGTCAATCTGCGTATATGTGCTGCAACAAAAATAAAAAATTAAACAATTTACTAATTTTACTGTTTGGGTATGTGTAGAATGTGTACCTGTACTGTGCTGCATTTTTTTTTTGCGCAGGTTCATTTCGTTTCAGCCAGAACGTTCAGATTGTAAATTAACAGCAGGTTTTCAAAGACGTTAAAATGATGCGCGCAAACGTCGTGCGTTACATTTTGCGCTAAGATTGTAATACCACGCGCGCATACGCGTACTAACGCATTGGCGCTCACAATGTTAAGTATAAGATGAGCGCAGGAACTTGCACTCACGCTGGGTTCGCGCAGGGTCACTCGTGTTGGACGTTAATTTTTAGAGGTTTGGAGTGTGCCTGATATGTAGGCAGTTCTCTTTATTGTAGCAGGAAATTGCCTGTTTGAAGTCTGAGATTTGTAAATTATCTGTTAGACAAACTCAGGCTATGACTGTTACAAAGCCACTGCCACAGAGGCCTCCTAGGAGCGGCAGATGGATTACTGTAGGAGCAGGTAGACTTAGAGTTGTGAATAGAAGGCATGTCCCACAGTCTGTGGCTCTTCTTATTTCTTTTGAGGCACTTTCAGAGTGTAGTGGTAAGACGGAAGTAGGCTCAGACACCAAAGTTGAGGAACCACCATCCCCTATGCCTAAGGTATGCAAGACTGCAAAAAAAGGACAAAAAGGAAAAGGTGGGACTTGATAGAAGGCAATGGTTGCTGGGTGATAGCTCTAATTGGAGCAGAAAGGAACTGTATAAAAAAGATGGTTTGCATCTTACTCATAGGGGAACATATGCTCTCAGTGAGAAGTTCAAAGGTTTCACAAAGAAATATTTAAACTAGGAGGGGGGACAAAAGGGTAAAAAACAATCTGCCTGATTGTCCCCCAAAACTAAATCTGAGGGTGCAAGCAACATGCGGGGTAAAAAATGACAAGCTCAGAGTCGTGTCTATAAATGCTTGCAGTTTAGTCAATAAAATCAATGAACTGGAGGCAATGAAGGCAGCTGAAAAAGTAGATTTAGTGGCGGTTACTGAGACATGGTTCAGTGAGAAAAATAACTGGGACATAACAATACCGGGGTACTCTTTAGATAGAAAAGACAGAGAAGGTAGGAAAGGAGGAGGAGTGGCCCTGTATGTGAAAAACAACATAAAAACGAACCAAATAAAAGTGAGCGAGGCGAACATAGAGTCAGTTTGGGTTACGCTAACATTTGGCGATCATACAGTAGCTCGTGTAGGTGTGATCTATAGAACCCCTGGACAAGTAGAAGAGCTAGATAATCTGCTGCTTGAGGAAATAGCAAAAATGGCAATGAAGGGGGAAGTTATTATCATGGGGGACTTTAATCTTCCTGATGTGAACTGGAAAACCAAAACAGCTGGGTGCACCAGGAGTACAAATATTCTAAACTCCCTACTGGGATTATCTCTAACACAAGTAGTTGAGGAGCCGACCCGTAAAGAGGCCATATTGGATTTAATACTCACAAATGGAGGTTTGGTATCAGACGTTGTTGCAAGTGAAAATTTGGGATCTAGTGATTACCAGTCAGTGTGGTTTAATATAAGAACAGGGATGGAGAAGCACCACACAAAAACAAAAGTTTTAGACTTTAAAAAAACAGATTTTTCTAAAATGAGATTTTGTGTGAATGAGTCATTATCAGACTGGAGGAGTTTAAAGGGAGTCCAGGAGAAATGGGATTATTTAAAGGAGGCATTATTGAAGGCCACAGGCAATTGCATTCGGCTTGTTAGCAAAAACAAAAAAGGGAAGAAACCACTGTGGTACTCTGCAGAAGTGGCCAAAATAATGAAGAACAAAAAGATAGCATTCAATAATTATAAAAAAACTCAAAGTGAAGAAGATAGGCAAACCTATAAGATTAGGCAGAAAGAGGCAAAGCAATTTATAAGAGCTTCCAAAGAACACGCAGAAGAGAAAATAGCTCAGTCAGTAAAAAAGCGGGACAAAACATTTTTTAGATACATAAATGAGAAAAGAAAAGTAAAACAAGGATTAGTTAGATTAAAAACAAAGGAAGGAAGGTATGTAGAAGAGGATGAAAGTCTCGCTGACTGCCTCAATGAATATTTTTGTTCAGTCTTTGCAGAAGAAAAGGAAGGAAAGGGACCTAAGTTAGGAGGAAACACTAAAGAGACATTTACATATGAGTTTACAGAGGAGGAGGTTCTACAGCAGCTGTCTAAAGTAAAGACAAATAAGTCAATGGGGCCTGATGGGATCCACCCTAAATTATTAAAAGAGCTCAGTGATGTAATAGCAAAACCATTAACAGATTTATTTAACCTATCCTTGCTAACGGGAGTCCTCCCAGAAGACTGGAAATTAGCAAATGTTGTGCCCATTTACAAGAAGGGTAGTAGGGAGGAATCGGGGAACTATAGGCCAGTTAGTCTTACGTCAGTAGTGGGGAAATTAATGGAAACCATGTTAAAGGAAAGGATTGTTGAACATCTAAAAACACATAGATTACAGGATCAGAAACAACATAGGTTTACCTCATGGAGATCATGCCAAACTAATCTTATTGATTTTTTTGATTGGGTAACAAAAATAATAGACACAGGTGGTGCAGTAGACATTGCTTATTTAGATTTCAGTAAGGCTTTTGATACTGTTCCGCATATAAGGCTTATCAATAAATTGCAATCTTTGAGCTTGGATTCCAATATTGTTGAATGGATTAGGCAGTGGCTGAGTGACAGGCAACAGAGGGTTGTGGTAAATGGAGTTTATTCGGCGCAAGGTCTTGTTACCAGTGGGGTACCTCAGGGGTCAGTACTTGGACCTATTCTCTTTAATATTTTTATTAGTGATATTGCAGAAGGTATTAAAGGTAAAGTATGTCTTTTTGCTGATGACACAAAGATTTGCAACATGGTTGACTTTCCTGGAGGGATTAGCCAAATGACAAATGATTTAGGTAAACTAAAAAAATGGTCGGAGCTGTGGCAATTGAGTTTTAATGTGGATAAGTGCAAGATAATGCACCTGGGACGTAAAAACCCAAGTGCTGAATATAGAATATTTGATACAGTCCTAACCTCAACATCTGAGGGTTGAGATTTAGGGGTTATTATTGCAGAGGATCTAAGGGTAAGTAGTCAATGTAATAGAGCAGCAGGAAATGCTGGCAGAATGCTTGGCTGTGTAGGGAGAGGTATTAGCAGTAGGAAAAGGGAAGTGCTTATGCCACTGTACAGAGCACTGGAGAGACCTCACTTGGAGTACTGTGTGCAGTACTGGAGACCGTATCTCCAGAAGGATATAGACATCTTAGAGAGAGTTCAGAGAAGGGCTACTAAAATGGTGTACGGCTTGAAGGAGAAAAGTTACCAGGAAAGGCTTCATGATCTTAACATGTATAGCTTGGAAAAAAGACGAGACAGAGGGGATATGATAGAAACCTTTAAATACATAAAGGGAATCCACAAGGTAGAGGAAGGGAGTAGATTTAAAAGGAAACAAAGTAGCAAAACAAGAGGACATAGTCTTAGATTAGAGGGGCAAAGGTTTAAAAGTAACATCAGGAAGCATTATTTTACTGAGAGGGTGGTGGATACATGGAACAGCCTTCCAGTTGAAGTGGTAGAGGCCAAAACAGTGATTGAATTTAAGCAGGCATGGGATAGGCATAAGGCTATCCTAAACAAAAGATAAATCCAGGTAAAGTATCCATGTAATTGGGCAGACTAGATGGGCCGAAAGGTTCTTATCTGCTGACATTTTCTATGTTTCTATGTTAACACGCATCGTTTGCGCGAACGTCGTAAATGTTTTTTTCCTCGCGCAAATGCGCATTTACGTGCGCGCAAATGCGCTGCGCGAAGAGTGTAATAGGGGCCAAAGTGTTTTCAGTATGATCGTAACAGGAACATAAGTTGCCCGTACCTTTGGTGCAGAACGTTCAGATTACTACTGCACTGAATGATCAAGGCGAGGTTAGATTTTGTGGATGAACATTCCTGGGGTCTTACTACATAACGACCCCTCCCTTTCTCTCTTACATTTCAATAAAAGATGGGTGCGAGCTCTAAGCAGCGTGCAGACATGATAACATCATGTGTGTGACATCTCTGCTTCCCAATATCGGAAAGGCCATTCAGAGGGAAGGCAAGGTGGACGGAGTTGCCGGCCCTGGCTGATGTATCGAAGTTCCTCTGTTTATGGTCGATTTCCTAGGCTGACAATAGAGGTTCCCCTTTAAGGGTTGATTGTTTATTGTGTCCAGTTCAGATGGAGATTTTTATCTAACATTAGGTCTCAGAAATCAACATTTTGTTAAAGAAATGTTTTTTTATAGCAAAAACTTTCAAAAAGTTACATTTTTGACAAAGTAAAATAGAAAAGCTTTGTGATCTAGTCTTGCAACATCTTTCTCATGTACAAAGTCCTTTTTAAATGACAAAAAAATTATTTATTTTCATAGTTTTGGATGGAGATGCACTTGGACTTGTTTTGTCCTTGGAGTTTTGGATATTATGTTTTGTCCATTATTTATCACCACTCATGGATTGAATCACTGAACCAATGCCCTGAATGTTCTGACAATAGAAAGTCCCAAACCAGCCCCTTCCAAAAAACAACAACAACAACAAAAAGCTGACATTTTTCAAAGGAATGTATCACATATAAGATGGTTTCAAAAATAATGATTTATATGCTGCGATTGTAGTAGACACTTGTGTCTGGTGCATGTTGCGTCCATACTTCAGAGAAATAACTCTGCAAAAAAAGTATCAGGGTTATTCAGAGAAAGGTGAAACTCTGGAGAACTTTTGGAAAAGTGAAAATTCTAGGTCAAAATAGCTGATTTGGAAAGTGAGATAAATGGGAGAATTTTTCTGGTTTGGCTATTTTAACCTAGAATTTTCACTTCTCCAAACGTTCTCCAGAGTTTCACCTTTCTCTGAATAACCCTGTATTGTTTTTCATGATGAACTAAGTAGGGTGACTCATATATCAATTGGTTGACTTGCAAATCATCTTCACAGTCCAAAAATCGTGGTCAAAGGGCAGCCAAAGGTTGGGACAGGTAGAGTTTGCTTGAGGTCGAAGAAACAAAGTCAAATCTGGCAACAAGATAGCAATGGATGAAGCACACAGTAGCTAGGAACAAGGAATGACAGGTGACCACCTCACCTCTGGAGGTTTTGGTTTATATAGGAAGCAGGGAAGGTGAACATCACCCTTGGGGAAGGACTGTAGGCTCCAGCCAGAGCCTCCATAGGCATGAGGGAGCGTTCAAATACCATGGCAGTCTTTCCTCAGCCAACCTGGTTAGGAGGCACACCCCCTCAATGGGTTTATTCATCCCCTGGCTCCCGATGAAAGAGGCCATGGCCCCACACCAGTCACAAACATCCTTCACCATGTTATACGACCGCCACCAGGCTGGGCTGAGAGAGAGACCCAGGTTGGATGGCCAGGAGGACCCAATGTGCCACAAGCACCACACAGCTGCCCCAGACCAAAGCCAATGGACTGGAGGTCCATCGCCGTGATGTCCAGCATGCTGGGTCCCCTAAACCCACAGAGGTGCGACCTGATAGAAACAGAGTAGCAGGCAGTGAACAGTCACAGAGATATTACAATCATATATTCTATATCTCCTAAAATGATCATTTCTGTATGGGCCCAACCATATCTTCACACGGTCAGATTATTCTAAGCATATGCCACGTGATCTGAGATCACCATTAATAGGTTTCAAATGTCTTGCCGTAGCATGAGCTCCATGTTATGAAATGCGTCTGGATTCATCTAAAGTGTATAAATTTAGAAATATAACTGTACATCAAAGAACAGAATGAACTATTGCCGTAATTCTAGTTATTGAACATGCCACAGCCCTCGGTGTGATGGAAACCATGACTAAATTAAGAGCCGAAGCTCATAGGAATTCTCATAGTTACATTGTTTCTTCTTTCCTCTTCATTTATTCCTTACTGTCCGTGTTTGAACATCAAGACACCTCCATGCTTTTCTTTTTCAGGCGGACCAAATTGCTAATTTTCTACAAAATCAAGCTTCCTCACTTGCTGTTTATGATGGGATATAACGGGAAGCCTTCCTGAAATTGCCATGTGTTGCAATTTATTTACTCCTTCCGCTGGTTTGTTTTAGTATCCATCGGAGAGTTATTGGCCTGGAGAGAAAAGGGATGATTTCAATGTGCCATGGACGTCTTTTAAGGGTAAGGTCACGGGGAGAGAAAAAAATCCAATAAAACACTTAATTCCATGGTACTTAAGAGATGAGCAGGACAAATGCTACGTCTCCCCAAAGACCTTCTTGCTTTGGTTTATTATTAATATTGGGTCAGCCAACTTTGAAACAGTGAAGGTTATTGAACGAGCCACTGTCCCAGTTTCTTTATTAAGCCTCAGATTTTTGTTTGCTGCACTCTGCTTACATCCTTCATATTTTTTCCATGAACAATGACGTTGTTCACTTTTTTTACAGACGATCAACCTCTTACCGCTTCGGTCGGACTAAACTGTCCTGGCAACGGGTGGGCCTAAATGTTGCATGTGGCATAGCACACCCCACAGCTTTCTGACAACTCCTACGACCCGTCTCCCTTCCCTGTAGCTGATCAACATCATTTACTGCAGAGGGACTGTCCCACTGCAGCCAATGATGGTGATGGGCCACATGGAAGGGTGGAGGGCCACAGGAGCTGCCAGGAAGCATTGGTACTTGCCACGTGGCATTTAAGCCTGCCTGTCTCTCGGCAGACCCCCTGTGGTTACGGTTTAAGGGTTTGGAAACATAAGTAAAGGGTGATTATTGTTCTAAGGAACCTGGAATTTTCCACCTTTCCTTCATGCTTTCTGATGGATGCCATCATAAGTTGTTTGTGCTTGCAATTGCAGGTTTGCAGGGGATTGGTTCCACCTAGAATCTGAGCTCAGCGAGCACTGATCTCAGGTACTGGATATCAGGACTCTCTGTACCCGGCTCCACCCAATGGCTGCCAATGTAATCGGCATTGAGAAGCACCAGATTGACTGGAGGTGTGCACACAACAGATTGAAGGAGCTCAGTGCTTGAGATAAGGCAATGTTTTTTTAAAGAGTAAAGGGTTAAAATGGTAAAGATGGTGTCACGTTTCCACCTTCCAGCCAGACCCCCTGCTGGTGAGACCGATCTGGGACAGCTCTTGAGGTGTTCTGGGCTAGCCAGTCCAGGCTCTGAGCTCCTGGATTCCCTGTGGCTGTTTGGCCAGAAGTCACATGACCTGTCCTGTTCTCATAAATATGGCAACCAGTGCATCAGCTCCCTGCTCCTGGATGATATATTGTGATATCTGTTCTGTTACCCTGTGAATGTTCTTAGTCTGTTATTTACTTCTATTCTGGATTATCCCTGTCTGCTATTTTATGATTCTGTGTATGACTATTGCCTTGTATTCTTGACTATTCTCTTGTCTGCTTCCTGTACCCTGTATATTGATATCCTGTGTACCGACCTTGGCTTTTCTGACCTGTACTCCTGGTTTATGATCCCTGACATACAATACTCTGGTATTTTGACCTTCTGGCATTCTCTAACTACTCTTGATATTCCTATTTATGTTCTGTGTGTCCTGTTTTCTTGTCTTTGTGTATTTGCCCAGCAGCATATTATAGTCTGTGTTAGAGGCCAGATTAAGGACCTCATTCTAGTTTAGGGTTCTGTGTTTGCTGCTGGGCATTTTGTATTGTTGTCTCTTACCTACCCCTGTTGTTATTGTGGTGTTTATTTATTGCCCCATATCCGGCATAGATTTAGAAGACCACTATAAGGACCTTACCCCAGTGCAGGGTTTCCTCTTGTGTGTGTATCCTAGTTCTGTCATTCATGTTCAGTATCTGTGTATATTCTGTGTGCTGTGATCTGCACCACACAGCCAGCAACAAACCTGCCTAAAGGGTTTAACAACACCCAGTATAAAGGGCCCACCATGACTCCAGCCAGGTGCCCCCGTGACAGAGGGTTGCATAGGGGGTCATGCCACGAATGTCAACAGAAGCAGGAGTCGGAGTTGGGACATAGCTGGTTAGTAAGATGCATGCATTAAGAGCATGAGAAGACCACAGACTCCTATTAAACAAGGATAACTCACTGAAGGTTGGGAATAAATAATGGAGGGAAACGAGGAAAAAGGCTTATTTTAACATAATGATACAATTCATGAAAAGGCACTATAATCTACTCTTTATGAAAACGTGATATGGCTTCCTGTGGAGTGGCCCCATGCCTGGTCCACGTATCTGAGGCAGAGCGTCATCTGTTGGCCAAGCATCTATTGAACGTGATTTAAGCACACGGAGGAATTAGTGAGGTGCAGTTGCTTTTCTTTGCCTGAATTGCATCTGTCTTCTAATAATGCTTCGTATCATTGTGAGGATTTGTGTTCACGAGCTCCGTCATTTAAAACCAGTCCTGAAACACAATACGACTCCAATATATAGATTTTTTTTGTAGGCTCGAAAGAAGCCTAATGTTACAATTACCATCGCAGTCTTTGCCGGCGTCGTGCTTTACAGCGTTGCAATTCCAGATACTAATTTGCTCGGGTAAACCAACAAGAGAGGCAGCGCGGCGGGAGTAGGGGCTTAACACATGCAGCACAGAGCCGTCATTGTCGACTCACTAGACGCATTGTGAAAAGCAATCAAACCCATCACTTCATCCACAATCAAGCCATTCTTGTCATTTGGGGGAAGGAAGAAAAAAAAAACTAATCCTAAAGCACCTCCATTACTTCTTTTATAAACTTCACAATATTTTACAACTGTATGGTTTTAAAAAAACAGAAAAAAAAACATTCTACAGTTTCCATGGATACCGAAGACCTCTAACCCCACATCCCTTAGGGGTGTCAATGCATCGGCATAGGAGGCCTTAGTAGAGATCTGCAGGCAGCGAGTTATTTCTGCACAAAAGGAGAATTTTGGTGGAAAAAAGATCTGTTTTCGGGTTTCTGAAATTCTCTTTTATTTATTCAGTAGGAGGTTTTGAGAGGATAATAAAAAAGGTTTCTGGACCTGAAGACTTAAAGGTGACCCCGATCTGAAAGTGAATACAGATGAGAGTCATAAAAACAAGTCGGTGAAGCCCGAAATAATGTATGTTTTTGTGGAATAAAAGCTCACCGGCTTGTGACTAGCGTACTTACCTCATTGTAACAAAGTGACACGAGTGGGAGCAGAACATTGGATCTCCATGAGTTATATTTATAACACAGGAATGGGAAAAGGAAATGGACATGGTGTCTCAGCATTGTACCTCACCCATGATGCCTGCAATAAAGGACCTGTCATTAAGACATTACTGGGATCAAATGTGTTCCTCAGCAGCAGCGGCTGATACATACTGATCTTCTGCCATTGTTGTATCCAAGCCCACTTGTAACAGACCCCTCTGTCTGCCTGCCCTGCTCTCCAGACACTCGCTCACTAAGATTGGCCCGGCATTCGAATCACTAACCGATTCAATACCTCGAGCGGCCGATCCGTTCTTTTCGATAGTTCCGGCCGATCCAATCTAACAGATGGAGTTCAGATTGATGCTAAGTGTCTTCCCAGGTTAGAGGGTTGTCGTTCTGAATGAGACACCAGGCAAGCTGCATGTTCAAACAGGAGACTGTTTTATTCAGCACAAAACATGGGTATTTATGGTATGGTCTTCAAACTTCCCTCAGCAACCGATAACAGGGTGAAGCACACAAATTCCTAATCAGTGATCACACACAGCTATTTACATAAGCCATTGTCCCAATAAATCAGATTGGGACAGTGTTTGCCTGAGACAATGGTAGATTTAAAATATCCTCACACATGCAGCAGATAAACAGATAGACAATAGTATTCTTGCATAATCACACAAACATTCTGCACAATAAAAAATTGTATGAAGGAAGGGAATAAATGCTGTTTACGGGGAATAAGTCCTAAAACAGCGGAACACAAAGGGAATAAAGTCTGTCTGTGGTTTCAAGCAGAGGAGCGCCATGTCAGGTCCGTGACACCACTATTATCCTCTAATGCAGCTTCAGACATTAGCAGCCAGGGGATCTACAGAGAAGGTATGGTTTTTGCCACCATGGTGCCACCATTGAGCAGGATTTGATTTTTTTTTTATTATTGACCCTTAACCACTTGGCTGCCAAGGACACGTCAGCGTGTCCTGCCAACTGCACCTCCTGTGCTACAGATGCACTGAGGCAGCAATCAGCCAGAATTCCGGCTGATTGCTGCCCCCCCGGTGCGAGCTGACATCTAGCATGTCAGCCCGGCACTCCGGGACGCCGGGGAGAAGATAGATGTCATTGCGGCGGCGCGGTGACATCTATTTCAGCCCCCCCCCGCGAGTGTGGAGGAGGTGCCTGAAAGGGAGGGTGGGAGGTCCTTCGGACCTCTCTCCCTCCCAATCGTGGGGGACCAAAGGCTGAAGGCAGGCACTGTTTGGAAGGGCACAGCCTGCCCTTCCAAACCGTGCCTGCCTTTAACCCCTTGGGTGCCGATCACGATTCGGCGCTGAAAAGCGCCAAATCGTGATCCTCTCCCGGAGCTGGCCGACATCTTGGATGTTGGCCAAGCTTCCGGAAATGCCCCCTGACGACTGGCGTCATCGTGCATAGCACGATGACGCCAGTCCTGTAGTTAACCCCTAACTGCCACCAATGGTGGAGATAGGGGGTTCCAATGAACCCCCTATCTCCTGATCCGTGGCAGCTAGGGGTTAATGTTTGGTATTGCTGGATCGGCCAGAGCAGCAATACCAAAAAAATAAATACAAAAAAAATATTTTAAAACATTATAAAAAAATAAATAAACAAGTTTTTTTTGTTTGATTTGTTAATGCAGCAATATTGTTCCCATTTCAATTATAATGTGAACAATGATGCTGCACGAACGATTTTTGTATGCGGTGCGTTTGTTAAAAATAGCGAAATTTTCCCCAAAAAAAAGGTAACAAGACCCAATATGTAATTTTTTTAACAAGCGCACCCCATAGAAAATATAACCGCAAACGATCGCATGTTAAAATGTGGAAAAAAACACTTTACACATTGTAAATTATTGAAAATTCTAATTTTATTGCATTTTTTGATATATTATACAGACAGGACATGACAGATACAGTACATATAATAATGACATATTATGAATCTGCCGAGTCCTTCCGGAAAGAACGATATATAATATGTCTGGGTCATATATTAAAATAAAGCTTCAAAACGTGGTTAAACGTGATGAGCGAAAGCGGTAAAAATGAGCTCAGCACAGAGGCGTGAAATGGCTCAGCAGCGAAAGGGTTAAATTCGAATCGATCCCAAATTACGGACGAAATTATAAAACGAATCGTTTTCGTTTTACTGTTTCACAAAAGCACCCTGTCCCTGTCAATTGGCTGTGCCACGCACTAAACCGTATGGATATTTCCACAGTCCTCACAACAGACACGAGTCGTTGGCCTGGAAGAGACTGGAGCTCAAAATCATGGAAAAGACAAACAAACAACTACAGCGGTTTCCAACGATACAAATCTATTAGAAATGTTTCTAGGAAAACAAGGTGTCTGAGAACTAAAGAAGAGTAACGCTGCAAACACCAGTTAGATGGCTCCCAAAATGATATCGTGGCTCCTCGAAGGCTGAAGACGATACACGGTTTGTGTCCATTGTGCCTTGAATTGCTTCATACATCTTCAACCATCTCAGCAACAAAAGCCCGGCCGTAAAAAGATACATAGTGTCTGTGTTCAGGTCTTCCTGGGCCGGAGAATATACTAGAGCAATTCTGCGTTTATGTAGCTGGTTAATCCTTTTGTAATGTTATTCCCTTCTGGGTAGAGGAAGGGAGTATATTTAAAAGGAAACAAAGTAGCAAAACAAGAGGACATAGTCTTAGATTAGAGGGGCAAAGGTTTAAAAGTAACATCAGGAAGCATTATTTTACTGAGAGGGTGGTGGATACATGGAACAGTCTTCCAGTAGAAGTGGTAGAGGCCAAAACAGTGATTGAATTTAAGCAAGCATGGGATAGGCATAAGGCTATCCTAAACAAAAGATAAATCCAAGTAAAGTATCCATGTAATTGGGCGACTAGATGGGCCGAACGGTTCTTATCTGCCGACATTTTCTATGTTTCTATATATATAACAATTCAAAGAGCCTAATAAATGGTTTTATAGGAAATAACGGATTCTATCGGGGATGGGGTAAATCTGCGAGACAGGAAACGCTCTGTCCTGGGGACCTCTAGGGATGTGCGTTTCGGGTTTCGGAATTTCGGAATTTTCACGAAATTTCCCGATTCGTGTTTTCGGATGCGGCCGAATTTCCGAAAATTTTTAGATCCGAAAATGGCAGATCCGAAAAGTTTTACGAGCCGAAACGAAATATTTTCGGAATTTTCGAATGGACTTGAAATGTGTCAAATCGAAATTTATTGCTTTGAAACGAGGAGAACAGACGTTCCGAAAAAACGAAAATTTCCGAAATTACGAAAAGTCGATACAAAAACGAGCAAAGTGACACGAAAATACGAAAAATGGTCGAAAGTCCGAAAACGTACAATTCGGAAAAACGAAAATTTCCGAAATCACGAAAAGTCGATACAAAAAACGAGCTGTGACACGAAAATACGAAAAATACACGAAAAACTAATCGAGCCGAACCGAATCGAAACAGAAATCGGTCGAAATGAGCTGAATCGAAAAGTTTAAAAATCCGAAAAATCGAACCGAATCGAACCGAAAAAAAAAATCGGTGCACAAGCCTAGGGACCTCTGACCTGTCTACATTCCTGAGATACACTGGTATTAACCTTCCTGCGTCTGCTTTATGCTGCATTGCAGAAAATGTAGCAAAATCAACTCCCGGCAGCTTCCGAGCCAAAATGAATATTTTCGATGCAGAGGTTGTTGTAAGTTGATCAACGCCAGGGAGATGTGTCAATCGTTATACTGTGCACAACCAGTAGCATGTAAGTCAGGGCTGTCAAACTCATGCCCCCCCCCCAGATGTTGATGCCTATAATTCCCAGAATTCTTTAGGGGTTATCCAGAAAGAGCCAATCTGACCCCGAAATGTCTCAGAACAGGGAATTTCCCCGTACAGTGACATTTCGGGGCCATTCGTCTATTCAGAGAGCAGGCAGTTCGCCAAATTTTGGAGAATTGTCAGCAAATACGATGCCTGTTCGGCGGCAGTGAAATCCCTCATAGAGAAGTAATGGTTAAACTATTCACAGACACCGAACAGCAGAGACATGTCAGTGAAATGCCCTGCTGTTCAGTGTTTTCATTCGGCAGATTTATTCAGGCGAATCCCATAGGCTTCAATGTTAAAAATATTCCCGATTTTATTTAATATCTAATAAACCGTTTATTATTTTAATCTGCAGCAAAAAGTCTCTTTATTTATACATTTTTTTTAGGATCTTTTAGGAATTTTACAGGATAATTTCGGCAAAAAGTTTTTTCCATTTTTTCTTTTAAGAGCGTTTATTTTTTTTCTGTAACAGACCTTTTCATTATTATTCATAGGATTTTATACTGTATGTAAATTCCAGGTAGTTTCGATCAGGAATTTTTTGCAAACTGTGTTTCTATTTTCACACTTTCAAACATATTGGGCTCTATTAACTGCTTCACGCAAAAGCGCACGCGCAGCGCAATTATTTTTGCGCACAGCGATAAACGTTAACGCGCGTAAATTGACGCTGGAATTACAATCCGAGCGCATTTTGTCATCCGTCAAAAAACAATGCGCGTAAAAAAGATGCGCAAAAACGAGAGCACATTAACGTTGCGCGCAGAAATCGGTGTGCGGACAGTTTTTTCATGCGATTCAGCCAATCAGAATTAAGAGCCACAATCGTGTCCCGTTCAGTTTTAGCGCCTGTCAAAATCAATCTGCGCATATATGCTGCATCAATAATAAAAACACGCACAACGTCTCCATTTTATTGTTTGGGTATGTGTAGAATGTGTAACCATACTTTGCTGTATTGTTTTTTTTCGTGCTGGTGTTTTTGGTTTCGGCCAGAACGTTCAGATTTGCCGTTACCGCCATCTTTTAAAATACGTTAAAATTATGCGCGCAAACACTGTGCGTTAAATTTTGCGCTTGGATTGAAATACCATCCGCGTACCAGCGCACAAAAGCATTTACGCTCACAATGCTAAGTATAGGACGCGCAAAGTACATTACGTTCTCGCAGGTTGACCTGCGGTAGACGTTAACGCGTATTTTTTGCGCCGACATTTTAATACGACGTTCAGCGCAAAGGGTTTTGCCCCTCGCGTTAATGTGTTTTTGCGCACGCGTTAACGTTTGTGCAAGGAATGTAATAGAGCAAATTGTGTTTTTTTTCTTACCTGTCTGACGCCTTGTCAGCGGGTTTGCGACGGTTGTTCGGTGGGTTGGTGGTGACGGGTTTGCAGTGGGTCTGCGGCAGGTTTGCGGCGGCAGCCAGCGGGTCTGCGGCGGGTTGGCAGCGGCATTCGGCGGCCCATTCCCCACACTTCAGAGACCCTGCGCTGAATGCTGAATACACCACAGGGTGGTGAACTATGATTGCCCGAAGTGCGGGAAAGCGCAGGGAATGAGAGAGCACCGAAATGTTGGCGACATTTCGGTGCTCTCTGAATAACCCCTATGAGTGCAACAGATGATCAGGGAATCATGGGAGTTGAAGTTCAGAAACATCGGGGGGGGGGGGTGTAGAGTTTGACAGCTCTGCTGTAAGCCTTTACGTCTTTTATTTTGGTTTAGGAAGTAGTTAAAGGGAATCCCGGAATCGCAGCCGCTGAGCAAACAAACACGTTCATAAACATTAACATCGCTCTCAAAGTGAGCAGAAATCAGCCTTTCATTAAAGACGTGAGACGCTAGATACCATTTCTGATGCTCAGTTGAGGTGTGTGACTACGAGGTCAACACCGAGTTGATGAACCCGGGGCGTCTGACCAGATACATTAAGGTAGCAGAACCTGTAGGAATGGAAATCTTCAACTACCCACAGCAACTGAAAGGGTTAAACCGTTTATCAAACCGATAAAAATGTCCGGTTGTTGAGTGAAAATAGTCTCCTATGATACCAAGGACTCCGGCAAACATCGGCCTTTCCAATAATTCTCCTTGTGAATTTGCTCCATGGTAGCCAACCTTTCTTTCCCAGGCCAAGGTTTCACTCATCTGTCCAGAATAAAAGTCATGTATGGATTCACTGCTCGGCTGACACTTAGAGGGTTAAAATGATTTGTCTATTGATAACAATTCGCTCTCGCTAAACTCCGCAATGAGAAATGTCCATGGCCGGGAAACGTGCCGACCAGTCATCTCCATGAATGCCAAGAGTTGCAGGACACCTCCTGTTTCCATCTCGTTGCAACAACACACAACCAACAGATAAACAACGGGCAGCGCCAGCAAGCACTGGATGGCAGACTGGTTTGAATGGTCGGGTGTGCTTGGCTTGCTTTATGACAAATGCATACTGTTACCGGGCATGAAGTCGTTGTTGGGTGAAATATGCTTCCAGATTCATTCCAAATCCACAAATCCGACATCTATTTATCTCCACGAATGAGGCATCACTGTCAACTATTCATCTGGAAATGAGTCTCCCGAGCAGACAGGCTCCTCATGCCTCAAGAGCCAAGCCAGGCAGCCGTAACCGGCAAGTTGGCTGCAATTTGGCGACACAGACCAGGCAATGGCCAAGAGGAAGAGTGATCTGGCAGGAGTCTATCCAGGCTAGTCTCACCTGGGAATTACTGGAGAGGCCTACAATCCAATGCCAACTCCAATGAATGCGATTCTATAAAAACAACATTTGCATAGTCCCCTACTCTAAAGAGACTGGGAGATGTGGAAGATGTTGTGGTCCTTCTTTTTTTTTTTGTTCTTTCACTGCCATTGGCATCTTATTAAACCCTGCATGGAGGATAAACCTCATCACCAGAAGAATCATAACAAGGTCAAAGCCATGTCTGCAGTCAGGGTCTAAGCGAATTTAGGCCCAGCTATAACTTCTGCTCTTGCATCTCCATGAATATCTTCTCCTAGTCTTGATTTTGATAGGAGAGAAATGGATACTTGACTCAGGGGAGTAATGGGTGGCCCGTTGGACGGAGCCTGAGTAAAGAGGCCCACACGTGTGTCATGGTGGATCTAGGAGATTTGATTTTTATAAACACTTCAGGTATAGATATGTCTCCGACTTTCTCCCTCTGGGAAACCGAATGAAAAATACTAAAATCTGACAAAATGATGCAAAATGGACAAAATGATGCAAAATGGACAAAATGATTGCAAGGCAAGAATAGAAGGGGCTAATAATGAGCCACAGCAACTCCAAAAATGGTGCTACAAGGTATGAGTATGCATGTATAGGTATAGTGTGTATATATAGGCATGATGGGACAGGATCACATGGAAAAGAGATTGAAAAGTATATAATAGCAGCAAGAAATTAATTGCATTTTTTTTCTAAAATTCTATTAATCAAATATATTGATTTCTTAGATTTTTACCATAAATAATAATAATAATAATACTAATCTGTGTGTTTCCTTCTCCACAGCCAAACACTACTCCATCTTCCATCTGACACAAGGAAGCAAGCTGCACGCCTCTCCATCTTCCCCTGCTGTACTGTCCATCCTCCCCAATGACCCTCCCACCCAGTCCTTGTCCTATCTTATAGCTCTCCCTTCCAGCTGCTTCCACTTCTCTCTTGGTTTAACCTTATCAAGCCCAAGCTTTTGGACTTTCCTGATGCAGTCTGCTATATTATATCTGGCCACCAGCTCCACACTCCCCCTGCTCCCTTTAGGTTCACATACCTTTATCACTTAGAGTGTAAGCTCACGGGATCTCCGAATGAGCACTTGCTAAAGTGCTGTATCAACAGGGCAATTATCCTAGCGGCAAGATGGTCTGTTTCTCCTTTATCATGATTTATTATATATATTCTATGTTTGTGCTTTCCCACTGTAAAGCGCTGCGGAATCTGCCATCGCTATGTAAATACTGTAACAATACTAAGTCACATAATATTTACTATTTCCATTTAATTCTTATTATTTTTCAATACAGATTTGTATTTCTTTCCCTCGAACATCCTTGGCTTTTCTCCTGCAGAGTTGCTGGTCCTTTTTTTTTGTTTTCTGCTTGTCATTACTCCCGGCACCGATATCTTCATCTTGGCGAGATCATTACCATGTGACGATACGGATGTGAAGCTGTCAAGCTCTCCGTCACCCACAGATTTGTACCACTCGGCAGTAATTGGCCTGCCACGCCAATTTAGGAGCAGGGAGGCGATATGATGCCAAGGAAAATAAATATATATATGAACGGTCTTGGCCTGCAGGAAGGAGACCTATAGTTACCTTTTTTATGCTTTAAGCAAATGCCAGATGTTGTGATACGTGCGCGGGGGAGATCTTGTCACAGCAGACAAGCATAAAGGATTGTCCCCGCGCCGTGTCACAATTGCAAAGGGAAGTGACACGCTAAGCCCCGTTTTGTTTATTTTCTGCCCCAAATCGGCTTTGCATGTTAACCCGAGCGCGCAATATGGAAATATAAAGACACAATACAGGGTTAGAGGAAGTCCTAAAACGGCTCACATTATGACTCACATTATGACACATTACGGCTCATATTATGTTATACAACGGGATAAGAGATTTGAACTAAATAAAAGTATCACAGACTTTAATTATCCCAAATCTGGGAGAGAGAGAACACGCATCAAACATACATCCACTCGTCTGTACCATAAAGGCTATAATACATGTAACTATAAAAGAGGGCGGCAGGAGAAGGTGGGAACATAGAAAACAAAAGTGAGGAAAGGGAAAATAGAAAGGTGGAGAGGAAAGCTAAAGAAAACAAGGAAAGATAACGAAGAGCGGGACAAAAGGGAAGAGAAGGAAGGAAAAGAGGAATGGAGAAAGTAAGAAAAGGAAGGAAAAGAGGAGTCAAGTAATCGAGGAAAGGAAGAGGAGGGACAGAGGAAGGAAGACCATGAATAGAAGAAGAGAGAAAAGGAAGAGATGTAAAACTGACACTTAAAAGAGAAAAGGAGGAGAAGTAATAGAGGAAATAAAAGGAGGAAAGGAAGAGAGAAAGGAAGAGAATGGAGAGAGAAAAAGAAAATAATTTACACAGGAAAGGAAGGGGAAAAAGGAAGAACAAGAGAAAGGAAAGAGGGGAAGTAAGACAGGAAAAGAAAAGAGGATCAGAGAAGTAAGAGAGGACGGGAAAAGAGGTAAGGGAGAGAGGAAAGGAAGGGAAAGGAGAGGGAAGGAAAAGAGAAATAGAGGGGGGAAGGAAGGGAAGGAACAGAGGAAAGGAAATAAGGATAGGAGGAAAGGAAGAGGGAAAGAGGAGAGGAAAGGAAGAGAAAGAAAAGAGGAAAGGAAAAAAAGAATGGAGGAGAGGGAAGGAAAAGAGGAAAGGAGTAGAGGAAGAGGAAAGGATGAGATGTGTGTCAGGAAAGGAATAGAGAAAAGGAAGAACAGGAAAAGGGAGGAGATGAAATGTAGAGACGTAAGAAAGGAAAGGAAAAGAAGAATGGAGGAGAGGTAAGGAAAAGTGGAAAGGAGTAGAGGAAAAGCATGAGATGTGCGTCAGGAAAGGAAGAGAGGAAAGGAAGAAGAGGAAAAAGGGAAGAGAGGAAAGGAAGAGAAGACAGGAAATGAAAAGAGCAAAGGAGGAGAAGAAAGGGAAAGACAAAAGGAGGAGAAGTAAGGCAGGAAAGGCATGGAGAAAAGGTAGCACAGGTAAAAGGAAAGAGAGGAAAGAAAGATTGCAAAAATAGGGAAGATGAGAAAGAGGAGAAAAAAAGAAGGAAGGAAGGAAGGAATATTGATTGCCATATTTAGTATCGCCCTTTTGGTCAGGTTGGAAGGCATAGAGATATATACAGACTTCTGATTTTATCCTATGGGATAAAATAAACAATTCAATAAATTAAATATATTCCAGGAAATGGAACATAAAAGGAAATGTTCCTCCTTATTGTTCAGCTGGGTATATGTTTATTTAAACATTTTGAGGTTTCTCCACCATAAGGTGAAGTATCTGCTCTGCCGACTGACAGTCATTCTCACAATAAAACAGTTTACACCAAGCTGCAACATCTTTCATAATATGATTTGGGGCATAACATGAGGAAGTAAATCACTGAGCCGTGCTGCCATGCATTAATTGTTCCAGGTGTAGCACGGTTTCCAGGAGCCGCAGATATATCCCGGCTACAGACGGTACTTAGATTTACTCTGTTGACCACCTGTCCCGTGGCAGATAATGACGGTCTTGCATCCATCACTTTGATCCTGAAAGGCTCCTTGATCTCCTCTGTGAGCTATAACGCTGTGCCATAGCGGCTTGCAGAATTATTTCCATTGTATGCCGGCTGTTTGTCAAGGAGACACGTCTTCACCGTGATGTGCAACCTGATAAATTCTCCCACTGCCCCGGAGTAAACAAGTCATGTGCGTTATTGCACATCTGTACAGCTACATCATTAAATCCAGTGCTGAGATACCAGCAGGTAAAAGGTTAAATAGCAGGAAGAAAAATAAATTAAAAAAATGGAGGCTTGCCATCTCTGTGCCACTCAGGTCCGACCACGGGATTGGTTAGAGTCAGTCATATAGAGCTGCAAAAGCAAAATTCGCCAATCGGCACGAGTCAATAATAGATATGTGTGTTTCGGTTTGTTCCGAATTGTAATTTGGATGAAAATTTTACCGCTTTGTATTTTCGGAAGCACTTCTCAAATAACAAATCGATTTTGTCCGAAACGGAACGAAAACGAAACGAACCAAAACGGTATAAAACCAATTGATTTCATTTTTACAAATCGATTCGTTATAGTGTTTCAAGTCATAGACTCACCTGTTCCTGTCCATTGGCTGTGGTGCGGAATCTGTTGTATTCAGCACCACAGGTCATGGACAGCGACATACAGTGGAATTCCCCATAGAGAAGCAATGGTCAACCTATTCAGAGACACCGACCAGCATCAACATGTCAGTGAAATGCCCTGCTTTTCGGTGTTTCCGTTCGACAGGTCCAAATTTTTGGATTCCCAATTATTTTAAAACGACAAGGTTTTTTTTCTTTGCTGAACTCAGCAGCTTTTTTTTTTACCTCAGTCTGGCTGCGTTCGGCGGGGTGCTGTCCTTGGTGCTAAAACATGTTTCAGCCCCAAGGACAGGGGCATTTTTTGCTCCAGAGGCCTGGGTGCTGAATGATGTCCTTGTGAGTTAGTAACCCTAACTCCTAAACTTAACCTTAAACCCAACCATTTCTCTGAACCATACCTCCTAACCCTAACTCCTAGTCCTGAGCCTTAACCCCTAACCCCTAGCATGTAAAGCATTAGTAACACTAACCCTAACCTCTAACCTATCCTTAAGCTCTAACACCTAACCTTAACCCCTTACCTCTGACTCTAATATCTAACCTTAACCCCTAACTTCTAACCTAACCTTAACCTCTAACTCTAATACCTAGCCTAAGCCCCTAACCCTAACCTAACCATAACATATAACGCTAATACCTAACCTTAACCTCTAACCCTAACCTTAACCTCTAATTCTAATACCCAACCTTAACCCCTAACCTCTAACCTAACCTTAACATATAACGCTAACACCTAACCTTAACCTCTAACCCTAACCTCTAACCTAACCTTAACCTCTAATTCTAATACTTAACCTCTAACCTAACCATAACATATAACGCTAATACCTAACCTTAACCTCTAACCCTAACCTCTAACCCTAATACCTAACCTTAACCCCTAACCTCTAACCTAACCTTAACATATAACACTAATACCTAACCTTAACCTCTAACCCTAACCTCTAACCCTAATACCTAACCTTAACCCCTAACCTCTAACCTAACCTTAACATATAACGCTAATACCTAACCTTAACCTCTAACCCTAACCTCTAACCTAACCTTAACCTCTAATTCTAATACCTAACCTTAACCCCTAACCCTAACCTCTAACCTAACCTTAACCTCTAACCTAACCTTAACCTCTAATCCTAACCACCAGTGTCTGATAAATATCTTACCACAATCATAGCTCAAAAACATTACGGTCCTACTGAACGCACGGCAATTTAAGGGAAAAGATGTTTCTAATGTAAAAGCTTGCGTCACTAGCCTAATCCATTATCACCAGAATTTACATTCAGAGAAACATGATTAAATTCCTCACATTTAAGCTTATGAAACACAACTACTTGTTTGTCGATACACATACAATTTCGGCTTTTTATTTGTATGTAGAAACACATTAAAATGATGCATGCGGGGAACTTAGAGCTGCAAATTGTCAATTTTGTTTAGCCCGTGTTAAGCTCTGTTTATAAATATCTTTTTCGCGGCGCATTACTGCACCAATTTGCCATCATTACTAGACGGCTGAAAATAATGAGAAAGTAGGCCACAGAAATGAATAATATTCCGCTAATACATTAAAGATTTTTTAACTAGCAGTGGGGGATTCGGAGCCGAGTACCGAGAGGCTCAAAAACGAAAAACAGTCATCTGTCTCTGCAATCCGTCAGCGCTAAAACCCTATAAATACCTGCCAGTCCTACGTGACGCTGGCAAATAAAAGCCCTTACGGTGACAAACACCCAGGGGCTCGTGCACTATAGGTCAAGAAGCATCATTTTCAGGCAAAACATACACGTCCGCATGATGTTTTTAAAGCCACTAAAAGCAAGCTGTATACAAAAAAAAACACCAAACGCAACCTAGTAATTTACAATATACTTAGTCACTACCTGATTCATATATACAGCTGGGCATTATTGCATGTTTTCAAAGCTGAATTTGTAGCTTATGAGGGCATAATCATTCAATTATTTGACCCTTTCACTGCCAAAATCATAAATTCATGATTTTGCGTTGCAATTCAAAGAAAATGGAAAATGTGCATAGAAAACCTCATTTGTATAAGTGTGTAATGTAAGAAGAGTGTACCTCCGGAGGAGATACAAAAATTCCCACTGAGATCTCACTCCTGACACCCTGTGTTACTGTAAAGAAGCAGCCCCTCACCCTCACTGTAACAAAAAGCTCAGAAAACTGGGAGACCTGTGGGGTCAGTCACTGCTGTACAGGGATACGATTCAGGGGGTTATAATTAGTGTAAATTCCTGTACAGTACAGATACAAGGTGTTGCTGTAATTGCCATACACAGGCATTATGCAGCACATACAGATACAAGGTGTTGCTGTAATTGCCATACACAGGCATTATGCGGCACATACAGATACAAGGTGTTGCTGTAATTGCCATACACAGGCATTATGCGGCACATACAGATACAAGGTGTTGCTGTAATTGCCACACACAGGCATTATGCAGCACATACAGATACAAGGTGTTGCTGTAATTGCCATACACAGGCAGTATGCAGCACATACAGACAGATACAAGGTGTTGCTGTAATTGCCATACACAGGCATTATGCAGCACATACAGATACAAGGTGTTGCTGTAATTGCCATACACAGGCATTATGCAGCACATACAGATACAAGGTGTTGCTGTAATTGTCATACACGGGCATTATGCAGCACATACAGATACAAGGTGTTGCTGTAATTGTCATACACAGGCATTATGCAGCACATACAGATACAAGATGTTGCTGTAATTGTCATACACAGGCATTATGCAGCACATACAGATACAAGGTGTTGCTGTAATTTTTATACACAGGTATTATGCAGCACATACAGATACATGGTGTTGCTGTAATTGCCATACACAGGCATTATGCAGACACATACAGATACAAGGTGTTGCTGTAATTTTCATACACAGGTATTATGCGGCACATACAGATACAAGGTGTTGCTGTAATTGCCATACACAGGCATTATGCAGCACATACAGATACAAGGTTTTGCTGTAATTGCCATACACAGGCATTATGCGGCACATACAGATACAAGGTGTTGCTGTAATTGCCATACACAGGCATTATGCAGCACATACAGATACAAGGTGTTGCTGTAATTGTCATACACAGGCATTATGCGGCACATACAGATACAAGGTGTTGCTGTAATTGCCATACACAGGCATTACGCAGCACATACAGATATGAGGTGTTGCTGTAATTGCCATACACAGGCATTATGCAGCACATACAGATACAAGGTGTTGCTGTAATTGCAATACAGAGGCATTATGCAGCACATACAGATACAAGGTGTTGCTGTAATTGCCACACACAGGCATTATGCAGCACATACAGATATTGTATTGCTAATAATATCATTATGATCACTACAAATCCCCATAAGCAGGAGATCTCACCATTTTATTATCTGTCTGAAGCAGATTTACTAACAAAAAGACCATTTCTGCCTGTATGCTGATAATGCAAACCCTGTGTAACATTGTGGGAAATAAGGGACGCCATCTAGAGACCAGAACCTTTCACCCAATCCCAGCAATATCTCTGTAAAGGATGACAAAAGGGTATCAGCAGTTCTGACTTATTTCAAAATTAAATCCTGTAGGAATAAATTGGGAGCTTGATACAGGCATACATTCACCAATCCATGGATTACAAAATAAACAAAAAAATGAGACCTGAACCCTTCGATGCCAAGAGCAAGTATATTCGATCTACAATATCGAGTAAACATAATGCTTTTTGCAAACAAAATTCTTTCCTCCAGAATGCGTCCCCAAAGGTTTAGCCCCTACGGCATGATGCCCAAGGTGCCACTACAGTCTAAACCAGGGCTGTCAAACTCATGCCCCCAAGGTGTTGATGGCTACAATTCTCAGAATTCTTTTGTAGCGCTGTGTTAAAAATCTTGCTGTGGCAGTACCTATTTTTGGCCACAAGATGGAGACTATCGCGATCAGAGATACTGGACATTGGGACTACAATTAACAATAGAATACGTATCTGGTCAGCGCGAAATGGAAAAACGCTAGGGATATGTGGGCAATCTTGTGGTTACATCCGTAGAGGTTCAACATATGAGAGAATTGGAAGAGAGAAAAAAATATGCCACATTGGTGCAGTATGTTATGTTCAAAGGTGACAAATTATGTTTGGAGAGAATTCCACTCACAAATCTAGAGCCCCAACACTAACTCTGAGTGGGAAGATGCCTCTGGGTTATTTATCTGGAGATGTTCTCAGGAAACCCACTCCTTCCATCTGTTGTTGATCGTCGCTCTCTCGATGGGGCAAATATACAATAAAGACACAAATGGAAAAACCCTGTGTGTATCTGAATGTAAGTATTGGAAAGGAAAACTCCTATTGGAGTGTAAACTCACATTTGATGGAGCTTGTTCAAGCTCAAGATATGCGCCTATGGGTTTTGTGTGGTCAAACCCAAAAAAGACCAGTGGATGCCGGATTACGTTCTAAAAAGTTTAATAAAATTAACAAAAGTTAAAATAAAACAATTAAGAGTCCAGGACGCGTTTCACCGCTATCACGGCTTCTTCAGCTGGTGTCATCTGAACAAGAACTTCCAAGCATCATATTATAGTGTCGTAGGTCCAAGAAATAAGTGCTTCCACATGTTGTTAATTGGCGAGTGGCGTGCGTTCCACGCCTCTCTATGGATTCTGTCCGAGTTTCAACAGTCGGGCGCCATTTTGCGCAGGCGCAATGCGTAGTTTCCGCGTTTCGGGATGCGTGTCAATGACGTAGCCAGTCTTTATTACGTTCTTAAACGTTCGGTCACCGATAACGTTGCCAAAAACAACAAAGAGATACAATAAATATATATATATATATATATACATCACATTGAGTATTATCACCACAATGGATCATAAGGATGGCATTTCTCTATATTGAGGCACATAGACTGTAATATTTCTCTTATTCATTACACTAATTTTTCTCCCCTTTTTTTTGATCTGATAAAAGGACATCTGTACATACTAAATTGCCATAATTGATTTAACATATCTGTACATTCTATACAGCATAGAGTATGTAGATCTACAGTGGAGTTAGATTGGAGGGGTTAATATAGACATGACATAGTTCCCACACAGATTGACAATAAAAATATCAAAGAGTTAACACCATTCTGAAATCCCCTGATCGATTTTTCCATCCATTCCTTTTTTTCCCTTTTTTGCGCTCTAATATATGTGGCGATTTGAGAGGTGTAGCCTTTTTCATCTGGGGTATGATATAATGTGTTGGTATGCATATTTATTGTATCTCTTTGTTGTTTTTGGCAACGTTATCGGTGACCGAACGTTTAAGAACGTAATAAAGACTGGCTACGTCATTGACACGCATCCCGAAACGCGGAAACTACGCATTGCGCCTGCGCAAAATGGCGCCCGACTGTTGAAACTCGGACAGAATCCATAGAGAGGCGTGGAACGCACGCCACTCGCCAATTAACAACATGTGGAAGCACTTATTTCTTGGACCTACGACACTATAATATGATGCTTGGAAGTTCTTGTTCAGATGACACCAGCTGAAGAAGCCGTGATAGCGGTGAAACGCGTCCTGGACTCTTAATTGTTTTATTTTAACTTTTGTTAATTTTATTAAACTTTTTAGAACGTAATCCGGCATCCACTGGTCTTTTTTGGGTTTGACCACACAAAACCCATAGGCGCATATCTTGAGCTTGAACAAGCTCCATCAAATGTGAGTTTACACTCCAATAGGAGTTTTCCTTTCCAATACTTACATTCAGATACACACAGGGTTTTTCCATTTGTGTCTTTATTGTATATTTGCCCCATCGAGAGAGCGACGATCAACAACAGATGGAAGGAGTGGGTTTCCTGAGAACATCTCCAGATAAATAACCCAGAGGCATCTTCCCACTCAGAGCCAGTGTTGGGGCTCTAGATTTGTGAGTGGAATTCTCTCCAAACATAATTTGTCACCTTTGAACATAACATACTGCACCAATGTGGCATATTTTTTTCTCTCTTCCAATTCTCTCATATGTTGAACCTCTACGGATGTAACCACAAGATTGCCCACATATCCCTAGCGTTTTTCCATTTCGCGCTGACCAGATACGTATTCTATTGTTAATATCTGTTCTTGGTTTGGGGGAAACCACTAATTTCTGGTCTAGCTGGGTACTGGGCACATCACTTTGTTCTGGGCGCTTACCACTTCCTATCCCAACTATTGGGACTACAATGCCCGGCATGCTTTGCAAGAAGACAGGAAGTGGGTGGGGACTGGAGACTTACATCCTCTGCCTCGTGGAGAAAGTTCCAGAGCGCGCCAGGGAACGAGAGAAAGCAGACGTACTGAGGAGATCGCGAGAGGGCCTAGGCCAAAGCCGAGTGAGACCTGTCAGTCCGGATTGGATCACTCAACCTGAGGAGAAGGAGACTTGCCAGAACCCAGGCATTGCTGCAGACCGGAGGAATCGAACGGAGAGCAGGCGGTGAGCTGGACAAGCGGCATGGAGTCAGACAACGGATCCGGCCGCTAGTATCCCCAGTCAAAATCCGGTGGAGAGACGTCCTGGGTCAACGGAGCCTAAAGCAATCGTCGGATGGGTGAGAGGCCTCCAAGGCTGTTTGTGATTAAAGGTCAAGCTGCTGTTTTCTCTTTAAAGTCCACAGGGCCCCAACTGACTAGTCGAAGACCTTCCTTTAATAAACTCACTGGCCAGTTGAACAGTACCCGGGTACCACACACACATATACACCTTTTACATTCCGGGACTTAACCTGTGCAGGACTCAGTCTGTTATGAATCGGAACAGGAGTTAAAGATAAAGATACGTTCCGAAGATATATTTTTCTCTTTTCCGCTGCGCGTTTACCGAAGGGATTGTATGTTTTGGGTTTCGCTACGTGTCCCCTTTTTCTGAACTATCGGGAAATTGCATTTCTTTTATGTTCGGTTGCGAATATTTTATTTTCCGAAATACGAAGCCTCGTGTTTCGTTTCTTTTCCGCTACGCGTTTTACCGTGATACGGAAATACTGTAATAATACTTGTGAATACCGTGTCTCGACATCTGCTCATTATTTTAGTAAACTATATAAATATAAAAACTTACAACTGTGTTGGAGTACATTTATTCCCTAGTGCGGGGAGACTGACCCGTGGTTCATTTTCAGCGGCTCCTCCGGGAGTGAGCGCTACACTTTCAATGCCAGGGAATAATGGGAGATGTAGTCCAGAAACATCTGGGGCAGGGCAGAGCGTGACAGCCCTGGTTTAAAAAGCTTGGATTCCTTTTTTACTTAAAAAAATAATGGATTCCAAGCTGCATTATGGAGATGTAAAGGTGCTGTTTGGCCAGCAGATGATGCCAGCCGCCTGTCAAATAATGCATACAGAATGAAAATGAGTGTAACAGATCTCCGTACCCTGACTGCGTCACATCTGTTAATACTGCTGGACCCCCCCCCCCGTTCTACCACCAGCAGTCTTTCGTGCCTTTCTCCCACCCATTGCCGCAGATTAAGGACAGGTACGCTGAGATAGCGGTGATAACATTCCCTAGAAATGAGGCAGCATGCAGATCTTGTGGTTAGAACTGTCAGACTAACTAAGCCTTTAATGAATGATATATACAGTGTCAGACGAGGCCTAGCAGCCAATGGACAATAACACCCAGCTGTACCGGGCGCTATGGCGCTTACCCCGCAGTAGCGTAGTTTGGATCTTAATGGACAGAGTATTTCTATACGCAATTTCACTGAAATAAAGACTAAATACCTAGAATCCCAAACCAGGGAGGTATTACTCGATCCTGAATACCACTCAGCACCAAATGATTTTGTGACCACTAGGTTGCAGAGTGAAAGCACTTTAACTCTTTTACAACATATAAAATGACTCAAGACATGAGCAAAACCTGATTCAAGAAAAACATGGTTATCTCTGTGTTCAGTAACCTGGAGGGCAGGACTTCTATAAAGCGTCTTGGTAGCAAATTGAACCTTTGAGGGATCGTGATATTCTGTAACCTGCAGGGCAGGCCTGCTAACATAGATCATGTGTTGTACCCTGTAATTAGACCAGACGTTGCACAAGTAACTTGAGCTATAGATAGATTCAATAATATGAGATGCAGGTCTACTTGCGTAAAACGAACGTGATATCTTGTGCCCGGTTTTAGGACTCGTTAGACAAATCGGTAGGTCGATTAAACGAGCAATCTGTAGGGCAGCTCCCCCACGGGAAAACAGGCTGTACAACATAGGCCTGTAAACACAGACAAACACACAGGGCATAAGCGTGAGAATGGTCAGTGGGAAATCCCTGTCTATGAACAAATCAGGGTCCTCGTACACGCAATGAATCGGCAATAGAGTAACAGTAGAAACAAAATAGCAGACACAAGTCAGCTGGTGATGCGGGAACTATACTCCACGACAGGGCGATGAGCAAAGACTCGCGAACTGTATTTAAGGCCGGCGGCCCCGCGTCATCTCGCCAGGCCCCGCCCTTTTAGATGCCGATCTGCCAGCTATTGCTCCTGGCACCTGGCCAGCCAGCGATGCCACCGGGCACCCAGACCCCCCAGGCAGCACCGCAGGAGCAGAGGATGTCACACTTGCTGTTTTACTGCACTTCATCAGTAATCCCTCCCCGGGCATACAGCTGTGACAGCTAAAGAATCACTGCCTGGAAGATAGTTAGACCAGGAGAAGATAATGGATTTAACTCTGGTCACCATGACGCATTGCGCAACATTCCGACAAAATAGATTACTAGGACAATAGAAGATTGTAAGGATAAACAAGGGATTCAGGTTATACAGTATCGGATACCGGGGCATTGCTGCTCAAAAAAGACAGACAAACAAAGACCACTCCATCCTTTACCAGATGTAAATATATTCTAGATAGGGGGAATTGGAAAGGACTACAGTGACCCACACAGAGTAATCCTATTAGCAGATAGTAACAGATAAACATAGACCATAATAACAATAACAGTATTCATGTAAAGCACAGAGGACACAAACACTTGCGCCTAGAATTGTAGGTACAGGGTGACTTCAACTCATGAGACGGCTGGGAAACTAGAGAGAAAATCAGGCCTGCACTTCCCAAATACATATCTAGAACCATGTACCCCATGTTCAAAGTGACTCTCATCACAATGTGTTTTCAATATTTTAAGCACAGTTTCAAGGTATGTGTTACGCAATTTTTTTTCCCATTAATCCGCTGGATTTAGGGAGAACAACTTTGTAGCGAAGGGGTTAACGAGCGGGTCGGTTACACTATCAGGATCACTTGTTAATCGTAATGGTCTGAGATGTTTCTGGAAAGTATAGAAAGTTCTCTTTTCCACAACAAAACAACATCTTACGGAAGTTGGCGAAGAAAACGCTGCACTGACAAGTGACAAGGTGTCTGCTCTCCCTTAAGAGCGGCGGATCGATACACTAAGCTCACACGTTTCTCCTTACAAAGCCCCTTCTGAGCTCAGCCGAGCAGGACGCCGAGCTCTGCATTCAGATGTGGTCAGGCCCACGCGCGGCATTCATGTTATTTTATTTTCTGCGGCAGAAAAATACACATTCTGCAGGATTTCGCTATTTGTTTTTCATATGACTTATTGCGCGCGCGCCTTCCCTGAAGAAATGAATGGATTCAGCGCTCCCTGACAAAGGAACGTTTCATGAAAAAAAAACACAAGACCAAACAAAACAAAAAACAAACAATGTGTTCCGCTGCTCCAGTTAAACACTATCTAGGGCTGAAAACTCTCATTGATTGGAAAATGCTTTTATTTTCTTTAATGTGTTTTGTTCGGTCAATATACAAGAGCTTAAATCATCGCAGAAACAAAATCTGCACCAGTTTGTGTCTGAAAGAAACTTTACCAAAACACCTAAAGCCACATAAAATATTTTAATATACTGTGTCTGAGCAAAGGACTGTACGCAGAGGGTGTATGCACAATGATGGATAGATAAATAGCTAGAGGGATAACTAGAGAGGGAGAGAGACAGCTGGATAAATACACATAGCGATAGATACAGATAGATATGAATAGATACAGATAGATACAGGTACAGACAGATAGATAAATAGATACAGATATATAGATAGATACAGATAGATAGATAGATACAGATAGATAGATACATAGATAGATATGAATAGATATAGATAGATACATATAGATACAGGTACAGATAGATACAGATAGATACAGATAGATAGATATATAGTGTAGAGGTCGGCAGGGCTGGGTCCTGAATGGACAATATGTTTCACCCCTATTTGGGTTGTGGACCCTTTAAGGGCAACCACAGGGTTAATCTTCCTGTCCAGGAAGAGTTTTAAAGCCAGTAACTCCCAGAGAGGATTGTGGGATTTCAGGAAAAGGAAAGTAATCAGTGGAAGCTGTGTGTTTGTGTTCCAAAAGCAGGAGACGTGCTGTGCCTTGCTGGAGAGGCTTCTACATACTGGGGAAAGGATTCCCTAGGTTTGGGACTGTTTAAAGCGTTGGTGAGCCACTATTATTTCTCTGTTTATTTGTGCTGAAGATCAGGACTTTGCTTTAATTTCGCTGAACCAAAGCGTGTACTTATTATGTTGCCTTTTTGATTGCCCTGAAAGGGTGAATAAAACTGTTTTGTTTGTGAAAGACATTGTGCACGTGCTCTGTGGGCCCCCAAACGTCACAACTGGTGGAGAATGCGGGCATCGATCCCACTACCTCTCACACGCCAAGCAAGAGGAATTTTTGTGAAAAGAAAAAAAAAACTGACATTTTTAAAGGACAGTGTTCTGATTGCATGTCCTGGGCTAAGGCTGCACTGAAGTTCACAGCTATGGAGGAGCTCGTTAAGCAGATGGTTTTTGTCAGTGTGCAGGCCCAGACTCGCCATGAAGAGGCAATGGCTCAGCAGCAACAAGCCCTGGCACAGGCTGTTGCTGCCCGACAAGAAAGCACCCATTTGCTGGCTGCACAACTTGCAGCACAGCAGGTAGCCACACAGACGCAGATCAATGCCCTGCGGGAGGCCATGCAGCAACTTGCACCTGGACGTGATCAAGCAGTGGTCACTACTGGTAACCATGTCTCCATAAGGGCCAGTCATTTCCTCCAAAAACTGTCTGCCAGTGATGATGTGGAAGCATTTCTTACCACGTTTGAAAGGACTGCTGAGAGAGAGGGGTGGCCCCAAGACCAATGGCCGGTCTCATTGCCCCGTTTCTGACAGGAGACCCTCAAAAGGCATATTTTGACCTGCCCCTAGAAGATGCAAAGAATTATGACCGGCTGAAAGCTGAGGTTCTGGCCCGCCTTGGGGTAACTGTTGCTGTCCGGGCTCAACGTGTTCACTGCTGGAAGTACTGCCCTGACCAGCCACCCCGGTCCCAGATGCATGACTTAGGACAGCTGGTTAAAAAGTGGTTGCAGCCAGAGACCCTGACTAGAGAGCAAATGGTCGAAAGGGTTGTGATGGACCACTACCTGAGGTCTCTACCAAAGGATCTACAGCGCTGGGTCAGCCATGGGGACCCCAAGACTGCAGCACTGGTAGTCGAGATGGTGGAGAGATACACCGTGGTGGAGGACCTGCTCAGACCAACCAGTCGTCGAGGACCAGTCTTGCCACCGCCTGTGAGGCCTGCTTCAGTTCCTCGGAGGGAAGCGTCACTGGATCCGGGAACCAGCACCCCAAAATCATCTTCCTCGTTCTGCAGAGGCCTGTCGCTACCCGAACTGCTGGCGATATACAGTGTTGGAGGTGTCGCGCCTGGGGCCATACCCGGGCACAGTGTCCGCTACAGGAGGAGCCCATGGAGTGTGGATCCGCTCGGAGAGTGTCTTTCTACACCCTCACAACGTGCACTACCCACCTTGACCTAGAGGGGGGTCAGTTTGAATGTACTGTGTGGGTGAATCACCGCCCAGCCAAAGCTCTCCTGGACTCTGGGAGTATGGTCACCCTGGTGCATGCCCGGGTAGTCGGAAGGCTCGGTCCAGTACAAAGAACCCTCCGGGTTGTCTGTATCCATGGGGATACTCGGGAGTATCCGCTGATCCCTGTCACCATTTCCGCCAGGAACACTTCGGTCACCCAAGAGGTCGGGGTGGTGAGTACTCTGATACATGATGTGATTGTGGGACGGGACTGCCCCTTGTTTGCTGAACTGTGGTGCTTGGCACAAACTGAACTGCCCATCGAACTGGGGAACAATTCAGGGTCACCCCCACCAAACCTGACCGTGGACACTGTTGATGAGGAGTTGCTCAAATGTGTTCAAAATAAGAATGTTGTAACTGATGTGAGTGTCCTAGCTCCTCAACCTGAGTTGACACCCAAGGAGGGGGAATCCTCTCCCGTGCCGGTTATGGTAGGAGAGGATGAAGAGGAATTATCCCCTGTAGATATTACACTTGGGGTGGATGAGGGGGAGGGTTCTAATTATCCAGTACACCCTGACTTAGATGTGTCCAGAGGTGCATTTGGCAGGGCTCAAATGGGTGACCCGATGTTGATAAATGCTCGCGAACAGGTAACTGTTGTCAGTGGGGTACCTCAAGCACCAGATGCAGAGAAAAGATTTCCTCACTTTGCGGTCAATAATGATCTGTTCTACCGGGTATCAGAAATTCGGGGAGAAATTGTGGAACAATTACTAGTACCCCAGCCCTACCAGAGAATGGTGCTGGATCTGGCTCACAATGATGCTCTAGGTGGTCACCTGGGAGCTGAGAAAACCGAGGCCCGGATAACAGACCGGTTTTACTGGCCAGGGATTGGTGCCGCAGTTAAGAGGTACTGTTCCTCCTGCCCTGTTTGCCAGTTAACTGCCCCAGCACCCCATTATAGGAACCCCTTGGTGCCTCTGCCAATAATTGAGGTGCCCTTTGAGCGCATCGCTATGGATATAGTGGGTCCCTTAGAGAAGTCTGCTCGGGGACACCGATATATCCTGGTGGTTCTTGATTATGCCACAAGGTATCCAGAGGCGGTTCCTTTAAGAAACCCTACATCAAAGGCCATTGCGCGGGAGTTGTTTTTTATGTTTTCGAGAACTGGCCTGCCAAGGGAAATTTTGACAGACCAGGGGACCCCATTTATGTCCCGGGTGATGGCAGATGTGTGCAAGTTGTTCCAAATCAAGCAGTTGCGAACATCTGTTTATCACCCTCAGACGGATGGTCTGGTAGAAAGATTCAACAAAACTCTGAAAATGATGCTTAAAAGGGTTGTGCAGAGAGATGGAAGAGACTGGGATCATTTGCTTCCCGCACTGCTGTTTGCAATTCGAGAGGTTCCTCAGGCCTCCACGGGGTTTTCACCTTTTGAGCTGGTGTATGGTCGCAGACCCGGGGATTGCTAGATTTGGTAAAGGAGACATGGGAAAGTGAGTCCTCTCCACACAAATCGCTCATTGAACATATCTCTCAGATGAGAGAGAGAATTTCTAAAGTGATGCCTTTGGTACAAGAACATTTGCAGAAAGCTCAGGAGGCCCAGAAAAGGGTGTACAACCGGTCAGCCAAGCTGCGGCAATTTCAGGTGGGGGACCGGGTAGCAGTACTTATACCCACGGTGGAAAGTCGGTTCCTAGCCAAGTGGCAGGGACCATATGAGGTGGTTGAAAAAGTAGGGGAAGTAAACTACCGAGTGCATCAGCCTGGGAAAAGAAAACCATACCAATCTACCACATAAATTTGTTAAAACCCTGGAGAGACCGAGAGGTGTCCGCCATGGTTGGGGTGGGTATAGAGTCTGATGGTGTTGACGCAGTACACATTGCTGCCACCCTGTCCAAACCCCAACCCAAGAAGTTAAGGAGTTTCTGCAAAGAAACAAAGGCATGTTTTCAGGACTACCGGGACACGCGTCCGGGATTAAACATGATATTGTGACGGAACCCCATGTAAAGGTTCGGGTAAAGCCATACCGCATCCCAGAAGCCCATAGAAAGGCTGTTTCTGAAGAGGTTAAAAAAATGCTTCAGCTTGATGTCATTGAGGAGTCACAGAGTGAATGGTCGAGCCCCATCGTGTTGGTACCGAAGCCCAACGGCACTCTGCGATTCTGCAATGACTTCAGGAAACTTAACGAGGTGTCAAAATTTGACGCGTATCCCATGCCAAGGGTGGATGAATTAATAGAGAAATTGGGTCCGGCCCGTTATATCACCACCCTGGACCTTACTAAGGGATACTGGCAGATACCCCTGACCAAGGAAGCCAGGGAAAAGACTGCTTTTTCCACTCCAGAGGGTCATTTTCATTATAAGCGGATGCCTTTTGGGTTACACTCAGCCCCGGCCACCTTCCAACGAGCGATGGATAGGGTGCTCCGCCCCTACCTGAGATATACCTCGGTCTACCTGGATGACATTGTCATCTTCACTCCAGATTGGGAGTCCCATCTTCCCCTTGGTTCAGACAGTTTTGGACGGTTTGAGAAAAGCGGGCTTTACTGTTAACCCTGAGAAAAGTGCGGTAGGGATGGAGGAAGCTAAGTACCTGGGATATGTCGTAGGCAGGGGTCTGGTAAAGCCACAATTTAACAAAGTAGAGGCTATCCAGAACTGGCCACGCCCCCTCACGCAAAAGCAGGTTCGTGCTTTTCTGGGTATAGTGGGGTATTACCGGCGGTTTGTCCCCAATTTTGCCTCTATTGCTGCACCACTGACTGACCTGACGAAAGGTAGGAAGTCAGTGATGATTCAATGGAATGCCAATGCTGAAGATGCCTTCGAGAAGCTTAAAAATGCGTTGTGTCAGCACCCAGTGCTGGTAGTCCCTGATTTCATGAGGGAGTTCATTGTACAGACGGATGCCTCAAGTGAGGGTTTGGGGGCTGTGCTATCCCAAGAAGTCAATGGGGAAGAGCACCCCGTGGTTTTTCTTAGTAGGAAACTGACGGCAGCGGAGAAAAACTATGCTGTGGTGGAAAGAGAGGGCTTGGCCATAAAGTGGGCCTTGGATTCTTTGAGATACTTCCTGTTGGGCAGGAAGTTCCGTTTAGTGTCTGACCATGCCCCATTGACCTGGATGAGGCAGCACCGCCACGCTAATGCCAGGGTTACCAGGTGGTTCCTGTCTCTCCAGGAGTTTAACTTTGTGGTGGAACACAGGCCTGGGAAACAGCACCAAAATGCTGATGCCCTGTCCCGGATGCATTGTGGGCTGTCTACTGTTGCCTCAAACACCTCCGCGTTGAGACAGAGGGGGGGGATATGTAGAGGTCGGCAGGGCTGGGTCCTGATGGACAATATGTTTCACCCCTATTTGGGTTGTGGACCCTTTAAGGGCAACCACAGGGTTAATCTTCCTGTCCAGGAAGAGTTTTAAAGCCAGTAACTCCCAGAGAGGATTGTGGGATTTCAGGAAAAGGAAAGTAATCAGTGGAAGCTGTGTGTTTGTGTTCCAAAAGCAGGAGACGTGCTGTGCCTTGCTGGAGAGGCTTCTACATACTGGGGAAAGGATTCCCTAGGTTTGGGACTGTTTAAAGCGTTGGTGAGCCACTATTATTTCTCTGTTTATTTGTGCTGAAGATCAGGACTTTGCTTTAATTTCGCTGAACCAAAGCGTGTACTTATTATGTTGCCTTTTTGATTGCCCTGAAAGGGTGAATAAAACTGTTTTGTTTGTGAAAGACATTGTGCACGTGCTCTGTGGGCCCCCAAACGTCACAATAGATACAGATAGATAGATATATAGATAGATACAGATAGATAGATAGATAGATACATAGATAGATATGAATAGATATAGATAGATACATATAGATACAGGTACAGATAGATAGATAGATACAGATAGATAGATAGATAGATAGATACATAGATAGATATGAATAGATATAGATAGATACATATAGATACAGGTACAGATAGATAGATAGATACAGATAGATAGATATATAGATACAGATAGATAGAAAGATAGATAGATAGATAGATAGATATGGATAGATACAGGGGCGGACTGACCCATTGGGCACTCGGGCGCTTCCCGAGGGCTCGCGGGTCAGTGGCAGCCCGGTTTTGTAAGGGCCAACGGCGGCGCACTAACAAACCGCCTCGTCGGCGGTGCTCCAGCGTGCCTTCCTGAGCCCCACGTGCACCCTGCATTGACGCCACCCCACGTGATGCATGCGCATCACGTGTGAGGCGGCATCAATGCAGGGTGCAAGTGGGGCCCAGGAAGGCACTCTGGAGCGCCGCCGATGAGGCGGTTTGTTAGTGTTCCGCCATGGTCCCTTACAAAACCGAGCTGCTGGGGTCAGTATATATCCATGTGTGAGCTGGGCATTATACATCCATGTGTGATCTGGGCATTATACATCCATGTGTGATCTGGGCACTATACATCCATGTGTGAGCTGGGCACTATATATCCATATGTGAGCTGCAGCACTATATATCAATGTGTGAGCTACTGGGGCAATATATATCCATGTTTGAGCTGCTGAGGGCAATATATATCCATGTTTGAGCTACTGGGGCAATATATATCCATGCTTGAGCTGCTGGGGGCAATATATATCCATGTGTGAGCTGAACATTACTGTGGGTTTTATTGCTGTGGAGCTCTGTGATACGCTCATACACACTGCACATTACTGTGAGTTTTTTTGCTATGCAGCTCTGTAATACGCTCATGCACTCTGTACATTACTGGGAGTTTTATTGCTGTGTAACTCTGTAATGTGCAATATGTCAGGATTGTACAGTATCTGTTAAAGTGATCAGCAGTTTCCCACATTTTCCACAGGGACTTCCTGTGCCGGTGTGTAGCCTTAGCTGCAATGAGTGGGTGATGGCTGCTGCTGCAGTGCGGTGGCCATCTGAAAGTATGGAGGGGGGGCACAATTCGCTGCTGGGTCCAAGTGGATTTTCAAAAAGGTTATTTTTAGGAGTTCAGAAATGAATTCTTTAGCACAATAATGTACATGAGGTGTTGCGTTGTAGGGGGTGGGGTTTTTATGGGTGTGGGTGCAGAGCAAGGGGGGCCCCATTGGTTGTCAGTCCGCCCCTGGATAGATAGAGTTAGACACAGAGATCAATATTTTTTGAGAAAGGATTTTACCAGGTAGGATACATTGAGATTTCTCTCGTTTTCAAGTATGACCTGGGTGGCGAGTATGTACCGTTAGGTGTCTTGCCCAAGGACGCTTACTGGAGAGGTGCTTGTTGGGATTGAACCCATGTCTCCACAGGCTCTCTCCATGCAGAGCAGTGATGTTACCTCTACTCCACCCAGCCGGCTGAATATATAGACTGACATAGAATAATACAGATATAGAGATAGATCCTTCAGTCACGACATTAAAGCGGATCCACTAAAGCACATTCAAACCTGTATTCAATATCTGAGAGATCACATGATTGCACATCGTGCATAATAACAGCTTGTGACAAGGGTGACAATATGCTGCAAACAATTGGCTCATCTGGCCAGAAGACATGTCTAGAAAACCACTATGGCAGGTGTTAATTCCATTTGTGTACAGACTTTCCGGCCATCAAACCAACTCAGCGGGATCTCAGAAAAGCCACATGAAACACCATCCCAGTTTACTGGTCACTGAGCAATCACCGGCTCAGGGAAGCTCATCTACCGGACGAATAAATTGGTCTTCCTGGGAGACATGGATTTACATGCGATTCCTCACCAGGTAAAACAAAGCACTTTTATTTCATTTGGACAAAGGTACTAATGGTGGGTGATATCAAATCAAGTTGTCCCTGATTGGATGGAACTTCAGTTTCTGTAGAACATTGACAATTCTTTTTGTTCTCTTATGGTTAAGCTGCATGCTCCATCACCGACAGTCTCTAGTTGGATCATGCATGTGCAATGGATAACTCAAACCAAGCCATTTCATTGGGATGAAGAAACTAATGGTGGGTTGAAATCAGACAAAGCCTTCCCTGGTTTGACGGAACTGCCATTTCAATCGTGTACCAACAATTCTTCTTCTCCACTTATGGTTAAGCTGCAGGCCCCATCACCAATAACCTCTAGTTGGATCATGCACGTGCAATGGATAACTCAAACCAAGCCGTTTCATTGGGATGAAGGATCCAATTGAAGAGTTTTAATGTGTGATATTCCAAAGGTCATTGGTCTATTGTTTCCACCGTGTTTATCCGATCTAGACTTGGTTCGATAATTAAGCATGTTGCCACCCAACAACATCTGGCAGACCTTGATAGATCACATGTTCTCTGCTGTATCTGTTATATTATCTTTAGTGGAACATTGGCAATGACAGATTTAATGTTCTAAATGAAGATTCTGATTAATCCTAAGAGCTATGGAGCCACATTTACGACCCGGACCTTAGCAGCTGTTCTGATAGACTATTACATCAGCCATTTTTATGGAATTTATTGAGCTTTAATATCGCTTAATAAGCTTCCTATGAGCTGCTGATCCTTAGATCATAACTATGTCTACTCTTACAAAAAAGGTTAATAACACACTGTGTAAGGTTTATTCCTTATACTTTTTTGGAAATTAATGATTGATGGCTCGACGCTTACACAAAACCTGTTTTATTAACTCTTAGGTGCTAGGATGGAAGATAGTACGATACTAGATATTCCACTTATGCGAACGCCAGCACTCCAAGATCACGGGATTTATATGGCTCATTAGCCATTACTTACAAAACACGGTGGTGCATTAGGGTGTCGGCTCATTAGCGTTAAGTTTCCACTATTTGCCTTGTTTTATTTCTTATAGATTATTAGACCTTGTGCATAGCTGAAATTTTTTTTCTTTCGTTCTGTTTCTGGAAAAAACAATTCATCCGAAACAGAATTCGTTTGACTGTCGATTCGTTTTTCGCTATTTTGTTTTGTAATTTCGGATCAATTCGGAATGATTGGCATCATTAATAAAAAAAAAAAAATCCTGCTCAATTACTGTTAGATTAGGGTTAAAAAATGAGGGTTACAAGGCAATAAAGGGTTAAATTACCATTTCGGTGCTGTTAGGCGATTTGTGCATAGAGGAATCATTGAATGTTTCTCTATGGGACAATTTTGTTGCCATCAAACTGCGTCGAGCAGCACCGTATTTCATAGAAACATAGAAACATAGAAAAATGTTGGCAGATAAGAACCTTTCGGCCCATCTAGTCTGCCCAATTACATGGATACTTTACCTGGATTTATCTTTTGTTTAGGATAGCCTTATGCCTATCCCATGCCTGCTTAAATTCAATTACTGTTTTGGCCTCTACCACTTCAACTGGAAGACTGTTCCATGTATCCACCACCCGCTCAGTAAAATAATGCTTCCTGATGTTACTTTTAAACCTTTGCCCCTCTAATCTAAGACTATGTCCTCTTGTTTTGCTACTTTGTTTTCTTTTAAATATACTCCCTTCCTCTACCTTGTGGATTCCCTTTATGTATTTAAAGGTTTCTATCATATCTCCTCTGTCTCGTCTTTTTTCCAAGCTGTACATGTTAAGATCATTAAGCCTTTCCTGGTAACTTTTCTCCTTCAAGCCGTACACCATTTTAGTAGCCCTTCTCTGAACTCTCTCTAAGATGTCTATATCTTTCTGGAGATACGGTCTCCAGTACTGCACACAGTACTCCAAGTGAGGTCTCACCAGTGCTCTGTACAGTGGCATGAGCACTTCCCTTTTCCTACTGCTAATACCTCTCCTACACAACCAAGCATTCTGCCAGCATTTCCAAGCATTCTGCTAGCATTTCCTGCTGCTCTATTACATTGACTACTTACCCTTAGATCCTCTGAAATAATGACCCCTAAATCCCTTTCCTCAGATGTTGAGGTTAGGACTGTATCAAATATTCTATATTCAGCCCTTGGGTTTTTACGTCCCAGGTGCATTATCTTGCACTTATCCACATTAAAACTCAATTGCCACAGCTCCGACCATTTTTTTAGTTTACCTAAATCATTTGTCATTTGGCTGATCCCTCCAGGAACGTCAACCCTGTTGCAAATCTTTGTGTCATCAGCAAAAAGACATAATTTTCCATTAATACCTTCTGCAATATCACTAATAAAAATATTAAATAGAATGGGCCCAAGTACTGACCCCTGAGGTACCCCACTGGTACTTGCGCCGAATAAACTCCATTTACACAACCCTCTGTTGCCTGTCACTCAGCCACTGCCTAATCCATTCAACAATATTGGAATCCAAGCTCAAAGATTGCAATTTATTGATAAGCCTTCTATGCGGAACAGTATCAAAAGCCTTACTGAAATCTAAATAAGCAATGTCTACTGCACCACCTGTGTCTATTATTTTTGTTACCCAATCAAAAAAATCAATAAGATTAGTTTGGCATGATCTCCCTGAGGTAAACCCATGTTGTTTCTGATCCTGTAATCTATGTGTTTTAAGATGTTCAACAATCCTTTCCTTTAACATGGTTTCCATTAATTTCCCCACTACTGACGTAAGACTAACTGGCCTATAGTTCCCAGATTCCTCCCTACTACCCTTCTTGTGAATGGGCACAACATTTGCTAATTTCCAGTCTTCTGGGACGACTCCCGTTAGCAAGGATTGGTTAAATAAATCTGTTAACGGTTTTGCTATTACATCACTGAGCGCTTTTAATAATTTAGGGTGGATCCCATCAGGCCCCATTGACTTATTTGGCTTTACTTTAGACAGCTGCTGTAGAACCTCCTCCTCTGTAAACTGATATGTAATTGTCTCGTTAGTGTTTCCTCCTAACTGAGGTCCCTTTCCTTCCTTTTCTTCTGCAAAGACTCGTTGTCCAATGGCCTGTGGTGTTGATCTATTGGATTCAGCAAAAGATCCAATAGATTCAACATCACAGACAACAACATACAATGCCATTTGGCATAATTTGACAGCCGCAAAACGGTCCCATAGAGAAACATTGAATGATTCCTCTATGCACAAATTGCCGAACAGCACCGAAATGGTAAGTTAACCCTAGATTGCCTTGTAACCCTCATTTTTAACCCCAATCTAACAGTAATTGAGCAGGATTTATTGTTTTTTTAGTGATCCGAATCGATTCGTTATGTATAAATATGTATCGTTTCTACCGCGTTTCGTATGAAATCATTTTGTATTTCAGATGTACTTGAAGTATGTGCCTATGAATGATTGTATCTTTAACCCCTTCACTAATGTGATGGTGTTTACACAATCAGCAGCAGCAGCAGACACAGCAACCCAAGATCGTGTTGAAACCATCTGTCACTAAGCTGTATCATTACAAATAATATTTGTTTGTTGCAAAGGGTTAGCTTTGCATTTTGGCACCAGAACATGGCCCTAAAGTTTCAACGCTTTGGACATGATGCTCAAGGTACTAACACTTTCTAAAACCAGCTGGGAAAGTGTCTGAATGATGTCTCCCCAGCTGATCCTGCACAGAGACCTGAACTGCAGTAACTCCTTCTGGCCAGCAGATGGTGACATCTTCCTGTCAAATAGATTATTACAGTAAGGAATACACTGGGAATATTCTTACTGTATAATTCATTATAAATGATTTTCTAAAAAACACTGGATCCTGACAGTGTTTTTTTAAATCACTTCTTTGTAAAGAGGTTACGACTCATTCTTCATGATTCAAGAATACACTCACATGTGAAGGAGCTTTTATAGAATGCTGAGGTGGCTCCTTCACATGTGAGTGCACCGATTCAGTGACTTGTAGATTTGTTTCTCGTTTTATGTAGCTGTAGGAGTACACCTCTAGGCATTCATGTATCAGTTTAGAGCAACACTTGTTTACACATATTTATTTTCTGTGTTAATCTATATATTTGTGTTTTGTTTTTAATATCTTGCATTATTTTGTATTTTTTTTTTTTAGAAAGTATTTTACCAGGAAGGATACATTGAGACTTATTTCTGTAACGACTGGAACAATTTCAATGTTCTTGAACCCAGGACATGCTTGAAAACGAGAGAAATCATAATGTATCCTTCCTGGTAAAATACTTTCTAAATAAATAAATATTATCTTCATTTTTTTATACAATTTGTTGATTTTTTTTGTGAATATATACCTTAAGTATTTTTCACGTCTTTATTTCTTGTTTAATTTGCAGACATCTCATGCAGCTCACTTTGCATTGTATAATGCAGTGCATTGTACGGTATATTTCGGATAAGATGCTGTAGAAGTATCAGCATATAGATCAGCTTTGTGTTTCAAGTGGTTACCATGACAACAGTGTTTTTCAAGAGTGTTTATTTTGGGTCAGAACATAATAGCTCAAATTGCTTGGGAATAGGATCTTAAATTGACTTACACATAACAAAAGTAAATACAAATATATAATCTTATATTGTTTATTAAACAAAAATATTATATAAAAATACATTGGGTGATATTACAATCTTAACAATAGTAGGTATAGTTCCCTGCCCTCTGCTGCCAATTCTGAGGTGCACCCAATCTCCTCGATCATATACAAAGAGACAACAACATAGAATGGTGCAATATACAGGGTTATTCAAAGAGAATCGAAAAGCCACCGCACGTTGGGTGACTTTTCGTTCTCTTCAATTCGGCTTGATTTGGCGGTCCCATTTCGCCGACACTGCGGTGTATTCAGCAAACACCCGAGGGCCACTGAAATGCAGGGAAAAGTCGCCGCTAAGCCGCCGAAAACTCACTGCAAAACGAGGGCGAACGCACGCCGAAACATGCAAAAACATCTGGATTAACCCCGCCGAAAACGTCTGAAATACCCGAGCAGGAGCCGATCACATGCAGCGCAGCCGCCGGAAAAAGCAGACGCCGCAGGCGAATGCAGTGAATAAATTAAAGAAACAGTTTGCATGAATGTTTGAAAATGAAACGCTGTTTGCAAAGAAACTACTGAGCGAAAATGTCTGGAATTTACATATGAGGTCCAGGGAATGATAATAAAAAGGGCTGTTACAGAAAAAAGAAGTAAAGTTAAATTTTTTTTTTTTAAAAAAAAACCAAAATTTAAGAAAAAAAATCCCGAAAAATGCTTGAAATATCCTAAAAAAATCTATAAATAAAGAGACTCTTTACTGCAGAATATTATAATCAACGGTTTATTAGACATGTGCATTCGTTTTAGTACTAAAACGATTTAGTCCGAATTTTGGGATAATTTAGTTTTCGTATGACTCAAGAGAAACGAAACTGCTCAGTACAAAAAACGAAAGAAACTAAAATAAAATGCACTACATTTTAGTGTCAGTCCTTTTTGTGATATTACATTGATAAGTGAAGGAGACCAGCAATGAAGAGTGCAACATCCGAAGTTCTGCACCCTCCACATGCCAATGCAGTAGGATTTTCTATACAGAGAGGGGCATTAATTAATGCAGGAGGATGTTCTATACATTATACAGAGGGGTATTCATGCAGGAGGATGTTATATACATTTTACAGAGGAAGGTATAAATTGAGGAGGATGTTCTATACAGAGAGGGACATTAATTAATTCAGGAGGATGTTCTATATAATATACTGAGAGGGGTATTAATTAATGCAGGTGGATGTTGTATACATTTGTAGCGCTCACTCCCGGAGGAGCCGCTGAAAATGAACCACGGGTCAGTCTCCCCGCACTAGGGAATAAATATACTCCAACACAGTTGTGAGTTTTTATCGTTTAAATAGTTTACTAAAATATTTGAGCAGATGTCGAGACACGGTATTCACAAGTATTATTACAGTATTTTCGTATCACGGTAAAACGCGTAGCGGAAAAGAAACGAAACACGAGGCTTCGTATTTCGGAAAAATAAAATATTCACAACCGAACATAAAAGCAATGCAATTTCCCGATAGTTCAGAAAAAAAGGAGACACGTAGCAGAACCCCAAACATACAATCCCTTCGTATTACGGCAAACGCGCAGCGGAAAAAGAGGAAAAATATATTCGGAACGTATCTTTATCTTTAACCCCTGTTCCGATTCGTAACAAATTGAGTCCTGCACAGGTTAAGTCCCAGAATGTAAAGAAGGTGTATATGTATGTGTGTGGTACCCGGGTACTGTTCAACTGGCCAGTGAATTTACATGAAGGAAAGTCTTCGACTAGTCAGTTGGGGCCCTGTGGACTTTAAAGAGAAAACAGCAGCTTGACCTTTAATCACAAACAGCCTTGGAGGCCTCTCACCCATCCGACGCAGACTTTAGGCTCCGCTGACCCAGGACGTCTCCCCTCCGGATTTTGACTGGGGATACTAGCGGCCGGATCCGTTGTCTGACTTCATGCAGCTTGTCCAGCTCACCGCCTGCTCTCCGTTCGATTCCGCCAGTCTGCAGCAATGTCTGGGCTCTGACAAGTCTCCTTCTCCTCAGGTTGAGTGACCCAAACCGGAATAACAGGTCTCCCTCGGGCTTTGGCCTAGGTTCTCTCGCGATCTCCTCAGTGCGTCTGCTTTCTCTGCTTCCCTGGCGCGCTCTGGAACTTTCTCCACGAGGCAGAGGATGTAAGTGTCCAGTCCCCACCCACTTCCTGTCTTCTTGCAAAGCATGCCGGGCATTGTAGTCCCGATGTCCAGTATCTCTGATCACGATAGTCTCCATCTTGTGGCCAAAAATAGGTACTGCCACAGCAAGATTTTTAACACAGCGCTACACATTATACAGAGAGGGGTATTAATTAATGCAGGAGGATGTTCTAAACATTATACAGAGGATCCTTTTTTTCTCAGCCCTTTAAATCCAGTGGCTGTGAGCGCGGAGATCGGCTGCTTGTTACCTTATCTCTCAGTACAATGTATCAGGCTCAGCTGTTACAGTAACTGACTAACAGCGCTCAGAGTTTCAGTAAAACAAGGAAATAATATTGTTCTAACCTCTTATATATATATAAAAATATTATTTACTAGTTTTATTGAAACGCTGAGCGCTGTGATGAGCAGCAGTCAGTTACTGTAACAGCTTTGCCTGACACGGGGCAGTATTACAATGTTGTTGCTAACTTAACCAGAGCTGTTGTAACTGAAAACCTCCATAGGCTATAATGGCTCTGGGAAGTTTACAACAGCTCTGGTTAAGTTAGCACCAACTATATAATATGGCCCACATTGTGCTGAGAGTGAGAGATACTGTAACAAGCAGCGATCTCAGCCCTCTGAGGAGCCACTACAATAGTAATTGTATCCACTGGTTTTCGGATGAATGAAATTAGTTTTCATACTAAAGAACTGAAAACGAATTTCTTTAGCAACTAAATAAATTGCATTTTAGGACTAATCCATTAGTTCAAAACTAAATTTTGTGCTGTGCACATGTCTACGGTTTATTAGATATTGTATTAAAACGGGAATATTTTTAACATTGAAGACTATGGGATTCGCCTGAATAAACCTGCCGAATGAAACCACTGAACAGCAGGCCAATTCGGCAACTTTTCACTGCTGGGTTTTGTTCTCTGAATAGACGAAGCATTGCTTCTCTATGGGGAATTCACTGCCCTCGAACAGGCACCGAACAGGCACCGTATGTGCAGGCAATTCGCCAGGATTTGTCGAATTGCGTGCTCTCTGGATAGCCGAATGGCCAGGAAAGGTAACCGAACGCTGATTTTCAGGATTTGGTTCCCTTTTGGGAGCCATTCGGATCTCTTTGAATAACCCTAATAGTGTTTTCTACCCAGTGGGATCACCCCGATACAGTTAGGGTGGTCACGATTTATTTTCAGATCCACTTCTGATCTACAAAAAAATGGAAAGTATATATTGTGTAGTATTTTGGTAATAAAAAAATATTTAATTAAATACCAAAAAACAAACTCACAAATAAAATGCACATAACCAAATGTGCATATGTACATTGGCCGTAGTGGCCCAAACCTCCCGATTAGTGTCCCATTAGGTCCATCATCTGTTCTTTGAAAGATATAGGTCCATCAGTTGGTCACAATCGTGGGTAAAAAACACTATCAGGGTTATTCAAAGAGATCCGAATTGCTGGAGAAAGGTAACCGAACGCTGAAAATCAGCGTTCGGTTACCTTTCCTGGCCATTCGGCTATTCAGAGAGCAGGCAATTCACCAAATCCTGGCGAATTGCCTGCACATACGATGCCTGTTCGGTGCCTGTTCGAGGGCAGTGAAAACCCCTTGGAAAAGCACTGCTTCGTCTATTCAGAGAACACAAACCAGCAGTGAAAGGTTCCCCGTAATGCCCTGCCATTCGGTGGTTTAAATCGACAGGTTTATTCAGGAGAATCCCATAGGCTTCAATGTTAAAGATATTCCTGTTTTAATTCAATATTAATAAACCGTTCATTATAATATTCTGCAGTAAAGAGTCTCTTTAATTATAGATTTTTTAGGATCTTTTAGGCATTTTTGGGGATTTTTTTCCAAACATTTTTTTCCCGTTTTTTTTTTTAAATCGTTTTTCCTTTTTCTGTAACAGCCCTTTTTATTATCATTCATTGGATTTTATATGTAAATTCCAGACATTTTAGTTCAGTAGTTTCTTTGTAAACAGAGTTTCACTTTTCAAACATTCAAGTGTACCGTTTTTTTTTTCTTCACCTCCTTCGTCTGCGGTGTCGGGTTTTTCCGGCGGCTGCTCTGCGCTGTGATCGGCTCCTGCTCGGGTTTCTTCGGCGTATTTGGTGGGGTTAATCCAGATGTTTTTGCAGGTTATCGGTGTGCATTCGCCGGGTTTTGCAGTTAGTTTTCGTCGGGTTTGCAGCGGCTTTTCCCTGCATTAAGGGGACCCTGTGGTGCTTGCTGAATACACCGAAGGGTCGCCGAAATGGGATCGCCAAATCGCACCGAATTGAAGAGCATGAAAAGTCACCGAACGTGCAGTGACTTTTCGATTCTCTATGAATAACCCTGATATTGCGCCATTCTATGTTGTTGTTTTTTTGATATTACAATCTTGACAGTAAAGTTAGGGCTCAGCTGTGAGAGCGTTAACGTTAGGTTAAGTGGCCCTAGCGAATTACCCCATATTATAATCTGAACACTAACGGGTTAAAAAAACAGCAAATTGCAGACTGTGCTTTTCGGCACGAGCTTATTGTACTTTGCGCTCCCTATACTTAACCTGGGGAAAGCAAAGAGTAATAAGCGTTACGATTGCAAAGACTCTTAGGTGCAGGGAAATTTGCCGACCGCATCAAACGGCCGCAAAACTGCCGAAAAAAACCCCAACGCATCAGAAAAAAGTCGACGATCTGACGAACACAGCGAAAATCAGCCGCCGGAAAAAGTCGACAAGCCGACGAATGGGGTAAAAAAAAATAAAGAAGAACACTGCCATTTTTAAAAGCTGATTTAAAAAAACAAATATTGCATGAAAATGCCTGGAATTAAAATCGAAGATCCTATGAATATTAATAAAAAGGTCTGTTATAAAAAAAAAGTTATTTAGAAAAAAAAAATAAAAAAAATAACGGGACTGTTCGGTGACATTTCGGGGCCAGATCGGCTCTCTCTAAATGTATCAAATGCCTTTATTCAAATCGGACGTAATTTATATATATATATATTCTATAATTTTATATTATAATAATTCATTATATGTTTATATTATGATAAAATTTATCTTTTTTATAAAAAAATATTATAACATTATTTTTCCGGGTTGTTATTATATCCTCTTCTATTTAATAGCTATTTTTCCTTCTCTTTGTAAACAGGGTGATATTTCTGTTTTGGCTTCTTAAGCTTTAGATGTGCATTGTGGGAAATGTCACACACGTATAGAAGTGCGGGACATCAAAACGCAGCCAGTCCTATGGGCCTGTCATCTGTCACCGGCACGGAGCCGCTCTGCCAAAGAGGACTTCTACATCGAAGCCTCAACTTCAGACTACCGTGCACTTTGCTGAAGTTTTGCAGATTCAGAGCCCCGGCTCCTTTTATCATCGCGGAGTTTAGCTTCTAAAAGGCAGGAAGTGCGTTTAAAGCTGGCAGGTAGAGAACTAAGGCTGAAAAATAACCAGACGTCGAGTTAAAGTCTATCGTATATTAAAAATACATTTGCTGCGGCTTCATTTTCAAATTTGCTGAAGCGCGACCTACTTTCCGTTCATCAAAAATATTATTTTACGCTCATAAAAAAATTGATACATATGTATTTATATATTTTTTTTTAAAAAAAAAATCTATCTTTCGAAAAAGGCAAAAATAACTTTAAAAAAAAATGCTAGAAATGCAATTGCAATGAAAGTCATAAAAAACGTGGAAATAAAATATATATATATTTTTTACCCTAACAATTACCCATAATCTATTTTTCGCCTGATGTGACAGCTCTGCTCTCAGCACGCACGGCAGTGAGTGATATCATGTTATCCAACGTTCCTGGGTACCTGGGCATCCCTTATTATCTCAATATCAATTAACTAGTTTTCCAGTTTAACTTGATTGACACGCCAGGTCATCCTGGGGATAACCAATATTGTAGTTACCCATGACAAGAGTTGGGATAGGGAGCAAACTTACAATTATGATATTCAAAAATAAAAAGTAGTAAAAAAACGAATAAAATAAATAGTCAGGCATTCACCTGTAGATTTAATTGCCCGTCAGGGTCCCTTAGCTAATTAATAATGGTTTGTATTATTAAATTGTATTTTCTAGACATTATTTTTAAAATGCTGTCAATTAATCTTAACATTTTTAATTTAATTGACAATTTAAAACAGACAAAATAAACAAGCCGGCTGAAAATGGAATCAAATATTGCTAGCAAACAACTTGTAATGACTAGTGACAAAATATTTAAAAAATCATAAAAAGAAAATAATAATAATAATAATAATAATAATAAAAGAATAATAATAATAATAATAATTATTTTATAGGAATAACAATAATAATACAATTATAATAAATATAGAACATATACAGGGTTATGCAAAGAGAATCAAAAAGTCACTGCACATTCGGTGACTTTTTGTTCCCTGCAATTCGGCGCGATTCGGTGATCCTAGTTCGCCAACCCTGCGGTGTATTGAGTAAGCACCGCAGGGCTTCTGTAGTGCAGGGAAAACCCGCCGCAAACACGACAAACACCCGCTGCAAAAACCGCAGAGCGAACACTAACCGAACATTCACTGAAACCTGCAGAAAGAGCTGGATTAACCCCACCGAACACGCTGCCGATCACAGTACAGAGCAGCCACCGGAAAAACCCATTGCTTGAAAGTTTGAAATTTGAAATGCTGTTTGCAAAAAAACTACTGAAAGAAAATGTTACATATAAAATCCAATGAATGATAATGAAAAGGGCTTTTACAGAAAAAAGAAAAAACGATTAAAAAACAAAACACAGACTTTTTTTGCCAAAGAAATCACATAAAATGCCTAAAAGATCCTAAAATAATCTATCAATAAAGAGACTTTTTGCTGCAGAACATGATAATCAATGGTTTATTAGATATTGGGTTAAAACAGGAATATTTCTTTACGTTGAAGCCTATGGGATTCTCCTGAATAAACCTGCCGAATGAAACCACCGAACAGCAGGGCATTTCGGCGACTTTTCCCTGCTGTTTGGTGTTCTCTGAATAGATTAACCATTGCTTCTCTATGGGAATTTCACTGCCTTCGAACAGTCACCGAACAGGCACCGTATGTGCAGGCAATTCGCCAACATTTCGCGAACTGCCTGCTCTCTGAATAGCCGAATGGCCAGGAAGGGTAACCGTATGCTGAATTTCACTGTTCAGTTACCTTTCGGCCACAATCCAGATCTCTTTGAATAACCCCCATAGAAATAATTATACATATATGTACGTATATATTTATACAGATTTTTTAAACTGTATTTGCATTTATATATTTATTTTTATATCCCGTTCTTTTTTCCTGCGGCTTGATTGACACGCCAGGTCATCCTGTGGATAGTCAATATTGTAGTTACCCATGTCAAGAGTTGGGATAAGGAGGCTAGAAAGTTTCAGAATTGAAACGCTGTTTGGAAAAAAAACTACTGAACGAAAATGCCTGGAATTTACATATAAGATCCTATGAATGATGATGAAAAGGGCTGTTACAGAAAAAAGAAAAGAAAACGATTTAAAAAACAGAAAAAAAAAACTTCCTGAAAAATTTACGAAAAATGCCTAAAAGATCCTAAAAATTCTATATATAAAGAGACTTTTTGCTGCAGATTAACATATTAAATGGTTTATTAGATATTGAGTTAAAATGGGAATATATTTAACATTGAAACCAGGGCCGCCATCAGGGCATTACGCCCCATGCTGCCGTAAGGGGCCCAGGCTTTAACAGCTCCGGTATCGGACTCTATGAGTCCGAATCCGGAGCTGTGTGTATCTCTGCTGCAGGAGCCGGAGGAGACACTGTGTCTCCTCCGGCTCCTGGCAGCTTCACTTCCTGGCTGGGCGGGGCCAAGCAGCATGTGGGGGCCTCCCAAGCACATTGCTTTGGCCCCGCCCCCTCCACTCAGTGAAGCTGCGCGCCGGAGCTGGAGGGACCAGGAAGAAGACAAGAAGACAAAAGAAAAGAAGATTAAAGAAAAGGTGAAGAAAAGAAGAGCTGAAGAGCAGAAGATAGAAGAAAAGAAGATAGAAGAAAAGAAGACAGCGGAGTGGTGAGCCAGGGCCCAGTCCCCAAGGCCCAGGGCCCAGACCAAAGGCCCAAACCCAGGGCTCAGACCCCAGGGTCCAAAGGCCCAGGGCCAAGACCCCAAGGCCCAGACCCCAAGGCCCAGACCCAGGGCCCAAACCCAGGGCCCAGACCCCAAGGCCCAGACCCCAAGGCCCAGACCCAAAGGCCCAAACCCAGGGCCCAGACCACAAGGCCCAGACCCCAAGGCCCAGACCCCAAGGCCCAGACCCCAGGGCCCAGACCCCAAGGCTCAGACCCAGGGCCCAGACCCCAGGGCCCAGACCCCAAGGCCCAGTCCCCAAGGCCCAGGACCCAGACCCCAAGGCCCAGACCCAGGACCCAGACCCCAAGGCCCAGACCCAGGGCCCAGACCCCAAGTCCCAGGGCTCAGACCCAAGGCCCAGACCCCAGGGCCCAGTCCCCAAGGCCTAGTCCCCAGACCCCAGACCTCAAGGCCCAAACCCAGACCCCAGACCCCAAGGCCCAGACCCCAGGGCCCAGACCTCAGACTCCAAGGCCCAGACCCCAGGGCCCAGACCCCAAGGCCCAGACCCCAAGGCACAGACCCCAAGGCCAAGGGCCCAGACCCCAAGGCCCAGACCCAGGGCCCAGACCCCAAGGCCCAGACCCCAAGGCCCAGACCCTGGGCCCAGACCCCAAGGCCCAGACCCCAAGGCCCAGACCCTGGGCCCAGACCCCAGGGCCCAGACCCAAAGGCCCAGACCCCAGGGCCCAGTCCCCAAGGCCTAGTCCCCAGGCCCAGACCCCAAGTCCCAAACCCAGGCCCAGACCCCAGGGCCCAGACCTCAGACTCCAAGGCCCAGACCCCAGGGCCCAGACCCCAAGGCCCAGACCCCAAGGCGCAGACCCCAAGGCCAAGGGCCCAGACCCCAAGGCCCAGACCCCAGGGCCCAGACCCCAAGGCCCAGACCCCAAGGCCCAGACCCTGGGCCCAGACCCCAAGGCCCAGACCCCAAGGCCCAGACCCTGGGCCCAGACCCCAGGGCCCAGACCCAAAGGCCCAGACCCCAGGGCCCAGACCCAGGCCAGACTCAGGGCCCAGACCCCAAGGCCCAGTCCCAGGGACCAGACCCAGGGCCCAGACCCCAAGGCCCAGAGCACAGAACCCAGGGCCCAGACCACAAGGCCCAAACCAGACCCAGGGACCAGGCCCAGACCCAGACCCAAAGGCCATCATATACAGCCCGTTTCTGTGAGATTTATTGCTGTGGATTCTGTGATACGTTCATACACACTGCACATTACTGGGAGTTTTATTGCTGTGGTGCTATGTTATGTCCTTTCTTTTTTTTTTTGAAGGGGGAGAAACGCTGTTAGAGGCTGAGGGAATACCAGAGGGGCCCCATTGTGAGGTTTAGTAAGGGGCCCCATCATTTCTCATGGCTGCCCTGATTGAAACCTATGGGATTCTCCTGAATAAACCTGCCAAATGAAACTACCGAACAGCAGGGCACTTCACTGACATTTCTCTGCTGTTCGGTGTCTGTGAATAGATAAACCATTGCTTCTCTATGGGGGATTTCACTGCCGTCGAACAGGCACCGTACTGGCTGGCAGCTTGCCAAAACTTGGCGAACTGCCTGTTCTCTGAATAGATGAATGACCCCGAAATGTCACCGTACGTGGGAAATTCCCTGTCTGGTGACATTTCGGGGCCAGATCGGCTCTTTATGAATAACCCCTATAGTGAAAAGACTTCAGGAGTGCACGCCTTTTTGATGGGATATATATATATATATATATATATAGATAGATAGATATATTGCAGTAACCTCAGTCACAAACACATTTTTTTTTTTATTTCTTTTCTCCTTTTCTAAGACACTGACACTTGGCAATCACGCATATCACACAATCCATTCCAATGTGCTGTGTTTGACCTCGCAAGCGTTTTTTGGAGCGGTCTCCTTCCTAGGAAGGTATTTTATAGATGAAAAAGAAGAAAATGTGCAGAACGGGTAGGAGAGGATCCTTAGCATGACAAATCTTTTATCACATCTGCTGGCTCGTAAGGTGTAATTGTGATAAATGATATTATAAAGTTAGTCTGACAGTTGTGGGCAGGAGTGTGATGTGAAATACCTGCTTTGCTTCCGCAGCTAAATGCATGGTGTTTTGGAGCAGAGATGGAAGAAAGAAGCAAACTAAAATAGGTTTGCCCGGCGCAATCACAAAACAGATCCGTTCTATATGTATTTATTTTCTCTAAGAGACACTTGACCCTTGTTGCAGCTTGTGTAGCTATAGCTATATATTTGCAAACATATATACAAACAATATATATATATATATATTAGAAAGAAAAGGGAATAGCGCCCACTACCTCCAAACAATAATATACACAATTAGCACAATATCATACGTTCATGTTTAGAAAGTTATGTTCCTCAATATTCCAATTTTCTCCTGTAGAAGCCCAAAAAGAAAATAAATGGAGACAATATGGTGCAGTATATGAAAATAAATAATTATCTTTTAATTTCCTGCATGAATATATAAATATTGTGATAAAAAACATACCTTAGTTAATATGCCCCATTTGGTTAAAAAGTGTGTTCTAATACAGATGGGCTATGGTTTTCCCTTCACCCTTTTTTGTATGTTACTCCAAAAGTTAAAATGTAAACCAAATGTGTTTAAGTGTATTAATTTCAGACGAGGCAAAATGTATACGCGCCATTTTAACTCTAACGTGATCTGTTTCATGATTGGCTGATATATCACATTCTTGTTGTGGGGCAGAGATGAACTATGTCTGTTTGGAACACTCTCCTTTATTTTCTGTATTAGGCTAGGGTCAGACTGAGGCAGTGCGAACGCGCGTGCAGCCGCACTTAATCACGGCCGTGCTAGCAGCAGATGCCGGGCAATGACGGCCAATATACGAAGTACGGTCGCACAAAAGTGCGGCCGCGCAACGCAAGCGGCAAACAAACGCATTTTTTCGAGAACGTGAAACCACTAGTACTGACGTACAGAGTGCGCTGTGTCCGCTAGCGGCGTGTGTGCGTGATTAGGAGACGTCAGACGCTGCTAATGTCCGGCCAACATAACGTCCAGACCCAAAAAGTGTTTTATTGATGATCCGTACAAAATCACGGATGGAACTGCGCATCGTATGACCGCTATTGCGTATTCCGTGAAAAAATACGTCCATTCGTTCGAACGCACTTTTTCACGGACAACGTGAAAAATGCGTTAGTCTGACCCTAGCCTTAATCTGTATATTTGGTTGTTTTTTAATATCTTGCATTGTATTACTTTGTATTTCTGTAACAACTGTAACATTTCAATGTTCTTGAACCCAGGACATACTTGAAAATGAGAGAAATCTTAATGTATCCTTCCTGGTAAAATACTGTATAAATAAATAAATACATAAAATAAATTGGTTATAAATTTGTCTGAGTTTTATTAAAAGACCTGGTTGAACAAAGACATGCCAGATACATTTGAAGTAACACATTCTGTGTGTTTGACTTCAGTTATCTCTGCTATAGCGTAGCGCTCTGCTTGTGTCTTTTCTTGGTTATATGAGAGAAATAACAGAGGTTTTCTGGCATTCACGCTTTGGTAACTATGAATAGGAATATTGATTTGATATTATTATTTTATTTAACAGTATATATAAGCATATAGCATATCATTCATTATTAGTTCTATTAACAACTCACACAACTCTTGAATTCAATGTTCTTGAACCCAGGACATACTGAAAACGAGAGAAATCTCAATGTATCCTTCCTGGTAAAATACTTTATAAATAAATAAATAAACTCTGACCTGTAAACCGGCTTTTAAGGTGTTATTCAGAGAGCACGGAAATGTCACCGACATTTCAATGCTCTCTCATTCCCCATGCTTCCCTGCACTTCGGTGAATCAAAGTTCCCCACCCTGCGGTGTATTCAGCATTCACTGCAGGGTCCCCGAAGTGCAGGGAAAACCCGCCGCAAACTCGCAGCAATCCCGTCGAACACCTGCCGAACACCCGCTGAACACCGACCGAACACCCGCCAAAACTCACCGAAAACCCGCTGGAACCACTGCAAAAAACATGCCAGAAAAAGCCGCCAAGCCGTCGATCACAGCGCAGACCAGCCGCCAGGGTAAAAAAAAAAAAAAAAAACAATATGATTGAAAGTGTCAAAAGTGAAAAGCTGTTTACAAAAAAATACTGAGCGAAAATGACTGGAATTTACATATAATATCCTATGAATGATAATAAAAAAGGTCTGTTACAGAAAAAAAGATAAAAAAAAATTGCCGAAAAAATCATGAAAAATGCCTAAAAGATCCTAAAAAATCTATAAATAAACATAAACTTTTTGCTGCAGATTAAAATAACAAAGGATTTATTAGATATTAGATTAAATTGGGAATATTTTTTAACATTGAAACCTATGGGATTCGCCTGAATAAACCTGAAAAATGAAACCGCTGAACAGCAGGGCACTTCACTGACATTTCTCTGCTGTTCAGTGTCTGTGAATAGATTAACCATTGCTTCTCTATGATTTGGTGAACTGTCTGTTCTCTGAATAAACAAATGGCCCTGAAATGGCACCATATGGGGAAATTCCCAGTTCGGTGACATTTCGGGGCCAGGTCGGCTTTTTCTTAAATAACCCCTTAAGCATGGCTGCTGGTGAGTGTTTTCTTCTATCACATCTAGTACCCATCCAACTATATGGTGTCTGTGACGTAAGTCACTTTGGACTTGGGGTACATGGACTTGTAGGTATATTTGTAGGGTGCAGACCTGAGGTTCTATATTATTTTCTTGGCCTCCCTTGTGTGCAGAGTTTATGTAATCTGAGTTATGCAAGAATAATGTTATTGTCTGTCTATTGTATGGTCCATGTGCATATTGATATCTGCTGATAGGTTTGCTCTCAGGAATGCGTTGATATCTATTTATATTTCAGTAATTGGTTAATAATCTGATTTGTCAGGCAAACACTGCCCCATTATCTGTTTGCCAATTGCAATTGTACTGTCCTGTCTGCCTAGGAATGTTGAGGAAATGTTTATCCCATTATCTGTTTTAGTCTAATTATGTCTCCCAACAGTTTCTAGGGAAGGTTTATGTTATATGGAAATACCCATGTTTGATCTATAAATATGTGGGCCTGTTCCCAATTAAAAGAGTTCCATTCTGACCCTGAAAACCTCCAGAGATACAGCCACATCTTATTTCTGGGGGATGCTAGCAGGCTCTCTATGTGTCACGGTCCTTAAGCCTCATCTGAGGACTGGAGAAAGGTACGAGAGGCTGCCTGGGGAGAAAATGGGGTGTCCTGCAAGGAATCGGCATTGACAGATGTGACCATGTCGGGGTGCAGAGATCTGTCACACTGTCAGTCTTCATTTTTCCTCAAAGACAAAAAAAACAAGGTGTGAGTCTTGCCTTTGTAATGATACACATGACCATGTAAAAATATGAAAAAAAAAACAAACAAAATAATTTTTTTAAATGAGTGTTTTGCTCCAAAGCAATGGTATTGTTCATTTGTCACATATAAAATGAGCTATACCACTGCCAGTACTCACCTTCTCATTTCCCACGCCGCGAGCAAGGTCAGTGTTTTATACAGAATCATATTATTCATAAAACACAATGCGCCAAAATACAATGGAACATTTTCATTTTTTTCAGTTTTAGTTAACATCGTGTATTTTCTCCGAAAGATACAGTAACAGGTCAGGTTCCCATTTCTAATTTTTTTTAACAAGAGTACCCCATAGATTATATAACCGTAAAAGTTTGGATGATAAAATGTGAATATAAATAATTTTACACACTGAAAATGATTGAAATCTGAACGGAAATTGACATTTATTTTACATTTTTTGTTATAGCATTGTAACGGAACATGACGTATACACATGAAATAATATATTATGAATCTGCCGGGTCTGCTGAAAAGAAAGATATATAATTTGTCTAGTTATTATTAAAAAACATACTCCAAAACATGTTTAAACAGGATGAGCACAAAACGGTCAAAATGAACTCAGCAGCGAAGGGCTTAAATTATTTTATATAATACCCTTCAGGTTGTTTGTACAAGGTGTGTACGAAACATTAACGAATTCCATGTTTTGACTTGGGCCTCATCTCCAAGATACCTCATTATTATATGCAAGTATTCCAAAATCTCCCAGAATTCCATCTCTCAAACACGTCTGCTCCCGAGTATTTCACAGAAAGGGATGCTCTGTCTATATATAGGTAAACAGAAACCAAGGATTCCTGTGAATGGCAAGTATTATTTATATATATATATTTACTCCTCCGTGAGGAATACGCCGGATTCAGAAATACAGTCATCAATTTATCTCAATTTGTGCCAGTTTGTCTCGGGAACCATTTGTGTCCCTGTTACCGTTGCAACAAACGTTTTGATGTAGATTGTGTGAGATGTGGGCAGTTACGGAAATAAATAAAACTATACGTCCACTTCATTTCCCTACGATAATGTGCAATGACGCCTAACATATCGTTTATTTAGCAAGTGCTGAGTATCTTAAAGGTAACCCGTTCGCCTCTTCCTGCATATCTTGTTTTCTATGAAGAAAGAGCCCAACATTTTAGTAATTTTTTAAATTATTATAATTATTGTACTGTAATATTAGAAATCAATATATATATATATATATCATGAATTATTATATTAAGAATTATTACATTATATTTTGCTATGCCATTATATTATAAACTATATTAGTATAGGACTAATTATTATTTTATAAGCTACTATATTATTATAGTATGAATAATTATACTATTATATTATAAATTATTATATTGTTATATTACAAATAATTTTATTATTACACTTTTTTATATTATTATTATATTATTTATTGTATTATTACTTTAGATTTCTGTCCTGTACGTTCCTATCTCCTTGTCATGACCTATCTTTCTCGCATTTATAGTACTGCAACTTAATATATATACTGTGGAATATGCTGGCGTTATATAAATAAAGAATAGTAATAATAAAAAAATAATAATATTCAATGATTATTACATTACTATATAATAAATTATTTTATTATTATATGATTACTTATATTATACTTTTCATATTATTATATTATGATTATTATATTATGAATTACTAAATTATTACATTATTAATTGTTATATAATAATACACTATATTATTATATGATGAATTATTACATAGCAAACAAGGAGGCCCCAGGCTCAAATATACAAAAATGGTCCTTGCTCCGGTGCTACCAAATACTGTAACTGTGAATTATTATAATAGAAATTATTATATTATGTTCTAATTTATTTTATTACTATATTCTGAATTATCATGCTATTATATTATACTTTTAATATTATTTTTTTATTAATTATTATACGATCATTGATTAGTTTTAATATTATTGTAATTTAATTAATATTATTTTATAATATCATTGTAATTATTATTATTTATTTATTATTATAAATTAAAATATTATTATGTTTTTCTTATTCTATTCTAACCTATTATATTATTATATGATGAAATATTATATATTTTTTTATTAATGACAGTAAATAATACATGAAGAGAAAATGTTTGCATTACAGACGTTAACACAGAGGGTCATCTTCTAAAACATGAATAGTGATGCGACACCTGACCTCTAAAGACCGACTGAATTGACCACTATGGGAAGAGATGCTGCGTCCCAAGTTTTCCCGCAATTTGTTTATTTTTTTTCTGAATATTCATCGGGACAGGCTTTATAGTGAATAAACTCCCACTCCTTTAGAGCTTTCAGATAAATCATTTTGTTTCCATGGAAAAAACAGAAATGCACAATGGCCGATATTCACCTAAGCATTGCGTGGAATTCGCTTGCTGCGGGTATAAAGAGCTCTCCTTAATTTGTGCACCTGTTACCATTACCTTTAATGATTTCTTGGAAAATAAAAAATACAAAACTACAGTAAGAAAAGTGAATTATGCGGCACCATGTGATCCGTACCCTCTGCGCATATTGTCTGCGGTACCAGCCGTACAATGTATGTGATTGCAATTACGGCTGTCGGCGGGATGCCTGCTCTGTTAAGTGTCACAGGGGTCTGTGGTAAATGATACTGTGTGAAGGATGATGTATAGCCGCGCCAGCACAGCACAGCCTTTTATTTGCTGCAGATACTTTTTGTTGAGTGTTTTGAAATGTCGGTTTATTATGTTTCTTTGTAGCAATTGTTATATTGTTTATATTCGTCCCCAATGGCTGAACATGTAAAGGCTTTCACCAATTATTAGGGGATGATCTGGAGTGAAGCTTCTGACTATTTATCTCTATCTATCGATCTATACTTATATATCTGTATCTATCTGTGTCTATCTGCATCTATCTATGATATCTATCTGTATTTATCTATCTGTATCTATCTGTATTTATCTATCTGTAACTATATCTATCTGTATTTATCTATCTGTATCTGTATCTATCTATCTATCTATCTATCTGTATCTATCTGTATTTATCTATCTGTATCTGTAACTATATATCTATCTGTATCTATCTATATCTATCTGTATTTATCTATCTGTATGTATGTATCTATCTATATCTATCTATCTGCGTCTATCTGCATCTATCTATCTATCTGTATTTATCTATCTGTATCTGTAACTATATATCTATCTGTATCTATCTATCTATCTATCTATCTATCTATATGTATCTATATCTATCTGTATTTATCTATATGTATGTATCTATATCTATCTATCTGCGCCTATCTGCATCTATCTATCTATCTATCTATCTATCTATCTATATCTATCTGTAATTATCTATATGTATCTATCTGTATTTATCTATATGTATATATCTGTATCTATATCTATATATCTGTATCTATCTATTTGTATCTATCTATATCTATCTGTATTTATCTATCTGTATCTGTAACTATATATCTATCTGTATCTATCTATCTATCTATATGTATCTATCTATATCTATCTGTATTTATCTATCTGTATGTATGTATGTATCTATATCTATCTATCTGCGCCTATCTGTATCTATCTATCTATATCTATCTGTAATTATCTATATGTATCTATCTGTATTTATCTATATGTGTATATCTGTATCTATCTATATCTATCTATCTGTATCTATCTATCTGTATCTATCTGTAATTATCTATATGTATCTATCTGTAATTATCTATATATATCTATCTGTATTTATCTATATGTATATATCTATCTGCATCTATCTATCTATCTATCTGTATCTATCTACATGTATCTATCTGTATCTATCTATCTGTATCTATCTATCTATCTATCTATCTGTATCTATCTATATCTATATCTATCTGTATTTATCTATCTGTATCTGTAACTATATATCTATCTGTATCTATATTTCTGTATCTATCTATCTATCTATCTATCTATCTATCTATCTATCTATATTTATCTATCTGTATGTATGTATCTATCTAGCTGTGTCTATCTGTATATCTGCATCTATTTCTATCTATCTATCTATCTATCTATCTATCTATCTATCTATCTATCTATCTATCTATCTATCTATCGATCTATATCTATATCTATCTGTATCTATCTATCTATATCTGTATATATCTATCTGTATGTATATCTATCTATCTATCTGTATATATGTATCTATATGTATCTATTTGTATCTATGTATCTGTATGTATCTATCTATTTGTATCTATCTGTATCTATTTATCTGTCTTTCTATTTGTATCTATCTATCTATCTGTATCTATTTGTATCTGTCAGGGTTATTCAGAGAGCGGTGAAAAGCAGGAGAATGACTGGAGAATGAAAAATTCTAGGTCAAAATAGCCAAACCAGAAAAATTCTCCCTTTCATCTCACTTTCCAAATCGGCTATTTTGACCTCGAATTTTTAATTCTCCAGTCATTCTCCAGTCATTCTCCTGCTTTTCACGCTCTCTGAATAACCCTGAATATCTATCTATCTATTTGTATCTATCTGTATTTATCTATATATATATATATAATATATATATATATATATATCTGTCTGTCTGTATGTATCTATCAGTGTGTATATATCTGTGTCTATCTGCATGTAGGTATCTATCTGTATGTATGTATCTGTGTCTATCTGTAGCTTGGAAAAAAGACGAGACAGAGGAGATATGATAGAAACATTTAAATACGTAAAGGGAATCCACAAGGTAGAGGAAGGGAGTATATTTAAAAGGAAACAAAGTAGCAAAACAAGAGGACATAGTCTTAGATTAGAGGGGCAAAGGTTTAAAAGTAACATCAGGAAGCATTATTTTACTGAGAGGGTGGTGGATACATGGAACAGTCTTCCAGTTGAAGTGGTAGAGACCAAAACAGTAATTGAATTTAAGCAAGCATGGGATAGGCATAAGGCTATCCTAAACAAAAGATAAATCCAGGTCAAGTATCCATGTAATTGGGCAGACTAGATGGGCCGAAAGGTTCTTATCTGCCGACATTTTTCTATGTTTCTATGTATGTATCTATCTGTATGTATGTATATATTATTATTATTATTATTATTATTATTCATTATTTATAAAGCGCCAGCATATTCCGCAGCGCTGTACAATAAGCACAGTATAGACAGGGTTACAATACATTGAATAACATTTGACAAACAGTACAGGAGGAGATGAGGGCCCTATTCCCGTAGGAACTCACAATCTGGGAGGGTTGGGGTTGGAAACAGGAGGAGAGGACTGTAAGGTGAGAGTGATTGATGGTTGCGTCAGTGAGTTGGGTGGTAGGCTTCCCTAAATAGGAATGTTTTAAGGGAGCGTTTGAAGGAAGAGAAGTTAGGGGAAAGTCTGACAGTACGAGGGAGAGCGTTCCAGAGAGTGGGGGCTGCTCGTGAGAAATCCTGCAGTCTATCATGGGAAGAGGTGATGCGGGGAGAAGCTAGGCGCAGGTCACTGTTTGACCTTAGCGAGCGGGCTGGGGTGTATTTGGTGATTAGTGAGGACAGGTAGTGGGAGCTGAGTTAGTGAGGGTTTTGTAGGTAAGGATAAGGATTTTGAACTTAATTCTGCAGTGGATGGGGAGCCAGTGAAGGGACTCGCAGAGGGGAGCGGCAGAGACAGAGCGGCAGGTGAGGTGAATTAGCCTGGCGGAGGCGTTCAGGATGGATTGTTGGGGGGAGAGGCGGGACAGAGGGAGGCCAGATAAGAGATTATTGCAATAGTCGAGTCGGGAGATTACCAGGGCGTGTATGAGTTGTTTTGTGGTGACAGCGGTAAGAAATGGCCGAATTCTGGAAATACTACGCAATTGGTATCGGCAGGAGGAGGAAAGAGACTGGATGTGGGGGATGAAGGAAAGAGCAGAGTCAAGTGTAACTCCAAGACAGCGAACGTGGTTTGATGGGGAGATGGTGATACCCTCCACCGTGATAGAGAAGTCAGGAGGTGGGGAGGCATTGGAGGGAGGAATAAGTAGGAGCTCAGTCTTTGACATGTTGATCTTTAGGTGGTGGGAGGCCATCCAGGAGGAGATGCCAGATAAACAGTCACTGACTTTTGAAAGGACAGGGGGAGAGAGATCAGGGGTAGAGAGGTAGATCTGAGTGTCATCAGCGTAGAGGTGGTAATTAAAGCCAAAGCTGTTGATGATTTTGCCCAGGGAGGAGGTGTAGATGGAAAAGAGCAGAGGACCAAGGACAGAGCCTTGAGGTACACCAACAGATAGAGGCAATGAAGAGGAGGAGTTACCAGCAAAGGACACACAGAAGGACCTGTTGGATAAATAGGAGTCAACCCAAGCAAGTGCAGTGTCACCGAGACCCAGAGAGTTGAGGGTCTGTAGAAGGAGGGGGTGGTCAACAGTGTCAAAAGCAGCCGAGAGGTCAAGCAGGATGAGAATAGAATAGTGGCTGTGGTTTTTAGCAGTTAGGAGGTCGTCTGTATGTATCTATCTGTATGTATCTATCTGTATGTATCTATCTGTATCTATCTGTATGTATCTATCTGTATGTATGTATCTGTATGTATCTATCTGTATGTATCTATCTGTATGTATCTATCTGTGTCTATATGTATGTATCTATCTGTATGTATCTATCTGTATCTATCTGTATGTATGTATCTGTGTCTATCTGTAAAAAATACACGAGAGGGGCAGCACTCTATTTATGTCTAAATGAATTTAGCTGCTGTTGTGGTTTCTTTTGTATTGTTTGAATATGTTTGGTGTGCGCTCCTCCTGTTTTGTTGTGGCTATCTGTATTTAATAATGTATCTGTATGTATGTATCTATCTATCAGTATCTATCTGTATCTATCAACTGATCCGTATCTATCAATATCTTTCTTTCTGTATCTCCCTATCTAGCTATGTGTACCTATCTTGTTATATATCAATCTATATCAACGGATCCGTTTCTATCTGTACCTAGAGTTAGGTCCATATATATTTGGACACAGGCACAGTTTTCATACTTTTTACTTTTATTCTGCGGGAAACAGAGCCAAATGAAAGAATCCAAATGAAATAGAAGCGCAGACTTTCAACTTTAATTCAAGGGCTTGAACATAAATATCAAGTACAAATTTTAGGAACTGCCGCCATTTTTATGTACGTATTTATCTATCTATCCACATTTCTACCTATGTAGCATCTATTTACTGTATATATCTACGTCGATCTGTTATTGATTTATTATACATTTAATCTTTGTATTTCTCTCTATCCTCTATATAGCTATTATCAACCCATCTCCCTATCCTCGATCTATTTCTATCTTTATATCTATCTGGTCTCTGTCTTTGTAAAAAAAATTGATTTCTTGATCCATATCCCTGAATGTCTATCAGAAAGATATACAGACCACTCGGTAGATAGATACTATAGATAGATAGATAGATAGATAGGATTAGGTATTCCCGTCCATCAATCATTAGCCTCCTGAATAGCAGCTCTTGTATACCCTAAGGATCCCACGCAGTTGGTTTTGCAACTGTTTTCAATACGCAACTCGAATTTAATTGATTTGGACATTACCACTAATTGTCCTCAGACATCTGTTACAATATCTCAGCATATGCCTCGTATGGCCCGACTTCCAACACACCGGAGGAGCCGCTGACAACCCGGCGCCAAGAGGAAGCTCTGAATATACATCATCTACCAAACATACATGGCACCACTCCTAAATGATGGACCTGGCTATCTTGGTCATTATCACTACAGATGGGTAGAGAACCAAATGATCCGACTTTAAATGGCCGATTCTTTTTAGCAGCGAAATTGTGAAACCATCAATGGAAACGCGATCCAGCTTTCGCAATAATTACAAGATGGAAAAGCCGCAGAGAAAGTCCAGCTCAGCAACACGGCAGCCTGTGATATATTCCCAACGAGTGAGTTTGCCTAGAGCCTATAGACTGTATACTATTTATCAGCCCTTTTTGGCAGGAACCCTCACTTTGGAGAACAAAACTTACGGGAAAGCGGCATCAGCAAAAGAAGTTTCCATGAGGATCATAGCAGAATGACTTCCAATGACCAGAATGCCGCACCCAGACCTATGGTTGCCATGCTTGACTCCAGGTATTGACTGGAGCGTCTAATGGTTGGTGATGATGAGTATATGACTCGACACACAGATAACTGGTTTTACAGATGGTCCTTAGATGGCCGGTAGCAACAAGGCTGCAATATTAAAATATAACCAGGAATGCGGCCCAAGGCCTAGGACAGAATTAAATTCTAAATTCTCAACCTGACCTACAAAGTCCAACTCCCCTCCCCACTACCTGTCCTCACTAATCACCAAATACACCCCATCCCGCTCCCTTCTACCTGGTTTTCTTTCTATCTCTCTCTTTGCTCCTTCCGTGTCTCCTTCACCGGTGTCTATTTACCCCCAGTTCCTCAAATGGGGTACCTCAAGGCTCTGTTCTGGGTCCCCTACTCTTCTTAATCTATACTGCCTTTCTTGGCAACCTCATCTCTTCCTATGGATTCCAAAATCATCTCTATGCTGACGACACCCAAATCTACATCCCCTCTCTTGATATCTCTCATCCTGTCTTGAGCCATGTTTCTGCCGGCCTATCAGCTGTCTCCGACTGGTTGACTTTCTGTTTCCTACAACTCAGCCTCTCTAAAACTGAGCTTCTTGTCATCCCTCCCTCTAAAACCTATACTCTTGCCCCCATTTCCCTTCAGGTAAATGGTGCAACTATTACTTCTTCCTCTCAGGCTCGTTGCCTCGGGGTCCTCTTAGACTGATCTCTCCTTCACTCCTCAAATTCAGTCACTAACCAAATCTTGCAAGTTCCACCTAAAAAACATTGCACGAGTCCGCCCCTTTCTTAATCAGGACTCTGCTATTAAATGCTCATCTAAGCTCTTATTATCTCCCGCCTTGACTACTGTAGCCACCTTCTCTCTGGCCTTAAGAGATGCCAGATTCTCCCTCTGCAGTCTGTTATGATCGCCTGTGCCAGACTCATCCACCTCACCTCCAGCACCTCTCACACCTCGCCCCTTTGTCAATCGCTACACTGGCTCCCAGTTTCCTTTAGAATCCAATTCAAATTAGTGGTCCTCATGTACAAAGCTCTCCATAACCTCGCCCCTGCCCACATCTCCTCCCGTATTAACAGGTGCATCCCGTCCCAACCACTTTGCTCGGCCAATGACCTGATGCTATCAGTTCCAAGTACCCGCACCCCCAACTCCTGCATTCAGGACTTCTCCCAAGCTGCCCCCTTTATATGGAACTCCCTCCCCTGCAAGATCCTGTCCTTTAAGAAGTCTCTGAAAATACATTAATTTACAGAAGCCTATTGGCTCACTCCATGATTCCCCATTGCTCATTTCTTACAACATCTCCCCACCCACCCCATGTGCACCCCTGCTACTTCATTTTCTCTATTTACCCTCACCTCATGTATCAATGTTCTCCTCTTAGAGTGTAAGCTCTCGAGCAGGGTCCTCCCTCCTACTGTACTGTGTGTAACTTGCATGTATATTTGTTATTCTGTCTCGCCCATTGTACAGCACAACAGAACTTTATAAAAACTTGGAGCTATAACTACCTGTCCTCACTAATCACCAAATACACCCCAGCCCGCTCCCTAAGATCAAGCAGTGACCTGAGCCTAGCTTCTCCCCGCATCACCTCTTCCCATGATAGACTGCAGGATTTCTCACGTGCAGCCCCCATCCTCTGGAACGCTCTCCTTCGTACAGTCAGACTTTTCCCCAATCTGCCTTCCTAAAATCGTTCACTTAAAGCATTCTTATTCAGGGAAGCCGACCACCCGACTCACTAATACACCTCACTGCCAAAACCATTCCATCACTCTCATCTTGCAGTCCATCACTCTCACCCTGAAATCCATCACTCTCACCGTGCAGTTCATCACTCTCACCTTGCAGTCCATCACTCTCATCTTGCAGTCCATCACTCTCACCCTGAAATCCATCACTCTCACTGTGCAGTTCATCACTCTCACCTTGCAGTCCATCACACTCACCTTGCAGTCCATCACACACCTTGCAGTTCATCACTCTCACCTTGCAGTCTGTCACTCTTACCGTGCAGTCCGTCACTCTCACCTTGCAGTCCGTCACTCTCACCTTGTAGTCCATCACTCTCACCTTGCAGTCCTTGACTCTCACCTTGCAGTTCGTCACTCTCACCTTGCAGTTCGTCACTCTCACCTTGCGGTCCATCACTCTCACCTTGCAGTCTATTACTCTCACCTTGCAGTCCATCACTTTCACCTTGCAATTCAGCATTGTCATCTTGCAGCCCATAGCTCTCACCATGCAGTCTATCACTCTCACCTTGCAGCCCATCGCTCTCACCTTGTAGTCCGCCACTCTCACCATGCAGTCCATCACTCTCACCTTGCAATCCATCACTCTCACCTTGCAGCCCATCACTCTCACCTTGCAGTCCATCACTCTCACCTTTCAATCCATCACTCTCACCTTGCAGCCCATCACTCTCACCTTGCAGTCCATCACTCTCACCTTGCAGTTCATCACTCTCACCTTGCAGTCCGTCACTCTCACCTTGCAGTCCATCACTCTCACCTTGCAGTCCATCACACTCACCTTGCAGTCCATCACACACCTTGCAGTTCATCACTCTCACCTTGCAGTCCATCACTCTCACCGTGCAGTCTGTCACTCTCACCTTGCAGTGCATCACTCTCACCTTGCAGTCCGTCACTCTCACCTTGTAGTCCATCACTCTCACCTTGCAGTCCTTCACACTCACCTTGCAGTCCATGACTCTCACCTTGCAGTTCATCACTCTCACCTTGCAGTTCGTCACTCTCACCTTGCAGTCCGTCACTCTCACCTTGCAGTCTATTACTCTCACCTTGCAGTCCATCACTTTCACCTTGCAATTCAGCATTGTCATCTTGCAGCCCATAGCTCTCACCATGCAGTCCATCACTCTCACCTTGCAGCCCATTGCTCTCACCTTGCAGCCCATCGCTCTCACCTTGCAGTCCGCCACTCTCACCATGCAGTCCATCACTCTCACCTTGCAATCCATCACTCTCACCTTGCAGCCCATCACTCTCACCTTGCAGTCCATCACTCTCACCTTGCAATCCATCACTCTCACCTTGCAGCCCATCAATCTCACCTTGCAGTCCATCACTCTCACCTTGCAGTCCTCTCCTATTTCTCACCCTCCAACCCTGTTAGATTGTAAGTTCCCACTTGAATAGGGCCCTCAGTTCCTCCTGTGTTGGTTTGTCAGATGTTATCCTGTCTCACTGTATTGTAACCCTTTCTATATTGTACACATTGTTCAGCGCTGCAGAATATGTTGGCACTATATAAATAAAATATAATAATAATTATAAATGAACTGTTCTAGCTAGTTCCTCAGTTTCCATTTATTTATTTATTAATAAGGGTACCCAACATGGCTACTATGAACGTGAAGGCATATATGTTTGTGAGCAAAATGAAAGGTCTCAGTTAAGTGAGAGAGCTGAGAAGAAGCCAGTCCCTTATAAAAGTAACCATGAATAAACACTAAAAAAGACAGAGAATAAAAGCGAAAATAAGAGTAAAAAAATCAGATAGTTATTCTTTAGAGCAGAATCGGGAAAGCGAGAGGCTTCATGGAATGAACGGTGCTGTGGAAGACCTGGGAAGAGAAGTTCCCGACTTCACAGAAGAATCAGAAAAGCAACAGGCGTCTGAGAGAGAAATGAGAAAGGAGGTCTCGTCTAAACGTAAAATGAAGCAGAGGCCCTTAAAATGAAGCAGAGGCCCTTAAGCCTATATCGAAAGCTTTTCATTCTCTCAGCGATACATCCAGCATGAGACATTATGTTACAGATACTGATATAACTGCGGGAAAAGCAAATCCAGGCTCCAGGGCCAGATTTACAACTAGGCAGAGTAGGCATGTGCCTATAAGCACCTGCCACAAAGGAGCGCCTTGCTCTGTAAAATAAAAAAAAAAATCATAAAAAAAATATCTATATATATTTTTACAATTTACAATAATTTAGACCCCTGTATCTCTGGAGCCCTAAGGGCTAGAGGGGCATATGAGGTATCGTTGGAAAGGTCAGATTATGACCTTTATAGTGATATCAAATATATCCAGGTTAGATTTATGGAAAAATTAAATAACATAAAATATTATTTTTATCTTTTTTTTTCGAATGCAGCACTATTATTCGGTTTACAATTATAAAGTGCACAGTGATGCTGCGCTAACTCACCTTCTCATTTCCCACACTGCCAGCAAGTGTGGAGCTGATGATGCAACGCATTGTTTCAACCTAGACCATGACGCTGCATTGAGGAGGACTTTGGAACCTGCATCTCTGAACTGTAAAGCGCACAAGGTTAAATGCGGTGTCATTAAAAAGGTCAGAGTCTGGTCTTTACTATGATACCAAACATGACCATGTAATGTGTAAAAATGCTCCACATTTCTTTGCCTACAGGCTCCTGAGATGCAAATCCAACCCTGCCAGGCTCGCTAGCCAGTCCTCAGCCACCTACAGACCCAGTCTTATTCCTGGTGGGATTTCCACCAGCCAATATATAGTTTACTGCTGTGGTTTATCTAATCTACCATATTTACCAGTTAATGAGTGAGATGTCCAGGCTACCTGAGGTAAGAGCTGGCAGCTGAATGAGATAAAACAGGGAGCTTAAAGACTTCTAATCTACCCCCGGGTGATGTCCTTTGAATACATCCCACACAATACAATGATGTGAGTCGATGATTGACCCATTCACTCCATTCTATGGCCAAAGCCACACGGTGAGGAGCAAGTGATGGAAAGATACAACACAAAATATCATACAATGGATGCACCCAGTGACACATATAGAGGAAAATATCACACAATGGATGCACCCAGTGACACACATAGAGGAAATTGCAGTTTTTGGAGATACTGACCCTTTAACAACTGCTAACGATATTACAACACAGCTACAAGTCCTGCTTGCGGCTCAGTTGTTTCGTCAAGTTGCTGTAAATGAATGACTCCTATACTTGGTAATTAATTTGCGTCTAGACTAGAAGGAGAAGAACGAGCTTTTCCAACATAGCCCATTCTTCTCGTTTGAAGGTAATATGCAGAAGATAATATCTACTTTGAATAGCTGGTGTTAAGTGATTCTGCAAAATCAAAATCACTTAACACTTTGTCTAAAGGGATTAAAAAATCCCATACTCACCTCTCATGGAGCAAAGGGCAACGCAATCCACAGCTTCTTCTGGCAGTGCAATCCGCAGCTTCCTCTGGCAGGATAAAAGGTAATACTGAGAACAAATAGTTCCCAGTGTCCTTCCGTGGCTCCTTCAGCTCAGGCAAGCTTACAGAGAGCTTGCGTATGGATGTACCATGCCCCATAGAGTCCTGTGGACCTCAGGAGCCGATACCCATACTGTAGCACCTGTATTAAGGAATACCAAAATATAGTCCGTCTGGAGCTGCTAATCCAGCGGTTCAGCTAGAGTAGGGACGTTAAAAGTAAGCCACACTTGGGAAAAGACTCGAGCATCTTTTTCCTTTCTGCGCCTACCATTAACAGGTAGGTTGTGATCTGGTCCATAGCAAAGAAAGACACGGATACGTTGTTCATCTTACAAAGAGAAAGACTTACGTCCCGGTGGGAACTGAGAGTCTGTACGGATGGGCACGAGTGACGTCTCTCACGAGTTGGTAAATAAAGAAGATTCAGCACATGTCAACCTCTTTAAAATGTTTAACACCTCGTGCTAATCTCGCGCCGATGAGTAAATGTTTCTTTAGCTGCTAAGATTAATTAGTTGAAAAATATCTGCTGGTGATTCATGGTCACATCTGAGAAGCCCTACACGGCCAAACATGACAGCAGGACTTGTAGAAGGTTATGATCGAGGGTATAGAAACCCAAAGAAACAAGATTTAGGATGGGATCTGCATTTTAATAAATAATAAGCCATAATAACTCACAAATAACTGGTTTATTTAGATATTGGGATGTCCATGGGGCAGTACGAATGGTTCCTAGAATGTGGGATATTACAGTGTGTAAGATATTTTTTGATCTTCGTGGCTCATAGAATTTAAGGTTTCGTAAATTAAAATCTAACCCCATAATGCCAGGGCAGTGCTGGGATGCAGGCTGGCTGGAACGCCACGACTGTCCGGCAACTCTCCGGCAACTCTCCGGCCCACCTCACTTCCCTGGATATACTGAACACGAGCAGCCCACCTGCAGCCAGCCAGTTGTGATGATTGGCTACGGTGTATGGGGGAGGGGGTGGGGGAGTTCCTTTGCTCAGGAAGGTATGTCTGCACAGGGATAATCTGCTAGGAAGTATTCATTTTCACAACATTTTGCTTCTTTTTGAGTCGTTTTCTCTTGTTTTACTAGAATTGCTCTGCATGTTTACATACCATCTTAAGAGTTTTTGACATTTTAAACAGCGACAAAGAGCAAGTCTCAGTTATGGCTTCTTTACAGAATCCTACAACTCAGTGTTGCTTTGATCTGCTCAGTTTCTATAGGAAACATATATTAAACTTAGTTGTAGAAAAAATTCATTGCAAGACCATAGGCATGCATGGGGCAGAACGCTGGTTGGCTTGGTCCAGCTTGTCCACCTTCAGTGTCCCCTTAATGTGGCAAGATCATAGGCATGCATGGGGGAGTCTGCCGTGTCACTTGGTCAAGCTTGCCCACCTTCCATGTCCCCTATATGTGGCAAGATCGTAGGCATGCATGGGGAGTCTGCCATGTGACTTGATCAAGCATGCCCACCTTCCATGTCCCCTTAATGCTACAAGACCTTAGCCATGCATGGGGGAGTCTGCTGGCTGACTTGGCCCAGTCTGTCCACCTTCAATGTCCCTTTAATGTCAAAAGACCATAGGTATACATGGGGAGCACGCCGGGTTACTTGGTCAAGCTTGCCCATAGTCAGTGTCCCCTTAATGTGACAAGACTGTAGGTATACTTGGAGAGTACACCGGGTCACTTGGTACAGCTTGTCCACCTTCAGTGTCCCCTTAATGTGGCAAGACTGTAGGCATGCATGGGGGAGTATGCCGGATAACTTGGTCCAGCTTGTCCACCTTCAGCATCCACAGAAACGCATGGGGGAGTCCACAGGGTGACTTGGTCCATCAGGTCCACCATTTAGGTCGACATCTAAGATTTTTGCCTGTTCCTTATCCGGTTCACGGTAAAGATCGAGACCATTAATTAAGCAAGGGATCAATCTTCATGTTCCTTTCTCTTGATTGACGTTCAAAGACCCTTTGGATGTTCCATCTTTCCATGTTTAGGAAATGAGATAACTCTATGATTGAACAAAAATTATATGGACTCCCCAACTATCTCGTTTTGACTCTGGCCATAATTATGAGTGTAAGATGGGAAATACTTCTTCTGTTATATTAAGATGTAAGTATACGTTCAGGGAATTGGTTTCCTGGTGAAATGGAATGGTGGGTGACCGAGGCATTGCTTTCATTTTATTTTCCTCCTCTGCACTTTATGGAGGTTAACCTCTCTGGAGGCTACTACCTGATGGACTGCTTCATTTTCCTCCGTTTGATTGTTTAGTCATTGGGCCATGCCATGATACCGAGAGCATTTCTTCTCTATCATACTACATTATATCTTTAACCTTGGGGGCTGTGTAACAATTAAATTGTCTGTCAGTGCCGGCACGTCGAGGTGCTACGAGCTGGAAGAGGAAGTTTATGTTCCCCAGTTTATTGTACGACACAAAAAGGATATTTATGGGAAACTCGATGGCGTGTGCTACACAAGCCGCATGGAGGAAGAAAGGCAGCAATGAAGAAAAACAAGGACGACGGTGTCAGTGTACTTTGGAGAAAAGGTATTTATGGGGCTGTATGGTAACTATTCAAATGAAGACATTAGTGGACAAGCAGCTGTATGACATCCTGTTCTTTAACAGGACTGTACAAAGGGCAAAAGTTGAAGAAGAGATATCTAACCCACAGCAGAGGAAACTTATTTACAGCACAGTCAACGACCAAGAAGATTTCTTGAAAGACGTTTTGTGTCCCTATTTCTTTGGGATCCCTGTTATGACATTGACTGTTATTGAAATAGTAACATAGACATGTAGGGAGGCACTGGTGAGCTCATATATTGCACTGGCCAAGGTTCCTACGGCCCAGGGTCACCAGCCCCAAAGTCAACAAAGGAAGAGCACGAAGGACCGGTAAAACTTACTTAATTGAAGGAGCAGCAACGTTTCAGTCCTAAACCTAGGACCTTTTTTAAACTGTGTGTGGTCAGACCTTCTTGCTCTTGGTTTCTGACAACCATAAGAAGCTAACCTCCTACCTGATGACAAACCAGGTCAGAATAAGGGGGTTCTTTTTTCCATTTCTCTTAGAAAACAGATGATGCCTTGCAAAATGTCCCTCTTAAAGCTGGAATTGAGTTCATTCCGCTTTGTCCTGGTTGACATGTGAGATTAACTGGCAGATTCTGTTTTATTTCCTACTTCTGGACCTCCTTGCCCTTACGTATTGACCGTGCAGCCCGTCTCTTGGGATTATATACTGTTAAGGTCATGTAGGTCAAATCGTATCATTTTCTATGTTTGGATTATCACTTTAAATGAATTTATCTCGCTTCCACATTGATCCATCGAAGTGCACGTCCCTTAGGCATCTTCTAGAAGTGGTCCATATAAAAACCGGTGGATTAACCACTGGGAATAAGACTCGGACTGCAGGTAACTGAAGAATGGGTAGCGACGCGAGCCTGGGTTTGCTTTTTTTTCCATTTATATCTGTGTGTGTAACAGAACGTCTCGTGCTGGATGTATCGCGGATAGGTTGATGCCTTTCATTATGTGCTGTAGGGCTTCTGTTTCATTTTCAGTTGAGGAGAGACCTCCTTTCTCATTTCTCTCGCAAACGCCCGTTGCTTTTCTGATTCTTCTGTGAAGTCGGGAACTTCTGTTCCCAGGTTTCCCATTGTACCATTCCTTTCAAGCAATTCTTCAGTAGAAACCTCTTCCCGGGTTCTGGCCTGCAGACTAATCTCCGTCAGTTACTCTCACCAGTAGAGCTTCGTTTTCCACTTTATCTGTTACCACCATTGTTTAACTGCAGGTGTTTCACATTCTGTATTTTTTTTTTAATTGTGTCTAGTAACTTTTATAGTGGTCCAGCTTCTCATCCCTCTCACCAAGACACCTGTCAACTTTTTGGTTGGCTTCCTTCTGGCATTCTGCCACATTTCATTCTGTGTAGGTGGTTTTGCTTCCTTCAAACATACCATCGTAGTTTATTATCGTTGCAGTGACGATAAGACTTTGGTGCATAAACTCATGCCAATACACTGACATTATAACACTATAACAAGGCATGGAATAAAAACATATAATAAATTCAATACATTAACTTTGAATGTCTTCAACAGATAAAGAACTAAAAATAAAAACAAAACATTCCCATAAAACAAATATAAATCATAGACTCTCATAGCCCACATCAACCCTCATACACCCTCAGACCCCTCATATACCCCCATATATCCTCATACATCAAAGGTCACTTCTCCCTCCTTATTCGTCTTGATCTTTCTGCTGCATTTGACACTGTTGACCACCCTCTTCTGCTCCTCACGCGGCGTCAACTTGGCCTCAGTGACACCGCTCTCTCCTGGTTCTCTTCCTCTCTTCGCTCCTTAAGTGTCTCCTTCACTGGTGCCTCTTCACCACCAGTTCCTCTTTCAGTTGGGGTACCTCAAGGCTCTGTTCTAGGTCCCCTACTCTTCTCAATCTATACCGCCTCTCTGGGCAACCTCATCTCTTCCTATAAATTCAATTATCATCTCTATACTGACTACACCCAAATCAACCTTTCCCCTCCCGATCTCTCTCCCCCAGTGTTGGACTGTGTTACAGCCGGCCTCTCAGCTGTCTCCAACTGGGTGACCTCCCGTTTCCTAAAGCTCAACCTCTCTAAAACTGAACTTCTTATCTTCCCTCCATTCTTGCACCCATTTCCCTTCAGGTGTATGATGCCACCATTACTTCTACCTCTCAGGCTCGTTGCCTCGGGGTCCTCCTAGACTCTGATCTATCCTTCACTCCTCACATTCAGTCTCTTACTAAATCCTGCTACTTCCACCTAAAAAACATTGCACGCGTCCGTCCCTTTCTAAATCCAGACTCTACTAAAATGTTCAACCAAGCGCCTTTTATCTCCCGCCTTGACTACTGTAACCTCCTTCTCTCTGACCTTAAGAGATCCCAGATTATCCCTCTGCAGTCTGTAATGAACGCCTGTGCCAGACTCATACACCTCACCTCCCACACCTCTCACACCTCGCCCCTCTGTCAATCTCTACACTGGCTTCCTGTCTCCTTTAGAATCCATTTCAAAATATTGGAGCTCACGTACAAAGCTCTCCATAACCGCGCCGCTGCCTACATCTCCTCCCTTATTAGCAGGTACATCCTGTTCCAACCACTTTGCTCGGCCACTGATCTGATGCTATCAGTTCCTCGTACCCGCACTCCCAACTCCTGCCATCGGGACTTCTCCTGAGCTGCCCCCTTTCTATGGAACTCCCTCCCCCCACAACATTAGACTCTCCAGTCCCTGAAAATGCATTACTTTAGAGAAGCCTATCGACTCACTCCATGATCTCCCACTGTCATTTACTGCTCCTCTTCCCACTCAGCCCTCCTGCACCCCGCCACCTCCCTTACACTATTCACCCTCACCTAATGGGTCACCCCTCTCCTCTTAGATTGTAAGCTCTCGAGCAGGGTCCTCTCTCCTTCTGTTTTGTGTGTGTAACGTGTATGTATATTTGCCATTCTGTCTCTCCCATTGTACAGCGCTAAGGAATTTGTTGGCGCTTTATAAATACGTGTAACTGTAACATCACAAGAGCCACTTCCACCCTTGGATCTCAGATCAGTCCAACACCCTAAGATACAGACAAGCCCCAAACCCCCTAATACTCCTCACCAGTTTCATACACCCTCAAATTCTAGACCAGCCCCCATGCACTCTCAGACCCCATAATCAACCCCTTATATCCTCATATTCTTCATGAGCTACATTCCACCCGCAGGTTCCTGAACAGCTCACAAACACCCTTATACTATACATCAGTCCCCCATATACCCAAACACCCTACATCAGTCCCATTCCACCCTCATACCCTACATACCCCAAACCCCCAATCTATCACATCAGTCCCCATACACCAATGTACCCTACATCAGATCTTGTACAACCCCAGACCCCAGAACAGCCTTCATAAACCTTCAAACTCTACATCAACTCAATGCATCCTCATATCCCACACCAGACCCTTCCACCCTCAGGTCTCAGAGCAGCTCCATATACTTACAGATTCCACTTTAGCCCCCATATATCCTCATACCTCACATCAACACAAATACCCTCATACCTCACATCAACACATATACCCTCATACCTCACATCAACACATATACCCTCATATTCCTCATCAACCACCATACACCCTTTCCTCTGAGTCTCTGCCCTCTGTGCCTCTTTCCTCTGTGCCCCTTTCACCCTTTCTTAATTTCTTGTGCCTCTTATTACTTTCTTTCTTTCTTTCTTTCTCCTCTTATTACTTTCCTCTGCCCTCTGTGTCTTTCTTTCAACTGCCTCTTTATTTCCTCTGCCTCTTTCTTCCGTTCCTCTTCCTCTTCTTTCTCCTGTGCCTCTTTCTTACATCCGCATCTTCTTTCTTCTGTACCTCTTACTTTCTTCTGCGCCATTACATTTCACCTGCGCGTCATCATGTGACGCCCGCACGTCATTGGGTGGTGTCCATGTGCCACCAGAATATGCCCACCTTCCCTGCTGCCACGGGAGATCCACGAGCCAACACTGTCGGCTAAGCAGTCCATGAGCTGCCACTGCCGACTACATGAGACTCATGCAGCTCTCAAGTCGCGCATTGTGTGCGGTAAGAGGTACAATGTGTGCCTGCAGATTTTCCCTTACCATCTCCTTTATGACGTCGTATTCTGGGATGGGTGCTATCTTAGTACCTCACTACGGAACGAAGTGCAAAGTTGCCAAATACCACCAGTGCCGCCGTGAGTATCGGCTTGTGGCATCCATAGGACTCCATGGAGCTTTGCACGTCCCGGCCGCGAGCTCCCTGTCGAGAGATCACGCAGAGCCGTGGATGGAGACTAGGAACTATTTGTTCACAGTCTCACTCTGCTCCCAGAAGAAGCAGTAGATTGGGCCACCGTTCTTGCCGCTGGATAAGAGGTGAGTATGGAAGTAAATGGGGGAGGGGGGTTAGAATGTGTTTCGTGATTTTACATTTGCAGAATCTTTGAGCATCAGCTTTTAGGTGTAGCTAAAATTGGTCAATTTCCGTCCCGACGTTAACTTGCGCCAGCGCTTTGTAACATCTTCACTTGTCGACACTAAGAACTGACTGAGTATAAGAGACGCTAAGTACAGTAAGCTTGCGAAGGCTGCGAGGCGTAAACCAATTTCAAACCAGTTTAGCGTCAACTTTGCAACATCGCTGGGAGACGTTAAACTTACAAATGAATGCGCTAAAGTTTACATATCGAGACGCTACATTAACAATAACTATGAAATAAAACCCAGAGGGTTTCTTTACTTAAGGAATAGGTCACTTAAAAATGTTACCCCTCCTAAAAACATAATGGTGGCTGGTATACCAAACCAGAGGTGGATGCCCCATGTCCTAATGGAAAGTGAGATTAAAGTCCATCCCAGCAGTTAATGGGACAAACCACTTCCTCAATGACACGAAGACACGAGAGTAATATTTCCATATCTGTAATTAGAATGGCTTGCCGAAGACTAATATTTAAATGCAGCATCCCTAATGCATTTCAGGACGTATTATAATCAATCTAAGCTCAATGAAAGGGGAAAGTGAAATAAAAATTCATTCCGCCGGTGCTTTTAGCATATTGGATGCACGCGCTTTTGATACATTTTTTTAAATATATATAATAGGAGAATAAATCAGGTTTTACATTATGTTCCACTTCCACATCAGCGTAAAGAGCGAGGTAAATATTGAGGGTTCCAATAATATTCTAAGGTTATATTATATCGACTATGATTTCGGCATATGGTTTCCAGGTATTGCAGCTTTAAAGGTATTGCAGTGTATTTTATTGTTGTGGAACTCTGTGATACACTAATACACACTGCACTGCACATTACTGTGAGTTTTATTGCTGTGGAGCTCTGTGATACGCTCATACACACCGCGCATTACTGTGAGTTTTATTGCTGTGGAGCTCTGTGATACGCTCATACACACCGCGCATTACTGTGAGTTTTATTGCTGTGGAGCTTTGTGATACGCGCATACACACTGCACATTAATTTGAGTTTTATTGCTGTGGAACACAGTGATACACTCATACACACCGCACATTACTGTGCATTGTATTGCTGTGAGTTCTGTGATACGCTCAGACACACACATACATTACTGTGAGTTTTATTGCTGTGGAGCTCTGTGATACTCTCATGCGCACACACACATTACTGTGAGTTTTATTGCTGTGGAGGTCTGTGCTACTGTCATACACAGTGCACATTACTGTGAGTTTTATTACTGTGGAGCTCTGTGATACACTCATACACACCGCACATTACAGTGAGTTTTATTGCTGTGGAGCTCTGTGATATGCTAATACACACCGCATATTACTGTGAGTTTTATTGCTGTGGAGCTCTGTGCTACTTTCATACACACCGCACATTACTGTGAGTTTTATTGCTTTGTGATGTGCTAATACACACCGCACATTACTGTGAGTATTATTGCTGTGAAGCTCTGTGATGCGTTCATACTCACAGTAATATGCGGTGTGTATGAGTGTATCACAGAGTTCCACAGCAATAAAACTCACAGTAATATGCGGTTTGTATGAGTGTATGACACAGCTCCACATACAATAAAACTCACATTCATACACACCACACATTACTTTAAAGGTATTGCAGTGTATTTTATTGTTGTGGAACTCTGTGATACAGTAATATGCAGTGCAGTGTGTATTAGTGTGAGTTTTATTGCTGTGGAGCACTGTTATACGCTCATACACACCGCACATTACTGTGAGTTTTATTGCTGTGAAGCTCTGTGATACGCTCATACACACCGCATATTACTGTGAGTTTTATTGCTGCAGAGCTCTGTGATACGCTCATACACACCGCACATTACTGTGAGTTTTATTGCTGTGAACCTCTGTGATACGCTCATACACACCGCACATTACTTTGAGTTTTATTGCTGTGGAGCTGAGTGATACGCTCATACACACCGCACATTACTGTGAGTTTTATTGCTGTGGAGCTCTGTGATACGTTCATACACACTGCACATTACTTTGAGTTTTATTGCTGTGGAGCTGAGTGATACGCTCATACACACCGCACATTACTGTGAGTTTTATTGCTGTGGAGCTCTGTGATACGTTCATACACACTGCACATTACTGTGAGTTTTATTGCTGTGGAGCTCTGTGATACACTCATACACACCGCACATTACTGTGAGTTTTATTGCTGTGATACGCTCATACACACTGCACATTACTGTGAGTTTTATTGCTGTGGAGCTGTGATACGCTCATACACCCTGCACTGCTTGTGGAAGTCCCTTAAGATATCTACTGACCTTGAGACTACGGAGAAGGGTTATAAAGAAAAAATAGTTAGTAAATGAGTTGTACATGAATCTTTTCAGCTGAGCGGCTTTATCAACTTTAGTCTGGTTGTTGTTCTGAAAAGCATTTAGAGCAGCACAGTCCATTAGTTTATATTTTTGTCTTTCAGTTGAGGCTCTTCTTTTTTTATTTTATAAAAATAATTGTTGAATTATAGATTTTTGGATTAGTATTATTGTCTGGTGTGTTTACTGTTTTATTTGTAGCTATTTTATTTATTTTTAATGAATATTTGCTATTAAAAAAACAAAACTACAATTTATAGAACAAAGACTATTAACTTCCAAAAACCCTGACTGAACCAGGAGCAGAGAAATAATGTCTAAATTGAAACCATTCCTTCTGCAGCAGCCTGGATACTCCGCAGCACAGCGATGCTTAACCTTCGTTAAGCAGAAATTGCTTGCTTCCTGGGTACCACTTACAATGTTTAGAGGCTCAATTACGCAGGAGACCTTCGCGGCCCAGGGAAAGACTATGTATTATTGCAGCCACCGTGTCAATGGGATCCAGGTGATGAGACCATAAGGAACCTATTTCACATCTCATTGATTATCTGAATAAGATGTAATGGGACACGGGGCCCTTATTCAACATCACTAGACTGTAGAACCCGGATGTGTGCAATGAGCGTCTTGGAAACTCATGGTGTTCCCTCAGCCAGAAGGAAATCGTGGCCAGAGGAAGCCTTGACTATTCCCTGTATCATTACCTCCATTCAAGTCATGATTTAGTCTAAGACCAGTCAATTAAATTGGCATTTCATGGTCAATTCTCACCATGGTGCTCATGGACCATGGCATTCATGGAGATCGACACAGTGGAAAGTTAAAACCTTGGCTGTTCGGCACCAAGAAACACCGAATAAAATGTATCAGAGGAATATTCCCTCAGTTCTATCCTTCTCTAGAGACGTTCATCAACAATTCACGTTTTGGTATTCCAATTTGATGGGTATTTGTAGACGTGATTGAACTCTATAAAAATGCTGCGAGATCAGCGGTTTTAAGGCCATAACTTATTTTAAAAACTATCATGCCTACAATGGTTTATTTACAAACCAAACATGGGGGTTGTTACCTTATCCTATATATTTTTAGCGGTAAATTCCTGTTGGCGAATAAATAAACAGGGCTGCGATCAATTCTGAATTGGGCCGTATAAATGGCAATTCGGTGATTGAGGTCAACCAGAATTTGATATTGCCGATTTACGACCTGAATCAGTCTGGGAATATAAAAAAAACCTGAACAGATCTGATTATAATCGAGTATATTGAGAACGCTCTGCATCGTTATCGATGTCTATAGGTCATTATGTGCATCGATTTTTCTTTTTTTTTCCCTTGTGCCATATTGGAGCATAGGCTTCATTCTGTGCATCATTTTTTGTAGCAGTTGTTTCATTTTGTGCATAATTTTTCTGGTGCACTTGCTCCATTCCTTCCAAAACAAATTCATCTTGCTTGTCTCTTTCATTTGAAAAGAGATCTAAGGACTTGCAGACAGCTTCAAAGTCACTCAAGTGTATCAAAGACATTACCAACACTAGTATCGCAGTTACATTACCAACACTAGTATCGCAGTTACATTGCCAACACTAGTATCACAGTGACATTACCAACACTAGTATCGCAGTTACATTACCAATGCTAGTATCACAGTGACATTACCAACACTAGTATCGCAGTGACATTACCAATACCTGTATCACAGTGACATTACCAACACTAGTATCGCAGTGACATTACCAATACCTGTATCACAGTGACATTACCAATACCTGTATCACAGTGACATTACCAACACTAGTATCGCAGTTACATTACCAACACTAGTATCACAGTGACATTACCAACACTAGTATCGCGGTTACATTACCAATGCTAGTATCACAGTGACATTACAAACACTAGTATCGTAGTGACATTACTAATACCTGTATCACAGTGACATTACCAACACTAGTATCGCAGTGACATTACCAATACCTGTATCACAGTGACGTTACCAACACTAGTATCACAGTGACATTACCAACACTAGTATCGCAGTTACATTACCAAAAGCTAGTATCGCAGTGACATTAACAATGCTAGTATCACAGTGACATTACCAACACTAGTATCACAGTGACATTACCAATGCTAGTATCACAGTGACACTACCAACACTAGTATCACAGTTACATTACCAACACTAGTATCGCAGTGACATTACCAATGCTAGTATTGCAGTTACATTACCAAAAGCTAGTATCACAGTGACATTTCCAACACTAGTATCACAGTGACATTAACAATGCTAGTATCATAGGGACACCACCAACACTAGTATATCGACCACGTTAACATTACCGTAAAGTGACTCAGGTATCACATTGATATTGCCAACAGACACTGTATTGCAGTGGCATAGTGATCCAACAATAGTATTGCAGTGACATGTAGAACATATGGGTGATCGTGCAGTGAGATATCAACGAGACACTAGTATCAGGGGCAGTGAGCATTACAACATAGTATCAGAGAGTGACATTACCAACACTAGTATCACAGTGACATTACCAACACTATTATTGTAGTGACATTCCCAACGCTCATATCACAGGGACATTAACAACACTACTATCTGAGGCAAATTACCAACACTAGTATCCCAGTGACATTACCAACGCTATTATTGCAATGACAATACCAACGCTCATATCGCAGTGACATTACCAACACTAGTATCACAGTACAATGCTAGTATCACAGTGACATTACCAACACTAGTATTGCAGTGACATTACCAACACATTTATCACAGTGACATTACCAACACTAGTATCGGGGGTTACATTACCAAAAACTAGTATCGCAGTGACATTACCAATGCTACTATCACAGTGACATTACCAATGCAAATATTGCAGTGACATTACTAATGCTAGTATCAAAGTGACATTGTCAACACTAGTATTGCAGTGACATTACAAATGCAAGTACTGCAGTGGCATTACTAATGCTAGTATCGCAGTGACATTACCAACACTAGTATTGCAGTGACATTACCAACACTAGTATCGCAGTGACATTACCAACACTAGTATCGCAGTGACATTACCAATGCTATTATCACATTGACATTACTAAAGCTAGTACCACAGTGACATTACCAACTGGTAGCGAAACTCCCTTGCAGCAACCACACATTCAACAGCCAGATAATTGATTGAAGGAGAAAAAGAATACTTTCAAAACACACAGGGCCCTATTACAATGTTAACGCAAACGTTAACGCTCACTTGCGTGAGCATTATTGTTTCCTGCGGTATTTACCGCATATTGCAATCCAAACGCAAACGGGTTAAAAAACCCGTTTGCATTTGGTACCTTGCGCTCCTCTGCACGAGGTTACTGTACTTTGCGCTTCCTATACTTAACATGGGGAGCGCAAAGTTTTAATCAGCGCTGGATTACAAAGTCGCAGTGCTGATTAACGTCTGGCTCTGGTCAGCAAAAACTGAACCAGAGCCAGGACCTGGTGTTAACGGATTCCGCTTCTGCAGAATCCGTTAACACCAGCCTTAAAAATAAAAAAAGGAATCTCATACTCACCCTCTGTCCCGCGGCGTGGACCGCGGCTCCAACCACCGCCTCCGGCCGGCGGGAGCAGGGAAAGACTGGGGGGAAAAGTCCCCAGTCTCTCCCTGAGGATCACTACGCCGACCGGCCAGATCTCGCGAGGAGAGATCCGGCTGGTGATGTGACCAGCAGGGGAGCACTCAATGGAGTCCTATGGACTCCAGTGAGTGAATGCTCGCGGCTGCGCTCAGCGCTGCCGTGAGCATCCAGCATTTTAATGCTCGCAAACAATGCAGCATGTTTTGCGCCTGCATTGTGATGTGGCGTTAAAACGGGGGCGCAAGGGGGAAAACTGCAGGCGCAGTTTTTCCTCCTTTGCGCCCGCGTTTTAACGCCAACATCGTAATAGAGCCCACAGAAATTTACATTATTAACCCATTACATTATTTACAGCTCTTTGAATCTCAAATGACTGGTGAATAGCGTTTAAAATCAAATGGTTAAACACTAATCACATTATACAGTTGCCTTCCACAAACACTACATATTTCTGGGGTCAGAGGCTTCTGGGATCACCCTAGCCCTTGGTCTAACAGGCACACAGTCCCTTGGTAAGAGGTTTCCAATGTTCCTCCAAATGGCACAGAGTTTCTCCGGAGGATGGGCATGATGAGGGTAGAGACTATGGCAGAAAGTGTATTAGGCGATGTGAACGTGGTGTTTATAAAAAAAAAATGTGGCTTCCATCACAGCAATTTGCCTGCCAATGTCATTGCTCACTGAAGGGCAAAATACACAGAAAAGTAAAATGAGTGAAGCCAAGAAGCTGGGCACGGCTGGCACGCCAAGCATAGCTTCTACTGATTTAATACGGGCTATCAAAGAAAGGAATGGGCATGCTGCGGAGTAATGCATTATTCCAACCGCCTCCAGGCTTGGAACCAAACCATCAGTGTTTATGACAGATACCTGACCACTATCAAGAGTATTACACGCTTCCCGTCCAGGGATTTACCATCTGCAATGTAGCAATTACAATATTTTATCGGCTTGAGGTTCGCCGGGTATTAGGTTAGAAAATAATCATTTTATTAAAAGAAATCTGAGCAGTAATTCACCGGCGAGCGCAAACAAAGTTATCCTGGAGAGCGAACCCCTCTGACCTTACAGGCACATAATGCTTTCCTTCCAATATTAAGTTTTCTGTGATTTGTGCCTCAAACGCGTTTTATTATGTTCACGAGAACAAATAACAAATACCGTGGGCTTTCTACGAAAAACAGCCAGATGCTGCGAGCCGAAGACAAATCTAAATAGCAATATTTTACACAGGGATTTATTCCTTTCCCGCGACAAGAAATCGCCTTTGTGTTCCCCATCATGTTCAGTTCAGTGGAAACCTGAAAAAAAAGGACATATACACATTGTATCATAGCAAAAAAATAGCAAAGGAGAAAGGCCTACCATAGATACTCGAGTACAGTGTGACCCGAATATAACGCGATGGGTAGAGATTGATTATGGAAATGAGAGAATACTCAAGACTCGAATATAACGCAAGGAACAAAATTTTACTGTACCGGTAAATAATTAAAAACCTTCCAGGTTCTGTTACCACAGTCAGGCTCCCCCTCAGGTCAGGGTGTTCTGCTCTAGAATGATTGCAGTTGTTACTAAGTATGAAGCCGCCGGCCACCCGTCTTCTTTACTAGCGATTAGATGGCCGGTGGAGGCGAGTGAGGTGAAAGGTTGGCTTAAACTGAGCATGCCCTCTGGCCGTGATGGATCCCTCCTCTCCCGAATCTGGGCATTCCTGAAGCGTTGTCACCAAAATCTAGCGGTATACTCGAGTATCTACACTATTTGCCACAAATCTATCTCCCCCACAGCCAGGTACCACAAAGTAAAATCAAGGTAATCTTTATTGCAAACCATGTAGGTAACAAACATATACAATTAAAAAATAATGTGAGTCAAAACAAAGATAATAAAATAAATCAAGATGGAAGAATAAATTGTTGGAATAAAAAACAGAAGAAAAATAAAAGAGCAAAAATTCCCACCAGAGGTGAGACATACAGAGTCTGTGTCTGCGCTATAATAACCCACTTAAATAATTATGATCTATCTTACCCTTGCATATGGAAGATGGATATACACCATATGGATGTGCCTGCTTATAACATTCCACCTTGGTAGGATTATTTAGGCTTTACTCACGCATTGAAGTCGGTAGTAGGGGAGAATCACTAACATATAATATCCTTATTGGACCCCCTGCAATAGCCCCTGTATGATTTCTATTCTCTCCCTAAGAGCCCAAAGAACCCTAGATCAGCCACAACCAAAGTAAAGAGGCATCAAGTTTAGCAAGGGTCAACCAAGTAGGACATCTACTCAACCCCCAGTGGGTAATATTCTATTTAGCTCTCGAGGAAGCCGTGTATGAGGACGGTGAAACAAGCAAAACCTTCTGACCATTCTCCCCACCTTCAGTTGCTCTTCTGCCCCATTCATCCCACCATCCACTGTCCCTGTGCCCCATTCTTCCCACCTTCTATTGTTCATCTTCCAAATCCTTCTCACCTCCCATTTGTGCTCTGCCCCATTCATCCCTCCTCCTGCCTCATTCTCCTCACCACCATTTTCCCACCTTACATTGTTACTCTGCCCCATTCATTCTTCTCACCTTACATTGTTACTCTGCCCCATTTTCCACCTCCCATTATTCTTCTGCCTCAATGATCTCACCTTACATTCCATTGTTACGCTGCCCATTATTCCCACTTTTAGTTGTTCCATTGCTCCATTCTTCCCACTTTCCATTGTTCATCAGTCCCATTCCACTCACCTCCCATTGTGCTCCTGTCCCATTACTTTCACGCACTTCCATTGTGCCCCTGCCCATCCCTCTTGTTCTCCTTGTATTAATTGGTATTGGTGCGGAGATAGCTAACTTTTTATAGGGCCTATTTTGAGCCTTGGGCCTGGAGCTACAGCTCTGCTTGCCCTATGTTAATCTGACCATGTCTATGCATACATTGTCACAATATGATACACTATGGTAAAATCAGTTGACAGACAGAGGGCTCCCCTGCTGGATACATTTCGTTACGGCACCATATGTCAGTGAGACACAGGCAGAATAGAATCTGAGTCCGTTATTATTATTATTGTCGTTATTTATATGGCACCAACAGTTTTCTGCAGTGCTTCACAATAACCAAAGGGAACGAGATAAACGGACATATGATGGAAACAAGAGGTGTAGAGGGCCTTGCTCATAAGAGTTTACAATCTAGAGGGATTGGGGTTGAGGAAGACGAGGGAAGTTTTACTAGATAGCAGGATCAATAGTGCCAGTGGTGGTTTGGGAATGGTGGGGCCTAGACGCAGCTTCAATCATGTGTGAGTAGGTGAGCAGAGGGATGAGTTGCATCAGTGATGTGGTACAATAATCTGAAGAGATGGGTTTTGAAGGATTTCTTGAAGGCCTGAAGGTCAGGGGAGAGTTTGATAGGGCGAGGCAAGTCACTCCACAGGACCGGAGCTGCCCGTGAGAAGTCTTGGAGGCGAGAGTTGGCCATGCGTGTGTAGACAGATGACATGAGGAGATCGCCTGCCGACCGGAGTTGTCTAGACGGGACATGCTTGTGGAGTAACAAAGACATGTAGGGATGAGTTGAGTTATTGAGTGATTTGAACGTGAGCGTCACTATTTTAAACTGTATCCTGGAACATACAGGAAGCCAGTGGAGGACCGACAGAGGGGGGAGGTACACAAGGTGCGTCTGGTGAGAAAAATAAGCCGGGATTTATACAGCACATCGATGAGCTGCAGCAAATCGAACCGGTGTTCACAACAAAGGAGTTGCTAGTCCAAAGTAAATTAATGATTAATTTAGATCGAGTTAATTAGATCGAGTTTACCCGATGTTGGTCTCCTGCAGGAGCTTTTGAACATTGAGAATACATAATAATGATATAGAAGGGGTTAAGAGACTCAATATTTGATTGTCCTCATGACTTGTTTCACAATGTGTGACGTCTGTTTGGTCTTCCTTGTCTGCCGTCTCTCAATCCAGCTAAACTGAATGCTCCAATATAATATTTAATTATAACACAAGGTCCATTTACTGAATTGAGCAACAACGTGAACCGCAGAACTTCTGAGGTTTACCCTCAAAGGACATTAAATTCCACTTAGGCTAACAATTCTTTTTATAGCGAAAAAAAGGTTACAATCAATGAAGGATGTGATCTAAAAGTCCTCCTGCTTTATGGCTCGTTCAACTCTCGGGATTTGACCCAAATGCAAACAATAGCGTACAGAGTTTCACCCTGTGAGGCTGTGATCAAATTCTGCAAAACCTCTAAATGGGAAAAAAAAACAACCACAAGGGAAAAGAGATCCGTGCGTTCATGGCCTAGAAATATCAAGATAAGCTTTCAGCCAGCTTCATGCAACTGGTTAGAAGTGTGTTGAGAAAACGTCGCCCCCCCCCAAAAAAAAATACTAATATTTTAAAAACATGAAACATTTATAGACGTCATATAAAGTCTCCAAATATAACTTTTATATTTAATTCCTGCGTCTCAGAAAATATCCACAATAAGTTAAAACCACTTTAAGTAATTTTCTGCCGGACCCAGGTAAAACACATCTGGGTTCCAGTAAAGCCACATGGTGAGTTTCTTAGGGTTAGTGACCATAAAGTCGAATCTGAAGATAATATTCATGACTTTAGACCTTGTTAAGGTTTCTTTGCAACAGAGAAAGAAAGAAAGGTAGATAGATAACCCTTTTCTTTCTTTCTCTCTCTCCCTATAATATTTTCTCTCTTGCTCTTTCTTTTCTGTTTCATACTCTTTTTATTCTTTTTTCTGTCTTTTTCTCTTATTTTTCCTACTCTATCACTCTCTATTCTCTCACTTATTTTCTTTCTCTCTCTCTTTCACATTCCTATTGTTCTCTTTCTTATCCTATTTTTGCTCTTTCTATTTTACCCTCTTCCTTTTTCTCTTTCTTCCCCTCTCTCTTATACTCTCTTGCTTTCTCTCTCTTAACTTTTGCCTCGTTTTTCTCTCTGAAGGATCTAAGCCAAACCAGAAAATTTCTCCAATTTTTCTCTATTGGCTATTTGGTCTAGATTGTTCTCTTCTCCTGCCGGTCTCCTGAGTTTCACTTTTAGTGAATAGACCCTTTAATCTCTTAATTTTACTTTTCATTTCAATTTCTCACTTTCTCTTTCACTCTCTTATTCTCTTTCACTTTCAATTTCTCTTGTTTATTCTCTTTCATTCTATCTCTCTTTCATTCTCCCTCGTATTCTATTCATTTCTCCAGTTCTTTCTGCCTTGGTTTTACTTTCTCTATCACTCTTACTTATTCTACGTGTAACAGAGCTCCTAACTCAACTTGAGTCTCTCTGTTAAAGTGTTGCCTGCCATAGTTATCTGGCGAACCACATCGACCCTTCCTGAATACAATGGCCGCATTGTGTCGTTGCGCTACAATAATTGCTGCAACTGGGTCAGTAATAGTATATAGCTGCTACACACACCTTGAGACGTGACTGCATGTAGCGTTGAAATAGAACTGGTTTTATAGGGGACAAGCACAGATATTTATGTGGTCAAACAGGGGTCATTTATATACACAAAATACTCCCCTAGAAGATGTTGTGATTTTGTGAAACATAGTTAGATTTAGGTACAAACAGTGAGAACATTACTTAACCTTTCTAAACTAGTTAGGACAATGGCCAACACGTTTGACAAACATATTACAGTTCAAAACAGCAGATAACGGGCAGTGTTTGTCTAACAACGAAGATTAACAGCTCCTCAGATATTAACACATTCCTGAGAGCAATCTTACTGGAAGACTAATCTGATCATCAGATAGTAACAGACATTGTTTTGCATAACAAATCCCCGAACACCCCCTCCCAAACAACAGGACCCTGGCCCTGCAATCCTGGGGTCCGTGACACAATGTATTTTTTTCTCTCTGTAATTCTCTCACACTCCTTTTCTACTTCTCTCTCTTATCCTATTTTTCTCTCTTTATGTCTTTATTTCACACCCTCTCTTATTCATTCTTTCTTTCCTCTCTCTTTTTTCTTTTTTCTCTTTTCTCTTTTCCTCCCTCCTATTCTATTTATTTCTTTCTATTAGTAAAATTCTGTCAATCCCAGGTAAACAGTTTCCTTGACAGATCTGGGATCTAGTAAAGCCACATAGTGAATTGCTTAGGGTTAATCTGAGGATAATAACCATGACCTTGGACCTTGTTAAGACTTCTTTGCAAGGGATCAAGAAAGATAGATAGATAGATAGATAGATAGATAGATAGATAGATAGATAGATAGATAGATAGATATGCTTTGGTTTTATTTATTGCTTGCTCTTTCATTTCTTTTGTTCTCTTTATTTTCCCTCATTCTTTCTTTGTAGCATTTTGCATAGTGTATGTACATTGTCAACGTGCTGTGCAGCACGCTTTGACATTATTTTGTGAGTTAAAGCAGGTCAGCAGTACCGCATGGAGCCACATGGAGCTCACACATCAATGGCTGGATTTATTTGGGCCCTATGGAATACATACATCAAGCTGTTGTTACTGTAGATTTATAGTTAGAGGGCTTTGCCTCCCGTGTAGACAGTTGGAACTTGATTGTGTCACATTGAGAAATGTCCTTAGTCTCATATGGATTAGCACAGCTGGTGTATCTCCATCTACACATAAATAACCATTCATCTATGGGATTTCCTGATTTATGCCATCCTTGGTACCTAATGATGCCTGCGGGCTGAGATACACAAACCAGCAAAAAGGACGCAACGGGGACTCCGAATGGGGACACTTGGAGTTATTCCTGCTTTACAACAAATGTTCTCAGGGCACCATTTTGAAGGGATTCTGGGACAGCACCCAGCACTGTCTTTACCAGCTTGAAACAGTTAAAAATGACACAATAAGAAAACTTAGATGCTGTACCGCAAGCTACTACTTAATATGAGTGTATTTTGTTTTAAAAGGGATACTCTATTGAATTATTTTGAGTGATTTTACTCATCTTTTGTCCCTCGCCCCGCCTGAAGCTTTTCTGCGCAATTTGCACTACTATGTAACTTGCTTAGTTAGGAACCGCAAATTGTGCAGCGCTAAGAGACTTGAGTACTTTACATATGAGAGGTCCATAGCACCTGCGCCGAGCGAAGGATCGGAAATGCACATGCATGCACAGATCTGACCCGTTGGCTGTCTCTCCGAGAAGGCTCGTTACAGTGATTGGTCTCAGAGGGTGATTTTGGCTGCTCTCTGCATGTGTATGACATCACTGGTTACCGATCTGGTGACCGACAGCTGGAAAATTCAAAATTCCTGGCTTCTGGTGACGCTGGGTGGGCTGGAGGAAACTCCTTCGCTTCACCAAGCATTTACTTCAGGTCGGAGCAGCTGGGGGGGAGGGGTTCACTCCTCACATCCTGACCACTTTAAACCTATAAATTGGTCTTCATAAGTAGAGTGTTCCTTTAAAAATTTTGCGCTTGGCCTGGATGAGCTAGAAAAACAATATATAAGCATGTTCTCAACCTTCGGAAAACTCTCTCAAATTGATTAATTCAACTTCACGTTAGTAATTCTTCTGTCTATTGTGTTTTCTACCTTCCTTAATCCTTTCCTCCCCTACTGATCTACTAGATGACTCTTCAAGACAAATAAATGTCTACAATGGTTCCCGATAAACCTAACGTCACACGTGTGTCTTATCCATTGTCCCTGATATGGATTTTTTTGTGGGCGCTCTACTTTGAAGATTTGAAAATAAAACGGGTATTTAACACACTGACAATGTGTATCTGGCATTGAAAGAAACACAATAGAAGAGAATTCCGAAGATTCTTTCCTTCACTGTATCACTGCAATGCTGTACTGCAGAATAGGAATAGATTGTCCTTGCATGGTAAGAATGTAACGTGGATTGTAAAAAACATACTAATGTCCATCAATTTCAGCCTTTTCCATTTAAAGATGATGATAACACTGACCTGAACCTTATCTGGATTGTGAACCTTCACCAAGCAGAGACCTCATTAGCTTTTGTGTTTACTCTCTTTTCACCTCAATGCTCCGGCAATTCCACTAAACCTAGAGAGAGTTACGCTGCCAGCTCATCCCGATTCCTCTGCATTCTTTGACATTATGTGAATCATTAGTTGCAGGCCTCTTGAAAACATTGTCAGTCTTTAATTATCCAAGAATGGCCTCATACATTGATTAAACTGTGAATCTGTTTAAGGGCCCGTGTTGAATAATTGAGGGCCTTGGACCGTAGTTTATAGTCCCCCTTCAGCACCATGTCTGAGAAATTAGGAGCCTGCTCCTGTGTCATTTTGAAAACCTTTACATATTGATCCTTCAAAAACAGATTGCAAACTCTTCAGAAAGGACGTGAATTACATTGTAGGCACAATTACTTTTTCTAAAAAGCACTGATAGATTTTATGAGTGTTCTTTTTACTTCTAGAGCACCTCTCCATTCATCTCCATATTTCTTTATCCATTCTTACTGCTTTCACATGGATTTTTAAAGAATCAAGACAAGACATCCGATTACACCAACCCAACAAATAAACAAATAACCCCCTGTACATGTTTGACACCACTTATCCAACATTTTGAAGGCCAGAAAACTCCAAAAACTTGAATTTCCAAAGCTTTCCAAATTTCAGGCTTATTTACATCTCTGGCACCCCGGATGTCTTTTGACGCTTGATGTCAGGATCCTTGCCTGCTGTTGCCAGGATCCATGCCTGCTGTTCGCTGCCATATCCGTGTTTGTAGCACATCCAGGAAAAGTGCTGCCCTCAGGTTCAGCACAAAACCAGAACCTTCACAGTTAATCACAGAACACACACACCCCTGTGTCTGAAATTAAGGTTCTCTCTGCCCCTCCCTCTGGACTTCAGCATTATCTCCTATACCTTGACCTGGAAAGACCTATGATTGCCCATTCTCTTTGTGTACAAGACCTCTGCTTTGCCCACCGACTCTGCATCCTCTCTGCCAGCCCCTGAACCTCATACCGTCTCCTGACTATGATTCCTGCTTAGCCCTCTTGACACCACGCTATACCGCAAGGAACTGTCTGCCAATAACCCTGAACTCACTGCATACTGGGCTCAATACAACACTGACCGGGACCCCACCAGCGCTGCGCCTGACACTTGCCAAACATTGGAGGAGCTATGGGTGTGGGAGTCTTTTTAGGGGCTCCTCCATATATTCAGGGTGTGTGGGTGTCTTTTTAGGGGTTCCTCCATATATCCAGGGTGTGTGGGTGTCATTTAGCAGTTCCTCCATATATTCAAGGTGTGTAGGTGTCATTTTTGGGGCTCCTCCATATATTCAGGGTGTGTGGGTGTCTTTTTAGGGGCTCCTCTATATATTCAGGTTGTGTGGGTGTATTTTTAGGGGTTCCTCCATATATTCAGGGTGTGCGGCTGTCTTTTTAAGGGCTCCTCCATATATTCAGGGTTTGCGGGTGTCTTTTTAGGGGCTCCTCCATATATTCAGGGTGTCTTTTTAGGGGCTCCTCCATATATTCAGGGTGTGTGGGTGTCTTTTTAGGGGCTCCTCTATATATTCAGGGTGTGTGGGTGTATTTTTAGGGGCCCCTCCATATATTCAGGGGGTGTGGGTATATTTTAGGGTCTCTTCCATATATTCAGGGTGTGTGGGTGTATTTTTATCGTCTCCTCCTTATTTTCAGGGTGTGCAGGTGTCTTTTTAGGGGTTCCTCCATATATTCAGGGTGTGCGGGTGTCTTTTTAGGGGTTCCTCCATATATTCAGGGTTTGCGGCCGTCTTTTTAGGGGCTCCTCCATATATTCTGGGTGTCTTTTTAGGGGCTCCTCTATATATTCAGGGTTTGCGGGTGTCTTTTTAGGGGCTCCTCCATATATTCAGGGTGTGTGGGTGTGTTTTTAGGGTTTCCTCCATATATCCAGAGTGTGCGAGTGTCTTTTAGGGGCCCCATGTATTAATGGTGTGCGGTTGTCGGAAAAATGTGTTCAATACTGATTCACATCTCCTCTTTATATAGATAAGGAGCAAAGTTAACAATGGATGATGTGATTGGGAAACATAACAGAATCCAGTATCGGAAGAGGTGCCTCACTCAACAAACTTTCTCTTCTTAGAAGAACTCTTTGTCGTGTACAGACGGAAACTTTAAAACCATCTCCCCTGTGTGGCTTTTTCACGCAATGAAAGGCAAGATTTGAAAACACCATGGACAATAAATTTGTCGCGATCGCTCCATAGAGCTTCAGTGGCAGGATTTCAACATCTGTCCCGACGGTCTTCTGGGAGCTGAGTGAACCGGTTTCAATACAGTCATCACTCTAAGAATCCGTAATTCTCTACGGGATCACGAGCAGGCAGCCAAACGCGAAGAAAACAGAACACGCACCAGGTTTGGGTGCTTCATAAGCTCTTCTTTGACTTTTTTGACCATGTTGGGTAAATCTGTATTTAGCAGAACCTGGTTCTCCAAAACCTCAGACAATCAGCACAGTGTCCCCAAAAAGTGAGTCTAATCAACATCTTACTCGTACGCTGCAGTGTAATATTGTGCCCTGTTATGCTATGTGATTACCGGCTCCGTCCTTTTGTCTTTGGGGTTGTCGACAAAGAAGGGCTGTGTAGCCCTATGTATACGGCCAGACACGCTTTAAACTAGAGCCAGGGACTAGACATGTGCACAGCACAAAATTTCATTTTGAACTAATGGATTAGTCCTAAAATGCAATTTATTTAGTTGCTAAAGAAATTCGTTTTCAGTTCTTTAGTATGAAAACTAATTTCATTCATCCGAAAACCAGTGGATAATGTAGTGGCTCCTCAAAGTGATGAGATCGCTGCTTGTTACAGTATCACTCACTCTCAGCACCATGTGCCAGGCTAAGCTGTTACAGTAACTGACTGCTGCTCATCACAAAGCTCAGAGTTTCAGTAAAACTAGTAAATAACATTTTTCTATATAAGAGGTTAGAACAATATTATTTCCTTGTTTTACTGAAACTCTGAGCACTGTTAGTCAGTTACTGTAACAGCTGAGCTTGATACATTGTATTGAGAGATAATATAACAAGCAGCCAATCTCAGCGCTCACAGCCACTGGATTTAACCACTTCGCTGCTGAGGACTCGCTCAGCGCGTCCTCAGCATTCCCGCTGGTGTGCTGAGGACGCGCTGAGCGCGTCCTCCCATTGGGGTCAGCGTTCGGCCGGGTTCCGGCCGATCGCTGGCCCCTTCGGTGTGGGCTGACATCCTGGATGTCAGCCCGGCATCCGGAACAGCAGCCGCCAGAATTAGGTGTCATCGCGGGGGCGCGATGACACCTAATTCAGGCGCCCCCCTCGCATGTGCGGAGGAGGCGCCTGAAAGGGAGGGGGGAGGTCCTTCGGACCTCTCTCCCTCCCGATCGGCGGCTCTGCGGGGGTTAACCCAGGCATCATTTGGAAGGGCACAGCCTGCCCTTCCAAATGATGCCTGGCATTAACCCCTGGGGAGCTGGATCGCAAATCGGCGCTGAAAAGCGCCGGTTCGCGATCCTTTCCCGGAGCTGGCCGACATCTTGGATGTCGGCCAAGCCTCCAGGAACTCCCCCTGAGGACTGGCGTCATCGTGCGATACCAAACATGAAAGTGAAAAATTTTGTAAAAAAAAAAAAAAAAATGAAAAAAAAAAAGAAAAAATAAAATAAAAAAAAAATTTAAAAAAAAAAATAAACACTTTTTTTTTTTTTTTTTTGGTTTGTTTATGCAGCAATATTGTTCCCATTTCAATTATAATGTGAACAATGATGCTGCACTAACGATTTTTGTATGCGGTGCGTTTGTTAAAAATAGTGTCATTTTCCCCAAAAAAAAATGTAACGAGACCCCATCTCTAATTTTTTTAACAAGCGCACCCCATACAAAATATAACCGCAATTGCTCGCATGTTAAAATGTGGAAAAAAAACACTTTACACGTTGTAAATTATTGAAAATACATATTTTATTGCATTTTTTGTTATAATATACAGACATGACATAACGTATACATATAATAATGACATATTATGAATCTACTGAGTCTGACGGAAAGAACGATATATAATATGTCTGGGTCATATACTAAAATAAGCCTTCAAAACACGTTTAAACATGATGCGCAAAACAGGTAAAAATGACCTCAGCACAGGGGCGGGAAAAGCCTCAGCAGCGAAAGGGTTAAAGGGCTAAAAAAAAGGCTCCTCTCTGTATAATGTATATGACATCCTCCTGCATTAATTAATACCCCTCTCTGTATAATGTATACAACATCCACCTGTATTAATTAATGCCCCTCTCTGTATAGAACATCCTACTGCATTGGCATGTGGAGGGTGCAGAACTTCGGTATGCAATGCTTATCCAGCACAGGAGAGGGAACTTTTACTTAAACTTTGTATCTCTGTGTGGAGACACATGAATATAAAAGCAGGGGAGAGGGAAAATATTAACGTAAATCAGTCTGAAAGCTCAGAGAAGAGATGACTGGTGCAAATAGATTTTTATAATAAAATAAAGCACTTTAAATCTAGGGAAAACATTCAAATAAATCACACTGAAGGCTCATAATGACAGAGTAACTGTGAGAGCTGGATACTAAATGTATCAGACGTAAAAAAAACCTTTATAACAAGCAGCACTGGGAGAGGAGAGGGACTTTATATAAAACGTGTATTATAGATGAGGAAAGGGGGATAGTGCTCCTGGATAATATAAAATGTATCAGACCTAAGCCCCTATTATGCAGAGCGGGAGGGGAAATAACACACGTTTTATAAAGTCCCTCTCTTCTCCCAGCGCTGCTGGTTATAAAGGGGTTTTTACTATCCAGCCCTCCTCTGTCATTAGCTTTCAGTGTGATTTATTTGAATGTTTTCCTTCTCCAGCTGCTTTCTTTTATCATCTTGTCTGCCTCATAGACATGCAAGGGTTAAGTAAAGGTTTCCTCTCCTGTGCTGGCTGTCAGTGCTGCGAGTGAGTATTCTGGAGCTCTTTCACTGTCAGATTTTCGGGTAGGGGTCGGGAAGAATTATGCATGCAAACCTTTTCTGTAGCTTTGCGATGTTGCGTTCATTACTGGTCTCCTTCACTCAATGTAATCACAAAAAGGACTGAAACTAAAATGTAGTGCATTTTATTTTAGTTTCTTTCGTTTTTTGTACTGAGCAGTTTCGTATCTCTTGAGTCATACTAAAACTAAATTATCCCAAAATTCGGACTAAATCGTTTTAGTACTAAAACAAATGCACATGTCTACCAGGGACCTCAAGGCTCTACAGGACGGGAGTGCATAGCACAAAGTAACAAACTTAAGGGGTTATTCACTAACTTCCAAATTGGCCCCGAAATTGCACAGATTGGTTTATTACCCTGTTCGGTGCAATTTCGGGAAGATTAGCCTATTCACTAAGCTGTCAATTCATCAAATACAGGCGAACTGACAGCGAAATACTGCAATTGGCTGCAATTTGGTGATGTTTGGCTGCCCCGAAAGTGTTACACGGGAGCAGAGCGAGACTGGGAAGAAAACGTTCCTAGTCTCCATCTGCAATCACTGTGTGATGTTGCGAGGTTACGCAGAGCTCACAGTCTGGAAGCTCAAGCCTCCATGGAGTCCTATGTGTCATGTACAGGCATGGTTCTTGCGCTGTGCCAGATTTAAACAAAGAATTTGTGTTTTCCCCCTATCTTCTTTTCAAAGGAGTTGGAGTTGGCGCAGTGGACAAAGAAATTCGGTATGTACGACCCTTATCTGATAATCTGCTCTCTTGGAGAGATGCATGGAAATATGACCCAAATAGGTGGGGGTTGGTGGGTGTTGGATAGACAAAGGGCCAGCAACCCCAGTACAATTGGTATTTTGCAAGGATTTTTGTTGAAGAAACCTCTATGAAAGAACATTCCTGAGACTAAAATCTGAAATACCCATGGACGAGCTATCTATGTAAGTTAGGCTTTAAGTCCCATTTTATTTCAAGAACTTTATTTTCACGTTTTATTATATTTCTTGTTTATGTGATATTGGCACTGTGTAACGTTTTATTTTTGTCTTTTGCCATTAAAACTTTGTAATCCAGTACTGTCTTTGCTCTAGATGATTCATTTTCTCCTGTAAGCTCTAACTTTAGCGTTACCGTAGAATTTACCATTTGGGAGATATTGTAGCTGTATATGGTTAGGCTCCTGGATTGGGGTGCAATACAGCATAGGGGCTTTTGAAAGTGCCCTATTACTTTTGTGGGGTCCTGAGATGGGGTAGAATTAGTAAATCCAGAGGCGTGGGGCTGTTAATCCCTTGTACACCCTCCCTCCACACGAGATGGCTGGGCAGATAGTGGGTGGCTGTCACACTAACTCCAGGAGTTGATACTCGTGGCAGTGCAGGGAGTTGAATGGAAGGTTAGCGCTGCGTACCGGGGCAAGGTGCTGAGATAGCACCTTCCCCGGAATACCACGTTAACATAGAGCCGGTAAGGGAAAATCTGCATGCGCACATTATACTGCTTACAGTCTCCATGCTGTTGTCGAGAATGGAATAGGGCCCAGAGTCTTTTAAAAAATAAAAATAATGGTCTTTTCAAAACTACAAAAATGGGAAAAAATCATTTAAAAATTTAAATTTTTTTGTAAAAAATAATAAAGGGTCTTTAAAATAAATAAATAAAAAATACATTCCAATTATTACCTTGAAACATATTAGATTCACCTGTTTAAACCTGTTGAATTTAAATCCCCGAAATCAGCTTTTTTCACTGCAATTTGGGTGAAATTTGGTGGTTTGTGAATAGATGATTTAATAGAACTAATAGAGATTAGTTCTCTATGCGACAACTTCAGAGCTGCTGAACACTGCCGAATTGCACGGAATTGAAGCGAAGGCACTGTTTGAAGCGAAGGCACCTTTGATTAGCCTGTATTTGATGAAAATACAGCTTTGCGAATAGACAAATTGCCCCAAAACTGCAGATACGGTGAAATTCAATTTGTGGCATATTTGGAGCTTAACCCCTTCACAACCAAGTGATTTTCCAAAAACCTTTGTCAGAAACCAGTGTTTTTTTGAAAAATCATTTTTAATAAATTGTACAGTAATTTGGAGAAAGTATTTTACCAGGAAGGATACATTGAGATTTCTCTGGTTTTCAAGTATGTCCTATGTGGCGAGTCTGTACCGTTAGGTGTCTTGCCCAAGGACACTTACTGGAGAGGTTGCTCGCTGGGATCGAACCCATGACTCCACAGGCTCTACTTTACTTTACTCTACCTCTACTTTACTGTAATAACCTATTTGGCCAGTAGATGGTGCCATCTACTGCCAAATTGAGTTATAGAGGTTTAAAAAGCAGGTCTATTTACTTCTATTTCTCCTGCAACGGCTGCTGAAAGCTTCTGAGAGCCCGATATTTCAGAGCTTTGAGCAGCCGATTTTACAGTTTCAGCTCTTTGGGCATTATGCCCACAGGGTTAAAACTTCGGGGGCACCTTCTGCATCCCAAAAACAAATGAAATTGATTTGCAGAAAAGGTATTTTATTTGCCTTTGGGCTGCAGATCGAGATATCTCGATATTGGGGCACCCGATGGTTGCTTTGACGCCCGAGATATCTCAATATCGGTAGTGAAGGGGTTAATGGATAACCTTTCAAGTAAAAGTCACACTATTGTTATATAATATGTTTTACATTGTATTGCCTGATAATCATACTGTACCAATTCCACCTCTAAATTCTAATGGAATGTCCCATTATGATGATAAATCCTCCTCGGCCAACTAGTGGCGCTTATTCTGATAAATGTGACATGGCGTAGTGTGATTTGGCCATTCCATGAGCCTACCTTGCTTAACCCGGCTCTAGGGCCAGAAGTGCTGGCAGGGTGTCATTAAGGCATGACATTAATATTTTACTCCATAAAATTTCATTTAATCCTCTGGGAGATTAATCTTTTGTTTTCTTTTGATCATAATATATATGTATGGAAATGGAGCTTCTATTCCTGAAGGTTTTATTAAGTCTTTGGGGAAATTAATCTTGTATCTATTTAAAATACATTTATTCTAAAGGGAAATGATTTCTTTATTGCTGAACATAATTCTGAAATTGGAGATAAATTTTTTATTTCCTATATTTTAACTCATTCCATTAGTTCGCTGCTTCATTATAATTTGCACAATTCAAGTTTTTTTTCGTCAAAAATCATTTATGTGTTGTCTCCTATTTAAAAGTAAAAAAACAGTGACGTTTAAAAGATACCTAGATACAGATGATAAAGAAAGATAAAGAACGATATAGATAGGTAGAGCAATTCACATTCCCTCGCTCATTACAGTTACAAGTTTTTAAAATGTTCTAACAAGTTCCGCAGTGCTGTACAATGGGGAGCACAAACATGAGACATACATGATAAATAAGGAAAGACAACCCTGCCCGTAGGATAGCTTGTCTAGGAAATACAGCACTTTAACCAAGTGCTCAGCCAGACATCACGTGAGCTTACAATCTAAGGGAAGGGGTAAGTGAAACAGATGGGTGCAGAGGGAAGGTGAAGCTGATGGCTAGAAAGAATATAGTGGGGCTTGCATGGGAAGGACCAGAAGCTTGTGCTGAGTAAGAGTAATTAGAGAGGGAAGTGGAAACAGCTGGAAAGGAGAGCTGAAATTATGGACCAGGCCTGGGTGGGAGGGTGGATGGGGAGGGTGGACAGCAGAGTGGAGAAATGGAGATCTGTCTGTGTATGCTGAGAGAAAGAGAGAATGGAGATTTGTAAGTGTGCACTTAAGAATTTACAACACAGGAGGGGGAGGAGGAGAGGAAAAAGGAGGAGGAGGGGGTGAGAAGCAGAAGGGAAAATATTGAATTTACAATGCGGGGGAAGGAGGAGGAGAGGATGAGAAGCAGAAAGGAAAATACTGAATTTACAATGCAGGAGGAGGAGGAGAAGCGGAGGGGCATTTCACATTCTCTCACTCACTCACACAATGACAGCAGAGCATTTCTCATTCCCTCACCCAAAAGAGACAGAAAAGCATTTCTCATTTCGTCACTCACAGGATGACAGCAGAGCATTTCTCATTCCCTCACTCACAGGATGACAGCAGAGCATTTCTCATTCCCTCACTCACAGGATGACAGCAGAGCATTTCTCATTCCCTCACTCACAGGATGACAGCAGAGCATTTCTCATTCCCTCACTCGCAGAATGACAGCAGGGCATTTCTCATTTCCTCACTCACAGAATGACAGCAGAGCATTTCTCATTCCCTCACTCACAGAATGACAGCAGAGGATTTCTCATTCCCTTACCCAAAAGAGACAGCAGAGCATTTCTCATTCCCTCACTCACAGAATGACAGCAGAGCATTTCTCATTCCCTCACTCACAGAATGACAGCAGAGCATTTCTCATTCCCTCACTCACAGAATGACAGCAGAGCATTTCTCATTCTCTCACTCACATAATGACTGCAGGGCATTTTTAATTTACTTGGGTTCTTGGTAGTTGTGTTATTTCTGTAATAATCTTGTTATTCTCATTAACAAATACAGGTTTTTTTCCAGTTTATCCTTACTAAGTGTATGTCACAGTTTAACATTTTTAATCTAAACATATTTTAAAAACCTTCCTGAGTTATTGATGCTCTGAAACTAAGTTACGCAAACAGCACAAATGACTTGTTGAACATTTGAAGCTTAAAGCTGAGGACTTGACCTAGACTTGTCTGTCTTGACTTGGGACTTGCCTGTCTTAACCTAGACTTGTCTGTCTTGACTCGGGACTTGCCTGTCTTGACTCGGGACTTGCCTGTCTTGACTCGGGACTTGCCTGACTCGGGACTTGCCTGACTCGGGACGTGGGACTTGACTCGGGACTTGCCTGACTCGTAAAACAACATTGACTTGGTCCCACATCTGCTATAGACACAAGAACAGTAGATAGATATAGATATATATCATTGAGGCTGGCTGCCTCAATGAATATTTTTGTTCAGTCTTTGCAGAAGAAAAGGAAGGAAAGGGACCTCAGTTAGGAGAGAACACTAAAGAGACATTTACATATGAGTTTACAGAGGAGGAGGTTCTACAGCAGCTGTCTAAAGTAAAGACAAATAAGTCAATGGGGCCTGATGGGATCCACCCTAAATTATTAAAAGAGCTCAGTGATGTAATAGCAAAACCGTTAACAAGGATTGGTTAAATAAATCTGTTAACGGGAGTCGTCCCAGAAGACTGGAAATTAGCAAATGTTGTGCCCATTTACAAGAAGGGTAGTAGGGAGGAATCGGGGAACTATAGGCCAGTTAGTCTTACGTCAGTAGTGGGGAAATTAATGGAAACCATGTTAAAGGAAAGGATTGTTGAACATCTAAAAACACATAGATTACAGGATCAGAAACAACATGGGTTTACCTCATGGAGATCATGCCAAACTAATCTTATTGATTTTTTTGATTGGGTAACAAAAATAATAGACACAGGTGGTGCAGTAGACATTGCTCATTTAGATTTCAGTAAGGCTTTTGATACTGTTCCGCATAGAAGGCTTATCAATAAATTGCAATCTTTGAGCCTGGATTCCAATATTGTTGAATGGATTAGGCAGTGGCTGAGTGACAGACAACAGAGGGTTGTGGTAAATGGAGTTTATTCGGCGCAAGGTCTTGTTACCAGTGAGGTACCTCAGGGGTCAGTACTTGGACCCATTCTCTTTAATATTTTTATTAGTGATATTGCAGAAGGTATTAATGGAAAAGTATGTCTTTTTGCTGATGACACAAAGATTTGCAACAGGGTTGACGTTCCTGGAGGGATCAGCCAAATGACAAATGATTTAGGTAAACTAAAAAAATGGTCGGAGTTGTGGCAAAGGCAATTGAGTTTTAATGTGGATAAGTGCAAGATAATGCACCTGGGACATAAAAACCCAAGGGCTGAATATAGAATATTTGATACAGTCCTAACCTCAACATCTGAGGAAAGGGATTTAGGGGTCATTATTTCAGAGGATCTAAGGGTAAGTAGTCAATGTAATAGAGCAGCAGGAAATGCTGGCAGAATGCTTGGAAATGCTGGCAGAATGCTTGGTTGTGTAGGGAGAGGTATTAGCAGTAGGAAAAGGGAAGTGCTCATGCCACTGTACAGAGCACTGGTGAGACCTCACTTGGAGTACTGTGTGCAGTACTGGAGACCGTATCTCCAGAAGGATATAGACATTTTAGAGAGAGTTCAGAGAAGGGCTACTAAAATGGTGTACGGCTTGAAGGAGAAAAGTTACCAGGAAAGGCTTAATGATCTTAACATGTACAGCTTGGAAAAAAGACGAGACAGAGGAGATATGATAGAAACATTTAAATACGTAAAGGGAATCCACAAGGTAGAGGAAGGGAGTATATTTAAGAGGAAACAAAGTAGCAAAACAAGAGGACATAGTCTTAGATTAGAGGGGCAAAGGTTTAAAAGTAACATCAGGAAGCATTATTTTACTGAGAGGGTGGTGGATACATGGAACAGTCTTCCAGTTGAAGTGGTAGAGGCCAAAACAGTGATTGAATTTAAGCAAGCATGGGATAGGCATAAGGCTATCCTAAACAAAAGATAAATCCAGGTAAAGTATCCATGTAATTGGGCGACTAGATGGGCCGAAAGGTTCTTATCTGCCGACATTTTTCTATGTTTCTATGTTTCTATGTTTCTATAGATACAGATGTTAGAGACAGGAAGATACAGATGTTAGAGACAGGCAGATACATACATACATACTGTACATACATATAGATAGATATGGGATAGATCAAAGATCTCAAACTCTGCCCCCCCTCCCAGACATTTCTGAACTATGAATTTCATGATTCTATGGAAACTTATCGCATTCAAAGAATCTGAGAATTATTGGCAATAAACATCTGGAGGGGGGGGCAGAGTTTGAGAAGCCGGGATAGATAGTCACAGGCACTTATCATGGCTGATTTGATTGATGGAGCCGCTGTGTGCTTGGGGGGATGTCTCGTGTTGCGCCGCTCGTGATGCCGTGCACGTAAACCTTTGTGCGTTATTAAAATAATTCTATTTTGATATGTTTTCCTCGCTTTAAGTTGATTACGCCACATATTTATAAAGCCTTTGCTATTTTTATGACTGAGTGCTCACACATCCATGATTTATTTTTGACTTCCGCGGTTTATCAAGGAAGATGATGGCATTAAGATATGCAGATCCCAGCATCCCTCACACATATTAATCAGTCACCTCACCTGCCTTTTACTGCTCCACCGCCAGCCAATCAGGACTGACCACGTCAGTGTTTTAAAGTGATCAGGATATGAGGCGTGCCCCCCCCCCTCAGTACCCCTAATCTGGCAGAAAAATTGGGATGAAGTGGAAGAGTTTCCTCCACCACACCCAGCATCACCAGCAACCGGGATTGTAACCCCTTCACTGCTGAGCCAACTGTTTTGTGCTCGTCATGTTTAAACGCGATTTGAAGTCACATTTTATTATACGACCCAGACAAATGACATATCTTTTTTTTCAGCAGACTCGGCAGATTCATAATCTATCATTATTATATGTACACGTCATGTCCTGTCAGAATGCTGTAAAACAATAGTGTATTTCTATTCAGATTTCCATCATTTACAGCGTGTAAATAAATAGTTTTTGCACATTTTAGCATCCGAGGGTTTGTGGTTATATATTCTAAAAAAAAAAAGATAATTTGATTATTAGATCATTTTGGAGACAAATCAAGTTACTGCATATGTCCTGCTGCCTGAATAGGTTCTGGAGAACCACGTTTAAATACTAAGCGATAGACATTTGCAACGTGTAACCTCTAGAACTAGGCTACTGGAACACGAAGGGTAAATATTTGCTTTAGCTAATTTACCCTTTGTGTCCCGGTTTCACCAGCTATCGCAGGGCAGGCACTGAGTCCTGCAGTCTGTCCCATAGTGATTGCTAGGCTTGTGGATAAGACAGCGCTAAAGTGCTGTCCCAAGCATTCCCCCCCATGGCATCCATAGGACGCCATGGATGCTTCTCCTTCCGGGTCACATATTTAAAAAAAAAAACCACTGTCCAAAACTTGTAGATATTGAGAGGGTGACGTTGGCCGCTTTCTGTGTGTGACATCACCAGTGACCAATCTGGTGACCGGCAGCCGGGAAAATCAAAAATTCTGGCTGCTGGTGACGCTGGTTGGAGTGGAGGAAACTCCTCCACTTCACACAGCGATTTCACCAGATTCGGGGGGGGGCACTCCTCATGCCCTAACCACTTTATAACCATAGAGTGGTCAGGATGAGTAGAGCGTCTCTATGAATTGAGCCCTAAATCTATATTTTAAGCCAGAAGAAAACCTTGACAAACAAGATGATCCTCTTCTCCGATGGAACACACGCTGCTGAAATGTGTCAAGTCGACGAGCAGACATAATGATGTCGGGGTTATTATTTAGATGTATATTTCCTGCCTATTATCTGCCGAGCCAACCTGTATTTCACTTGAAGAAGTGATTTCCCTCCAGTTTCCAGGCACAGGTCATTGTTTTGGAACGGCAACACATCAGTTTAATCATCGTCCTTCTCAATCCTGTTTGGGTCTTGAAATATGACCCACGAGCGCTGAGTTACCTTGGAATGGTAACGCTAATAATTCATTGTTTTACTGGTGTGACGGCGAGCTCATTTCTGTGCCAAGTCATAGGAAGGACCTGGGGAGAGTTCCGGATGAAATTGCATTCTGAGTTGAAAGTGTTTTTTTTTTTTAATACTGTTCGAGGACTTTCTTGGCTTTTCTCATAATATTAATGTTTAAAATAGTGAATTCTATTCAGGTTAACAAGGATCTGCCAGCATAATACCAACATCAATAAGGGCCAATGAGGGATCTGGGTACCATATTCTCACTGACTAGAGAGCAATTAGGTCCCATGGGATTGAGATATAAAAAGATGATTCACCAATGCCGAACTTCACTGTTATTGGAACTCTGTCCACCTAGAGAAGACAATCCAACACCGTCAGGAAAGTTGCCGCAAACAATGGTGTACAACCAATTATCCCACCGTTACTCTTACGCAGCAAACGTAAACTGCAGCTCCTCTCAATGTGCCGTTGTTTCACCTTGTGTGTAACAGCTAGGCTTGTGCACCGATTTTTTTTTCGGTTCGATTCGGTTCGATTTGTTCGGATGTTTAAACTTTTCGATTCGGCTCGTTTCGACCGATTTCTGTTTCGATTCGGTTTGGTTCGGATCGTTTTTCGTGTACATTTTTTTTTCGGAATATCGATCATTTTTCGTATTTTCGTGTCACTTTGCTCGTTTTTTGTATCGACTTTCGGAAATTTCGGAAATTTTCGTTTTTTCGGAACTTCTGTTCTCCTCGTTTCAAAGTGTCTACGATAATTCTGGCGATTCTATCGTGTTTTTTTTTATTAAATAAAGATCCTTTTTTTCTTATGAATAATTGAATATACATTTCACAACTTTATTTAATCATATTAAAATGGTATGAAAGCCAAGGAACAAAAAAATTAACAAAACGATTTAAAAAACGCTAAACTGACCCGAATGCCACAAGAAACAAGTGATACGCATTTACAAATACAAAATTTACAGAATCAGCGATATAACCGATAATAGTTAAATATACGATTTCCAGAATTACCGAAATGGAACCGAAATCACGAATGGAACCGAAATCATGAATAGAGCAAAAATAAATTTCGATTTGACACATTTCAAGTCCATTCGAAAAATCCGAAAATATTTCGTTTCGGCTCGGAAAACTTTTCGGATCTGCCATTTTCGGATCTAAAAATTTTCGGAAAATCGTCCTCATCCGAAAACACGAATCGGGAAATGTCGTGAAAATTCCGAAATTCCGAAACCCGAAACGCACATCCCTAGTAACAGCAGTGAATATACTTCAGTGATTTTAAAGTGGTGATCTCCGTAGGACTCCAATAGATGCTATGGTGAAAGCAACACTAGACAGCTTCCACCTTTACCCCAGTGAAAATTACAGTGAAGTCTATATTAGACAACTTTAGCAGAAACTACGGTGGAAAGAACGATGAAAAGTATGGTGGCCATTCCCTAGTTGGTGAAGTGATCATAGTTTCACCATACTTGTTCCATTGGAATTTGCCGAAGCCGAGCCAATGGGTTTTCAAAACAAGACCACTGGTTATTGAATAACAGCTTAAGAAATCCTGACGACCAATGTTAATGGATGAAAAGAGAGTACAATTGTCAGTCACGCAGACAGGCTATTATTTTAATGATATTAAAAGGAGGGACAACTAAAATATGTCTAAAACTAAATGGCATTTTAGCCAAAGAACTATGACTAAAACTAAATTAAAATAAGTTCATCCCTAACATTTTTGTTTAGCTTTTATTAGTCAATAGAAACGTCAATACATTTTCGTCATAGTTTTAGTCGAATGTGAATGGATTTTAGTCATAGTTTTAGTCATTGACTAAAATATGACTACAGCTAAACGACATTTCAGTTAAAGGACTATGACTAAAACTAAATTAAAATTAGTCCTTCCTTTAACATTTGTATCGGTTGATGGAAAAGCCAATAGGTTTTTGTCATAGTTTTAGTCAAGTTACGATAGATTATCATAATAGTTTTAGTCAACAGCTTAAATATGACTACAGCTAAATCACGTTTTAGTCAAAGGACTACGATCAAAGCTAAATTTGAGTCCCCCCTTTAACATACCTGTATCGATCTAGTTTTTATAAGTTGTTGGAAATGTCAACAGATTTTCATCATAGTTTTAGTCGCTGACTTAAATATGACTACAACTAAATGGCATTTTAGTCGAAGGACTATGACTAAAACTAAATTAGAATTAGTCCTTCCTTTAACATTTGTATCTAGTTTTTATCAGTTGATGGAAATGTCAATACGTTTTCGTCATAGTTTTAGTCAAGTTACAATAGCTTTTCATCATAGTTTAAGTCAACGACTTAAGTCAACAGCTAAATGGCACTTCAGTCAAAGGACTATGACTAAAACTAAATTTAATCGAGCCCCCCCTTTAACATTTCTATCTAATTTTTATCAGTTGATGGAAATGTCAATTTATTTTTGTCATAGTTTTAGTCGGCGGCTAAACAATAGATATAGAATAATTGAGTGAATAGAAAGCACCTTTAAAGTAGTAACTATTTTGTGTGAAGGGTCCTGCACTAGATAAGAACCTGATGTGATTTATCCTTAAAAAATCACAAAAAATCCACACATAGAAATATAAAATAGATTCTTGTAAGCGCACAATATGTACACTTACGAGAATCTTTTTTATATTTACAGGTGGCTAAAATACGACTAAAACTTAATGGAGTTTTAGTCTATAGACTATGACTAAAACCAAAATAAAATTTGAACCTCCTGAACATTTTTGTCTAGTTTCTATCAGTTGATGGACATGTCAACAGATTTTTCGACATAGTTTAGTTCAATGTCAACAGATTTTCACATTAGTTTTAGTCGTTGACTAAAATATGACAAAACCTAAATGTCATTTTTATCCAAGGACTATGACTAATACTAAATTTACATTAATCCCCCTAGCTTTTTCATCTAGTTTATATTAGTCGACGAAAATGTCAATAGATTTTCGTCACAGTTTTTGTCGTCATTGCTAAGTTATAGTCGAGTGTTCAACTAAGTCTGAGGAAAATTATTAATTAACAAAATTAAAACTGATTAAAAGAATAGTATATGGTTTAAAAAAAGTTTATTCTTCCACACTCTGTGAAGACTAAACAAAATTTTCCTGATGGCAACGGAGGTCGTTACACTCTAATTATCAGACACTGACCTGTAGCCCAAGAAGTTCTCGGAACATCACTTCAGGGATAGTTTACAAACTTGTGGCAGTTATGGACCAAGTGGAGATGATAGGGTATGACAGGACAGGAGGGCCTACATGGAAAGTAGTAATTAACAGGAAGCAGTAAGAATAGCATCCATGTTTGGCATCTGGGTTTAAGTACGTTTTATGGGAGTACTTTCTTTTCCATATGGTCCTGTGAGCAGAAGATGAGATGGTGGACCAATATTTTAGTTGTAATGTTGGTTTAAATGACTGAGGGCATAGGGCAGGATCTAGACTGATGCAGTGGTTGACTCGAGTCATCAAAGAAGTTGTAGTATATGACATAATGTGGTTCCCAACTTGGTCCTTAGGTTGAACTACCAGGCCAGATATCTGAAGCACATCACAGGTGATTATGATTTGCTGCTCAGTGATTGCAGCACTCGGTTTACATCTCACCAAGGTAGTCCTTAAAACCTGGCCTATTAGGGGGACCTGAAGACAAAGGATGGGAACCACTGCTATAGGGCCATAGGAGCTGTAGTCCATGCTACATACTGGCTATTGCAGGATCACTGGAGGTGAGAAAAAAATAATAATTTCCATTTACAGTGAGCAATTTGTAAGAGCCACGTTTACAATCCCTGTGCGCTTCATTACAAGCCAGAAGATCAAAAGGTATATGTACCAGAAGAGGATAAAGAACGTGTTAACTTTGGAAAAACTCAGGCACCTGTTCTTGAATTCCTTCATCCCACGATACCTGCCCGGTTCAGCCACCAATTAAAAAGCAAGCAAGTGGCAGTGATGGAAAGCCATAGACAATGGCTGCTATTTTTAGGTGTTCTATCACATCGCTGGGATTCAGGAGGGTCCACGGGTCATATTTCATGCCATTGCATCCTGATTGAATGTTGTTTTTTTTCTTAATCTGTTTCTCCCGCTCAACGTTCAATGTTAAGATCTCAGACTGTTATTTCACGAAGCCGAATCGTACAGGAACTGTGGGGAGAGGTCAGGTTCGGGATGCTGTCTCTCCGTTCAGTCTGGAGTGATCTCTTCAATACAACCCTGATTTTTGTAGTAAAGCGCAAAGACAGAAAACCTTGTTGCTCAAAATTTACACTTTTACTGACATGTGGAAGTGCAGAGGTTAACCAATTTCATGATAAGAAATAAGATGTATCCTTCCTGGAAAACCAGAGAAATCTCAATGTATCCTTCTTGTAAAACATGAGAAATCTCAATGTATCCTTCTTGTAAAACATGAGAAATCTCAATGTATCCTTCCTGGAAAACCAGAGAAATCTCAATGTATCCTTCCCGGGAAACCAGAGAAATCTCAATGTATCCTTCCTGTAAAACATGAGAAATCTCAATGTATCCTTCTTGTAAAACATGAGAAATCTCAATGTATCCTTCCTGGGAAACCAGAGAAATCTCAATGTATCCTTCTTGTAAAACATGAGAAATCGTATCGACAAATATCGGATCCAAAAAACCATTAGTTTACGTCAAAACGAATAGACACTTTGAAACGAGGAGAACAGACGTTCTGAAAAACACGAAAATTTCCGAAATCACAAAAAAAAGTCGATACGAAAAACGAACCGAAAATTTACAAAATCCGAAAGAACCGAACCGAACCGAAAAAAAATCGGTGCACAAGTCTAATAATAGGCTACATTAACTTAATAATTGATGGCAATTCAATGCCTCAAGAGATTATTAAAGTGACACGCTACTCATCGTGACCAATTTATTGTTTTAAGGTGGTCATCAGGATGTGAGGAGTAACCATTCTCACCTTCTCCTTGCTGCGCAATCTGGTGGAACCATGTGGGTGAAATTGAGGAGTTTCCTCCACCCCACCCATCGAATTTCCTAGCAGCCGGGCACCAGATCAGTCAATAGTGACATCAGCAAGCAGAAATTGTGCTGACATCACCCTCCATGAGACCGTTCACTGTAGCAAGCGTTCTCAGAGAGGCAGGCGATGAATTGGATCTGTGCATGCACGTGCAGCTCCGATCCACTGCTCTGCTCAGACGCAATGGTGCTTGTGTACGTAAAGTGCGAAGGTCCGTAGTGGAGCGTAATTCTTGCCTCTTACGCTAAGCAAGTTACGTAGGAGCACAACTTGCATTAGAAAGCTGCAGGGACTTCTGGGATCGAGAGTCCACGAGCCGAAGAGGAGGAGGAGCACCTGGTGAGGGAGAAAAGGTGAGTAAAATCACCTACAACAAAAAAAAATTGGGCAGAGGCTGTTAGTAGGATCTGCCCAATTATTTAAGGGCAAAAAACAGGTACTCTCTTTCTCAATACAGTATCCTGTTAATATTTAAGGTGGCCAGCAAAGCCAACCGGAGCAGACCCGGTTATCCAAAATTATTGCCATTATTAGTTTTGACGTTATTTACACCCCTGTTACAGCAGATTTACAGATTTTAGCACAGCCCCCTCCGCAATCATAATAGATAGACACAAGAGGTTGTGGATAATTTCTACATTGTTACATTGATGCCAACAAGTGGAAATTAATATTCTACGTATTAACATGTGAAGAGGGCTGGACAAGGAGTTCCAACGAAAAGCAATTTTATTCTTCTCTTTTCCCAATTAATTATTCATTCCGAATCAGCAGATTACATTTTGTACGAGATTAGTTTTCTTTTCAATTTGATTTATCGGAGGGAACAAAAAATATCTCAAGGGGTTTCGCTGGTAAAACCCTGAGACGGCCTTTCTAGGTTTCTCCTGAACTTTGGAATGAAAACAAGTTTCAGCCAGACCTGAAATTGCGAAGCGCGTTGCTACGCCTACTGGCCCTCAAGAGGACATATTAGAACTGCAACGGAGCTTGATGCTAAGAGGTTTCAATCTCGTTCTCCAGGGTAATGACCTCTCGTGTCCGTTAGTCTTGCAGAACATTTGTGGATGATGAGAAGAATTGAATGTATTCACAGTGTGCTCGCGACTCATAAAGCTGCTAAATTAGATTCTTTTCTAATGGGTGAGATTGAAAAGTGACTCTTGGGGATGGATGGTCATTTTGTATTTAACTCATTTTTTACTCATCTCTTTCCGAAACCCCACCTCCCCAGCTATCATAGTGCTCGATTCAGTTATGTCGGCCGCTTTCTCGAAAAAAATATCAGCTGCTGGTGGCCAATATTTAATTTAAAATATTGGCTGATTCAGTTGATCAAATTAGACTGGAGCCGACATTCGAAAAATGCTGCTGTCTTGTCCCAGGTAGTCTTCTGCAAAGGGGGGATAAATGTGACGTGTGTCACTTTGGACTTGAAGTACAGGGGTGTAGAATTGTATTTGAGAGGTGCAGGCCTGATGTTTCATATTGTTTCCCTGCTCTTTCCTTTGTTAAAGTCACCCTGTATCTACAATTCTAGATGCAGGATGTTTGTGTTTCTGTGCCCTATTCCCTGATGTCTGTGTTATATTACTATTCCCTTATGTATTTATTGTGGAGTCTCCTGTTGTATAACTGTATATGCTGTGTTATATTTTTCCTCTGAATTTGGATTCCTTTGTCTGGTCATGCTTGCATCACCCTCCCCCCGGAAACTGCTGTAACCAGATTCCTACTCGCTGTACTACTCCCTAAGCCATTGTTCCAATGCTGGGTGTCTGTCCATTGTTTCTGTATATTCCCCTGTGTGTGTGTTTTTTCAGATTGTAAAGTGAAAATAAAATCAATCTTCATTTGGATTTTCAACCGACAAGGATCTCCTGTGTGTTATTGCCCGCGTTCTGGGCCAGAAGCAGTACTTCTGCGGAATACGACTTCAAGGGGAGCAGTCTGCACGTGGACAGAAACACCCACGTTACACTGCAAAATTGCCAAAAATGCTTATTTTCATACAGCATCATACAGATGTGTGCCTTTTAATCATGGCTATTGGAAATATAAAATATTTAAAAAAGATTTCAGGGTGATTCCCTTTATTTTCCTGCCTGAAAAATCCATTGAATAAACACCTGTTAGCATTTGTAATTTTTTCAGAAATCGGCATAACGATAAATTCGAAATGAATCCCTAGAGATGATATTTCTATTTAAACATATATTCGCATGATACAATAGTCGATCCAAATTTTTACTAGAAATTACAATTCTGGTAGTCCTGTATTTGAATATCCAGCGCCAAAAAAAAATTGGCTGGAAAATATCTTGATTTCGGACATCGGACTGAATTATATAAAGCCCACAGTTTGAATGAATAGTTGATCTGGGTTTTGGGCGACTGGTATGCCCAATTCTGTTCAGCTGGAAACATCCTCCATATGTAAGCGTAAAGGAGAAGATTATTGAGATTTTAGTGGGAATTCAGAGGTTATGTGGCTTTCAAGGCAGATTTTTATTATTATTATTATTAGTCATCATTTATATAGCGCCAACAGTTTCCGCAGCGCTTTACAATAACCAAAGGGAACAAAATACATATAAACGGACATAGGATGGAAACAAGAGGTGTAGAGGGCCCTGCTCATAGGAGCTTACATTCTAGAGGGATTGGGGTTGAGAAAGACCAGAGGAATTTCACTAGATAGCAGGATCATTAGTACCAGTGGTTTGGGAATGGTGGGGCCATACAAGCGGCTTCAATCCTGCGTGAGTAGGTGAGCAGAGGGATGAGTTGCATCAGTGATGCGGTACGCTAATCTGAAGAGATGGGTTTTGAGGGATTTCTTGAAGGCCTGAAGATCAGGGAAGAGTTTGATAGGGCGAGGCAAGTCATTCCACAGGACCGGAGCTGCCCTTAAGAAGTCTTGAAGGCGAGAGTTGGCCGTGCGGGTGTAGACAGATAACAGGAGGAGATCACCTGCTGAACGGAGTTGTCTAGATGGGTCATGCTTGCGGAGTAATGAAGAAATGTAGGGCGTTGTTGAGTTATTGAGTGATTTGAACGTGAGCATCAGTATTTTAAACTGTATCCTGAAACGTACAGGAAGCCAATAGAGGGACCGGCAGAGTGTGGGGAGTTACACGAGGTGCGTTTAGTGAGAAAAATAAGCCTGGCCACTGCATTCATTACAGATTGCAAAGGGACGATATGGGAGTTGGGGAGATCAATAAGGAGTGAGTTTCAGTAGTCAAGTCAAGAAATGACAAGAGCATGAACCAGCACTTTTGTGGAATCTTGTGTCAGAAAGGGGCGGACACGGGCAATGTTTTTGAGTTGAAAGTAACTGGATTTGGTCACTGTCTGGATGTGAGAAAGAGAATGCTAGGTCAGAGTCAAAAGTGACACCAAGGCAGCGAGCTTGGGGTGTTGGGCTAATGGGTGTTCCATTTACTCGTAGAGAGATAGGTGGTATTGGGTTCTTCTTGGAGGGAGGAATGACGAGAATTTTAGTTTTGGCAAGATTGAGTTTAAGGAAGTGGGTAGCCATCCAATTTGAGACAGCGGAGAGACAGTTATGGTACAACACTAGGGTGTGCGGGTTAAAGGGCAGCTCATTAGGTTATCGGGGTCAATTGGCAGAGTCTTAATGCTTCAGAGTTTATGTGCAGATCATTCTGGTCTCCAGGTCCATGAGATGATTCTGAGCTTGAACAAGAGGGTATCAAGGTGATGTGTAGTTTATTCATGAAGCACACACAGAATTAACTTTGGGGTCTTGGCTCCAATTTGAGAAAATCTATAGTTGAGGTCTCTAGAGTCTAAGCTTCTCTTGCTACGGTCTTCTTAATTTGCCACTTTGTTAGTTGAGCTACCACATGGGATGGACTGAGGGTGAAAACCAACCCAGGAAGTTCATGGCCAAAGATGGGAAGGGACATGGCTCAAAGTACAGGCTAAATGTGTATATTATGCCTGGGTGCAGCCTAGTGATGGTTATGGCGGGTGGTGTCACTGTCTGCAGCTCCTGTAGGACATCTGGCACACTGCTGTTGGGCCCACCAGGTAATTGTCCAGTGCACTCGATATCCAGTACAGGCCTGACTTCTACTTTATTCTGTACAGGACTTCAGAAAATTGGACCACTATTTTAAAGCTGATAACTCCCAACACGTCACCGTAATAAAATGCAAAGTTTTTCTTGCAAAAAACCTCAATAAATCCACTAATACACTGGATCATGAGGGAGGCCAGTCTCACCGATATTGTCCATGCCATTAGCACGTCAGGACTGGAAAGTGAAGTAGTAGGAGTGCTTTTAAATCAGAAGCCTTTTTACTTTATCCTTGAGAAATCCTTGGACTTTCCGTCGCTTCAATTTAATAAATTCTAACATAAATGCCCGTGTTCCGTACAGATAATTTTAAAGCCTTGCTTTGTCGTGTGATCAAGGTAGTTCTCAAATGAATATTTTTTTTTCTCCTAAACCTATATTTAATCGCTTTATAAATCATTTCGTTGACAAATATATCCAGCTCATTTCATTCACGATCCAGGAACAAGGAAATGCTAAAAATGATTACGCTGTATATTTTGCTGAGTGCGTCGTTGGGAGTAATTCTGCTCCGGTAGAATGCCATACATTGTAAACACACAAAGGTCACGTCTTCTATTAAAATGTTTTGAAATAGTTGTTGTTGGTAGAAAGTCATAATTACTTATGTAAAAGAAAACAGAATTTAGTCCTTGAACACTGGCCAATGGCTGCAGGCCAAAGGATAAGTCAAGGACCCTTCACCACCACATCTTCAATAAGTATCAGGAAATTGTCACGGATACTTTGGGATCTTCAAAAAGTATTAAGGACCCTTTACTGCTACATTGGGATCTTGAAAGCAAATCTGGCAAACTTCACTGTCTCAACGACATTCAGAAATTAACAAGGACCCATTGCTTCCTCAATTATGATCTGAAACTCTTCACTGCCACATAAGGACCATCAGAGTTTACCAGGGAACCTTCAAGGTAACATGGTGGTCTTCAAAGAGTGGCACAGACTCTCTAGTGCTTCAAAGAGATTTTCAGAGATTGTTGGGGACCCTTCAATGTTATACAGGGATCCTCAAAAAGTATGACAGAGCTGTCACTGCCTCCAAGAGCCTCAAAGTGACCTTCAGGGATTATCAGGGACCCTTGGTTGTCACACTGGGGTGTTCAGAGACTATCATGGGCCCTTTGCTGCCTCGAAATGACCTTTGGAGAGTATCAGAGACCCATCACTGCTACATAGGGATCTTCAGAGAGTATCAGGGAACCTTCACTGTTACATAGGGATCGCCACACAGTATTAGGGACATATGGACTGCTACATAGAGATCTCCAAAAACTATCAGGGGGCTATGGCTGCCTCAAAGTGACCTTCAGAGATTATGAGTGACCTTTCACTGTTATATAGGGATCTTTAGAGATTATCAGAGAGTCTTCACTGCTATAAAGGAATCTTCAAAGAGTATTACGGACCTTTCACTACCTTAGAGGAACCTTTAGAGGTGATCAGGGAACCTTTACTGTCCCATAGGGACAATCAGGAGCCTCCATGTCCTCATAGATCAAGCCCTATAGAGGAATACCTATGCATTATATAAGTTGTAGCTATGAGGTATATTTTTGGTCATCTAAAAGGGAAGAAAGCATTTCCTTGTTACCCTTTGTCTTATGTGAATTAGCAAGGGTGGCACCATGGATCGTGTATTTCGCTAAACGAACTTGGCCGATAAACATTAACTTATTTCCTCCAATGGCCAAGTCTTAGTCATAATGATAACTTTCAAAATTGGTCAAACTTTTCTCATACTTTCTTCTAAATATGATTTTTCTCCTTTGAGAAATACACAATGCCGCATGCCTCAAGCCTTCAGAATACACACCTTAGCAGTATTTTGATACTTTCAATTAAATCAATGACATGCAGACACCTGACGATGTTTGGGAAAATGGCTACTTTTTATCAAACCTTGTTTTTACAAAATCTCCCCAAATGTTTTCTTCCACTTCCTGTAGAATAAAGCTCCCTGGTACCTCCCCACTTCATGTTTGCGCAGTTTTACTATACACTGGTGACACTTTTCCAATTGGGATGTCAATGCAAATGTTTTTACTTGCTATTCTAAATCATGCGCTATTGTGTGTTACTGGTCAGCTGATTCACTTGTCTATTGTACTTTTGTGCGTCGTTTCGTTTCTATAGAACGTGAGGAAATGTTGCCAGTGCAAGAAAACCAAGCGACTCCAAACATCGAAGAGTCTTCAATATTGAAACTCATCCCAATGGACGCAGGGCTTCCCTTAACCCCTTCACTGCTGAGCCATTTCAACCCTGTGTGCTCAGCTCATTTTTACCGCTTTCGCTCATCATGTTTAAACGCGATTTGAAGTCACATTTTATTATATGACCCAGACATATTATATATCGTTATTTCCGGCAGATTCAGCAGATTCATAATATATCATTTTTATATGTATACGTCATGTCCTGCCTGTATATTATGACAAAAAATGCAATAAAAATTGAAATTTTAATCATCTGCAGTGTGTAAAGTGTTTTCTTTTTAAGCTTTTATCACATGAACATTTTTCGGTTATATTTTCTAAGGGCTGCGCTTGTACAAAAATTAGAAATGGGGACTCATTACATTTGTTGGGGGGAATTACGTGATTTTTAGCAAACGCACCCTATAGAAAAAAATCATTAGTGCAGCATCATTGTTCACATTATAATTGAAATGTGAACAATATTGCTCCATTAATAATAACAACACACGAAAAAAACATGATTTTTTTTTTTAAATGTATTTATTATATTTATTATTTATTTTTATTTTATTTTTACTTTGTACCTGGTCATGTTGGGCATCATTTGAATTATTAAACTACCAATTCTCGGTCAAAAAATTTATAAGAATCTAAGCTATTTACTATAGGAGTTATTCACTCATCGGCAAATGTCACTGTAGACGCAAATTTCAGAGCAATTCATCAATTCAAAAAGCTGTCAATTTGCTAAATATAGGAGAACTGACAGCGAAATACGTTGCACTTCACCGCAATTCGGCGGCACCAAAATTTTCCCATTGAAAACTATCAATTTGTTTGTTCACACAATGCTTCATTGCACTGCAATTGCAGCAAATGCCCTGATTTTGGTGATTTAGATTTAAATAGGCCAATCCAATAGGTTTCAATGTAATAAATGTAATATTGTTTTTATTTTTTTAAAGACCATTTATTCTTTTCATTTTTTACAAACAGCTTTCTTATTTTTTTAATTTTTAAAATACCTTTTTGGTATTTTTAAAAAGATTTTTTTCTTTCTACTTTTTAAAAGACCTTTTTTAAATTTTTTAACAGATATTTTTGTTATTTTTTTATTACTAGACACATTTTTAATACCTTTTATTGATTTACGCTCCTATTAGAAGTTCCTTTTTCCTTTTTTTTTCCAGTTCGGCAGAATTTGCTAAGGCAATAAGCATCTGATAACTGCTTCAGCAAAATTTTCGGCAACATTTGGTGGACATTTGTTAAAAAGGGAATTCACCGTATTTTTGGCGAAATGGAAGTGTGCTAAATGCGTTGAAAAGCAAAGCACTGAAATTTTACACAATGCTGGTGATCAGTGACGAAACCCTTGAATGTAAAGGGAAGATTGAGCAAGAAAAATAAACTTGGACTAATAATTTTTTTTCCAGTTGACATCTTTTAATAATTTTTTTCCAGTCGAACATCTTTTAATAATTTTTAAAAAATACCTAATTCTCTTATTGATCTTTAATTTTTTTTTCTTAATTTCAAATCTTGAGATGATATGAAACGATTGTGTAAATATTTTCACCATACAATAAAAAACGGATTCATAAAGCTGGAATCAAAAAAATTAATTAAAAAAATTTCAAGCCTCAATAGCTGAGTTTAATTGCAAAGAATGGCTCCACTTAATTCTATCAGTCAATTTTTTGGATCATCTGCTTGCAAATAGAGACTTTTTGCTGCAGATTAAAATAATAAACAGTCTATCTATTAGGGATGGGCTCGATTCGGTTCGAAAAATTCACGAACTTCGAACTTTTTGGAAAAAAAAAAACGTTTTCAAAAAAATTCCAAAAAATGCTTAAAAGATCCTAAAAAATCTATAATTAAAGAGACTCTTTACTGCAGAATATAATAATAAACGGTTTATTAGATATTGAATTAAAACGGGAATATTTTTAACATTGAAGCCTATGGGATTCGCCTGAATAAACCTGCCGAATGAAACCACCGAACAGCAGGGCACGTCATTCCTCAGCTGTTCAGTGTCTGTGAATAGATTAACCATTGCTTCTCTATGGGGGATTTGGCTGATGCCGAACAACACTGTATTTTATCGGCAATTCGCCAATATTTGGCTAATGGCCACGAAATTTCACCGCACGGGGAAATTCACCCTAGTTCAGCTTTCTCTGAATAACCCCTTATGTGTATTTATCTTGCTTTATATAGAGTCATCCCTGTACATTTTTTGATTATTGGATTGTACTATACGGATGAAGAGAGGCAGAGCCATCCCACAGGCATCCTCTGTACAGATACGTATTATTCGGCGTAATCTATGAGACCTTTTTTCCCTCAAATTTGTTTTTACCAATTAAATTGAGGCTTTTGATGGAATCAGAGAATATTTCCAGCTTAACAACATTTTCCAAACACTTATAATTGTTGAAAGTGTAGAATATTTCATGTTTTTCAAGTCAATATTTCTGTTCACCCAGGACAAAAGGGCAGCGTGTTGCGATGCAGCTTGAAAAATACCCTTTTCCCTTCTTAAAAATCAGTATAATAAAGTGTTTTTTAGTGAATCTTGTGAAAGAAAATACACTTTTCTAGAATTATTCTGACAGTTGTTTTTTTTTGTTGCACAAATGGATACAAGATAGCGATGGAACGTTGACCTATAAATCGTAATTTGCAGCATTGTCCTACCTTGCACTATGAGATAGATCTGGGTGGTCTTGGTGTGATGCTGTGTCTGTACGGAGCAGGTGTAAGGTCCCTCATCGAAAACGTCCACTTTCTGAATGCGCAGGCTGTATTCCAGAACGCTTCTCTTGTCCAGCTCTACTCGTGGATCGAGAGACCATTTGTCTTGTCCGGCGAAGATAATGCCTGAACGGTTCAGCCAAGCTACCTTGTAGCTTTTGTCTTCCACAAAACATCTGGGGAGGAGAGAAAATAGTAGCGAAATTAACCAATTAATACAAAAAAATTATATCGATTTTTATACATAAAAACTCATTTCTCAACATTTGGATCTTCTGAAAATCACATTTAGGATGGATGGAGTAGATGTAGCATCACTGCTCTATAACAATGGAGACCTAGGTTTGAAAATTGGCCAGAGCACCTCTCCAGTAAGTGTCCTTGGGCGAGACACCTAAGGGTACATACTTGCTACCACACAATGGGCTCTATTAAATTCAACGCACAAAAGCGAACGCGCAGCGCAATTTTTTTGCGCGAAGCGTTAAATGTTAACGCATGTAAATTAACGCTGGTATTACAGTCCGTGCGCATTTTTTCATCTGTCAAAAAATAATGTATGTAAAAAAGACGTGCAAAAACGCGTGCACATTAACGCTGCGCGCAGAAATCGGTGTGCGGACTGTTCTTTTAACGCGATTCAGCCAATCAGAATTAAGAACCACAATTGTCTCCCGTTCAGTTTTTGCGCCTGTCAAAATCAATCTGAGTATATATGCTGCAGCAATAATAAAAACACGCACAACTTCTCCATTTTATTGTTTGGGTATGTGTAGAATGTGTAACTCTACGTTGCTGTATATTTTTTTTCGGGCTGGTGTATTTGGTTTCGGCCACGACGTTCAGATTTGCCGTTACCACCAGCTTTTAAAATTATGCACGCAAACGCTCGGCGTTAAATCCTGCGCATAGATTGTAATACCATCCGCGTACCAGCACACAAACGCATTTGCGCTCACAATGTTAAGTATAGGACGCGCAACGTACATTACGCTCGCAAAGGGTTCGCGCAGGTTCACCCATGGTAGACAATTTGCGCACCCGTTAACGTTTGCGCAAAGTAGTTAATAGAGCCCAATATCAGCTGTGGAGTCCAGTGGTGACGTCTCTACCCTTCGACTGTGGAGAAGCAAGTCAAATCCCGTTCAGCACATCCCTCCAAGACAACTGTGAAGAGTCTCGACTTCAAGAGAAACAGGTTCAACCTAACCACCAGGTCGATGCTCTACAATCATGTAAAGATGACCTGATCCCACTTAGAAGATGCCACCAGCGAGTGTCCTTGGGCGAGACACCGAACGATATGGATTCGTCTACCTCACAAAATATTTGTACATCTCATAGATTGTAAGCTCCCTTGGGAACAGGGTCCCCCTGAATCAGGGGGTTTGGGTCGAAATCCCTACAACCAGGTTCCCTAATGCCAAAATCCCGACGGCCAACTTCCCTACACAGACAACTCCCTGACGGCCAACTTCCAGACATCCAAAATCCCAGTGGCTAACACTAACCCTACTCCCTAATACCCTAAACCTAGCCCTAACCCTAACCCCCGAAACCTAGCCCTAACCCATACCCCCTAAATATAGCCCTAACCCCCTAAATATAGCCCTAACCCCCTAAACCTAGCCCTAACTCCTCTAACTCTGACCCCCCTAAATCTAGCCCAAACCTCCTAAATCTAGCCTTAACCTTCTAAACCTAGCCCTAACCCTAACCCCCTAAACCTAGCTCTAACCCCCTAAACCTAGCCCTAACCCTAACCCCCCAAACCTAGCCCTAACCCCCTAAACCTAGCCCTAACCCTAACCCCCAAATCTAGCCCTAACCCTCTAAATTTAGCCCTAACCCCCCTAAATCTAACCCTAACCCTCTAAACCTAGCCCTAACCCCCTAAACCTAGCCCTAACCCTAACCCCCTAAACCTAGCCCTAATCCTAACCCCCTAGACCTAGCCCTAACCCTAACCCTCTAAACCTAGCCCTAACCCTAACCCCCTAAACCTAGACCTAACCCTAACCCCCTAAATCTAACCCTAACCCCCTAAATCTAGCCCTAACCCCCCAAACTTAGCCCTAACCCTCTAAACTTAGCCCTAACCCCCCTAAATCTAACCCTAACCCCCTAAATCTAGCCCTAACCCTAACCCCCTAAACCTAGCCATAACCCCCTTAAACCTATGGTTAGGGTGTTAGTATTAGGGTTAGCCGCTGGGATTATGGATGTCTAGAAGTTGGCCATGTAGGGAACTGGGTATGTCCGGCACTTGTTCTGTCTGGAAGTTGGCCGTCGGGATGTTGGCATTAGGGAACCTGGCTGTAGGGATTTTGTCCGGCACCCGAATAAGGTCATCATCCATGTGTGGTATTCCAATGTATCTACCCCTTGTACACTGATCTTGTAAAGCGCTGCGGAAATTTGTGGCGCCATATAAATAAAGGGTAATAATAAAATATTAAATACTTTACATTTTATTATGTTTTAAGTGTGTTCCCCAGTGATCATGATATGTTTCCTTTCACAGAACCTCTCAATTCTTATTTTTATATAAAATAACATAAACGCATTTGCCAAAAACATCAGTTTTTATTATATTCACACAGCTCCCGAAACCCTAGAATGTTATGTTTCCACCGCACTAACAAGTCTTCGGAATTGATGGCTCGTCGGAAGAATGATGAAAAAAATCAAATATAGCTGCCTTTTTGGTCTCGGAGAATTAATGCGACTATTTGAGACACTTAAAGGGTTATTAAGAGAGCATCGAAATGCCACCGACATATCGGTGCTCTCTCGTTCACTGCACTGTGACGAGTTAAATTCACTGACCGGAAGTGTGGCGAATCGACTGTCCGAACACATCTGAAAAACTGCAGATTCGAATAAGCAAACTGCCGAACAAATCGAAAAACTGCTGTAAAATGTATCAGACGATCCGCCGAATCAATCCAAAAAAAGCTACCGACCCGCCGAACAGACCGCCGACCACCTGCCGGAAAAAGCCGAAAACGTTCCGAACAGGGGTAAGAAAGAAAAAAAAAAATGCAACTTTTTAAAAGCGTTAAAAACAAAGAAAGAAAAAAAAGCAGTGCATGAAAATGCCTGGAAATAATATATAAGGTCCTGTGAATAACAATATAAAGGCCTGTTACAGAATAATACAAAAAAAATGCCATGAAGAGAAATCGGAAATTAAAATCCTAAAATAAATAAATAAATAAAGAGACTTTTTGCTGCAAATGAAAAGACTAAACGGTTGAGTAAATATTTAAGAAAAACAGGGAATTTTTCTACCATTGAAACTTATGAGATTCCCCTGTTTAAACCTGTCGAATGAAACCACTGACAACCAGGGCATTTCACTGACATTTCTCTGCTGTTCGGTGTCTCTGAATTAATTAACCATTGCTTCTCTATGGGGGATTTCACTGCCGCCGAACAGACACCATATTTCACTGTCAATTTGCCAATATTTGAGTGAATGAGTGCAATCTGAATGAATCAGAATTGAACAAATTACATTTGTATCGATTCAGATTTTTTTTTCTAAAACTTTCTTTCGTTGACTTACAGGGTTATTCAAAGAGATTCGAAAAGTCACCGCACGTTCGGTGACTTTTCATTCTCTTCAATTCGGTTTGTTTTGCCGATCCCATTTCGGTGACTCTGCGGTGTATTCAGCAAACAGCACAGGGTCCCCGAATTGCAGGGAAAGGCTGCTGCAAACCAGCCGAAAACTAACCGCAAAACCCAGCGAATGCACGCGAAAACCCTCAAAAACATCTGGATTAACCTGCCGAAAACCACGGAAAAAGCCGAGCAGGAGTCGATCGCAGCCGCCGGAAAAAGCCGAGACCGCAGAAGAGGCAGTGAATAAATTAGAAAAACAGTTTGCTTGAATGATTGAAAAGTGAAACGCTGTTTGCAAAGAAACTACTGAGCGAAAATGTCTGAAATTTACACAGGAGGTCCAGGGAATGATAATAAAGAGGGCTGTTACAGAAAAAAGAAGTAAACTTAAAAAAAAAAAAAAAATCAGAATTTAAAAAAAAAAAAAAAATAAAGAAAAATGCTTAAAATATCCTAAAAAATCTATAATTAAAGATACTCTTTACCGCAGAATTTTATAATGAACGGTTTATTAGATATTGAATTAAAACAGGAATATTTTTAACATTGAAACCTATGGGGTTCTCCTGAATAAATCTGCCGCATGAAACCACCGAATAACAGGGCATTAGGGGAACCTTTCACTGCTGGTTTGTGTTCTCTGAATAGCCGAAGCAGTGCTTTTTCATGGGGATTTCACTGCCCTCGAACAGGCACCGAACAGGCACCGTATGTTCAGGCAATTCGCCAGGATTTGTGAATTGCCTGCTCTCTGGATAGCCGAATGGCCAAGAAAGGTAACCGAACGCTGATTTTCAGCGTTCGGTTACCTTTCCCAAGCAATTCGGATCTCTTTGAATAACCCTGTTAGAATTTCAGATCTTTCCAAACCATTGACATTCAGCGGAGTTTATATGTGACCCCAACCAAACCACACACGTCTGGTGCCTACTATGCCCAGTCTAGCGCCCCCTGCAGGTCTGTAGATGTGCTTTTTGGATGCCTACACCTGATTTTCCATGCAAAAAAATCTGTCGTTTTGTGCTGAATTTCCCGAGTGTAGGTTTGTTATTAATAAACGTTCGATTGGAGAAACTCGTAACGTAAGAACCTGCACAAGTCAGTGATACACAGACCCGTCTGTCATCGAGATTTGTATCGCAGATAAGTGTAAAATATGTGATTACTATGACATGCCCTTTAAATAATACATATTACGCGATGCCAGCAGTCAGGCAATTGAAATCACAAACAGTACATATTAATGTAATGATAGGTCGTAAATAGTGCGGCGCTCGCTTATGATACGTTCGTGGTTTTATTGTCCTCTCAAGACAGGTGTTTATTATTTTAAGTGCTGAAATTTAGCTGTCACTCCTGCCTGAGAGGCACGGTACAATGTAATTAGAAATGGGGAAACTCAATACGTTGTATCGGAAAATGATTGGAAGGGGCCGGCTGGGAGCAGGAGTGATGTCATGCGGGACCTGAGGGAGCACAGGCTTAATATATAAATATTTTGATCTATAAAATTACCTCCTGTAGTTTTCTTAGCGTTTGTAGATTTTGTAGGAATAAAACAGGCAGCTGCCATCGGGATACACAGGGTTAAAAAGTAACTGTAAGAAACCCAGGTCTGCACCTGCACCACACCTGGCATCATTTATGATCTGGACCATCTCTGCTGTACGATAGCACTGCCTCTCAGCCTTTTTTCATGCTTGCTCTACTTGTTTCATCATTCCCTCACTGTGAGAAACCCCTTATTTTCAATGAATTATATCTTGTTTATCTGTCTGTTGAACGTCTGCCTGTCTTTCTGTCTGCTGACATATCCCTTTGACTGTCCAACCAACCATCCATATGTTTATCTGTGTCTACCTATATACCGAGCTATCAATATATCAATCTGAATCTAACATACTCTATCTCTTATCTATCTATCCTTTACTCAATCTATTTATCCATATCTATCTGTCTATCTTTATGCCTTCCCGTCTATCCCTCTGACTGAGTAGCAACCAAGTGTCCATCAGCTTACCTGTCTACCTATCTAGCAAAGTATCTATCTATATCTATCTATCTATCTATCTATCTATCTATCTATCTATCTATCTATCTATCTATCTGTATCTATCTGTATCTATCTATATATCTATCTATCTGTATCTATCTATCTATCTGTCTGTATCTATCTATCTATCTATCTATCTATCTATCTGTATCTATCTATCTATCTATCTATATGTCTGTATCTATCTATCTATCTATCTATCTATCTATCTATCTATCTATCTATCTATCTGTCTGTATCTATCTATCTATCTATCTATCTGTATCTATCTATCTATCTATCTATCTGTATCTATCTATCTATCTATCTATCTATCTATCTATCTATCTATCTGTATCTATCTATCTATCTTTCTATCTATCTATCTATCTATCTGTATCTATCTATCTATCTGTATATACAGTATATATCTATCTATCTGTATCTGTATCTATCTATCTGTATCTGTATCTATCTGTATCTGTATCTGTATCTATATATGTATCTATCTATCTATTTGTATCTATCTATCTATCTATCTATCTATCTATCTATCTATCTGTATCTATCTAACTGTATCTATCTATCTATCTATCTATCTGTATCTATCTATCTATCTGTATCTATCTATGTATCTATGTCTGTCTATCTGTATCTACAGTATCTATCTATCTATCTGTATATATGTACCTCGGTATCTAACTGTATCTATATCTATATATCTATCTATATCTCTATCTATATCTACAGTCAGGTCCAGAAGTATTGGGACATGGACACAATTGTAACATCTTTGGCTCTATACACCACCACAATGGAGTTGGAATGAAACAAACACAATGTGCTTTAACTGCAGACTGTCAGCTTTAATTTGAGGGTATGTACATCCAACTCAGGTGAACGTGTAGGACTTACAGCAGTTTGCAGTTGTGCCTCTCACTTGTTAAGGGACCAAAAGTAATGGGACAATTGGCTTCTCAGCTGTTCCATGGCCAGGTGTGTGATATTCCCTCATTACCCCAATTACAATGTGCAGATAAAAGGCCCAGAGTTCATTTCAAGTGTGCTATTTGCATTTGGAATCTGTTGCTGTCAACTCTCAAGATGAGATCCGAAGAGCTGTCACTATCAGTGAAGCAAGCCATCATTAGGCTGAAGAAACAAAACAAACCCATCAGAGAGATAGCAAAAACATTAGGCGTGGCCAAAACAACTGTTTGGAACATTCTCAAAAAGAAGGAACGCACCGGTGAGCTCAGCAACACCAAAAGACCCGGGAGACCACGGAAAACAACTGTGGTGGATGACCGAAGAGTTCTTTCCCTGGTGAAGATAACACCCTTCACAACAGTTGGCCAGATTAAGAACACTCTCCAGGAGGTAGGTGTATGTGTGTCAAAGTCAACAATCAAGAGAAGACTTCACCAGAGTGAATACAGAGGGTTCACCACAAGATGTAAACCATTGGTGAGCCTCAAAAACAGGAAGGCCAGATTAGAGTTTGCCAAACAACACCTAACAAAGCCTTCACAGTTCTGGAACAAGATCCTATGGACAGATGAGACCAAGATCAACTTGTACCAGAGTGATGGGAAGAGAAGAGTATGGAGAAGGAAAGGAACTACTCATGATCCTAAGCATACCACCTCATCAGTGAAGCATGGTGGTGGTAGTGTCATGGCGTGGGCATGTATGGCTGCCAATGGAACTGTCTCTCTTGTATTTATTGATGATGTGACGGCTGACAAAAGCAGCAGGATGAATTCTGAAGTGTTTCGGGCAATATTATCTGCTCACATTCAACCAAATGCTGCAGAACTCATTAGACGGCGCTTCACAGTGCAGATGGACAATGACCCAAAGCACACTGCAAAAGCAACCAAAGAGTTTTTGAAAGGACAGAAGTGGAATGTTATGCAATGGTCAAGTCAATCACCTGACCTGAATCTCATTGAGCATGCATTTCACTTGCTGAAGACAAAACTGAATGGAAAATGCCCCAAGAACAAGCAGGAACTGAAGACAGTTGCAGTAGAGGCCTGGCACAGCATCACCAGGGATGAAACCCAGCGTCTGGTGATGTCTATGCGTTCCAGACTTCAGGCTGTGATTGACTGCAAAGGATTTGCAACTAAGTATTAAGAAGGGAAAGTTTGATTTATGATTATTATTCTGTACCATTACCTTTGGTCCCTTAACAAGTGGGGGCACATCTGCAAACTGCTGTAAGTCCTACACCGTTCACCTGAGTTGGATGTACATACCCTCAAATTAAAGCTGACAGTCTGCAGTTATAGCACATTGTGTTTGTTTCATTCCATCTCCATTGTGGTGGTGTATAGAGCCAAAGATGTTACAATTGTGTCCATGTCCCAATATTTAAGGACCTGACTGAATAGCTATCTATCTATCTATATCTATAGATCTGTATCTATCTATCTATATCTATCTATTTATCTGTCTGTATTAGGGATGAGCCGAACACCCCCCGAGTTCGGTTCGGATCCGAACCCGAACTTTCCAAATGTTCGAATCCGAACTCGAACTCAATACAAGTCAATGGGGCTGAAAATTCGGTTTTTAGAGTGCCCTCCAAGAGGGCATATATGCTAGATATTTGCCATAAAAGGTGTATGGGGGTCCGGGTAGTGCCCTGGGGGACAGGAAACAAGGACAAAAAGTAAAAAAAAAACGTTTTTAAAGGGACAGTGAGTTTTCCATGAAATAAGGGTTAAAAATAAAAACGAAAAATTCCTTCAAATATCGTGCCTAGGAGGTCCCCATAACCTGCCCGTGAAGTGGCGGATTTGTAGGATTATAGAAACACTTAAAAACAAAAAAATGATGTTTCAAATGACGGTAAATGCTTTTCCTTTAATCTATTCATAAACAACTGCTTGGGGCGACAGTCTGTATGAAAAGAGGAGACATTTTCGGACATGCAGAAAAAGTTTAGTGATTTTTTTTGGCTAAATTATTGTGAAACTTATGCAGGCTTTGGATGAAAGTAACAATAGGTGCTTTAAGGCTGGGGTCAGACTAGCGCACTTTTAACGTGCGTTTAGGCGCACTTAATCACGGCCGCACTAGCAGCAAATGAGACGCAATGACGGCCAATATACGAAGTACGGCTGCACGAAAGTGGAAAATTAACGCATTTTTTCGACAACGCTGAACCGCTAGTACTGACGTACAGAGTGAGCTGCGTTCGCATAGCGGCGTGTGTGCGTGATTAGGAGACGTCAGACGCTGCTCATGTCCGGCCAACATAACGTCCAGACACCCAAAGTTTCCTGGTTTGGATCCGGTAAAAATCACGCACAAAAATGCGCATCGTATGACCGTTTAAGCGCTTTCCGTGAAAAAAACACCTCAATGCGTTCGGACGCGCTTTTTGACGTTCGCTGCAAAAAATGCGTTTTGTTTTACCCTAGCCTAAAATTGGGCCTTTAGCGTCAGCAGCAGTGCCGTCACACAGTCTCACCCCTCTGAGGATATGAAACTGATACAGGCGTCAGTGGAAGTGCATCCAAATATTGTGCCTTTGGTGCCAGGCCAGCAAGTGCCATCACACAGTAACCCCTCTATGGTATTGTGGAAGAGTGCAGGGGTGGACCATGTGGTCAGGGCCGGTGCTAGACTATTTTGCGCCCTAGGCAAGACCAGCTACTTGCACCCCCCCAAAAAAAAAACTGACACAACATGAAACTGCTAAATTTCTTTTTACTTAAGAATAAAGTTTGAAAAGCACCAATAGTAAAGGTAAAATAAATATAAATAAACTGTATTAAACCATTTTAAATTAACTCTATTAAACAAATTAAAATTAACTGTATTGAACAAATATAACGAAAAAAAAAAATAAGAGTTGTCACGTAAGTTTCAATTTCGGACACATCAAAATTTCACTTTGCGTGCCTTATCCTTTGCAAATTTTCATCATGCGTATATATATATATATATATATTGCCCAGGCCAGCTCACATCATGCGTATACAGTATATATTGTCCAGGCCAATCCCCTGGTGGAGATAGGGGGTTCATTTGAACCCCCGATATCTCCAGGCATCTAGTGGGTCATGGAAGGTGTCAATCGAAAGGCCTGAGCATGGCCTTTCGAATGATACCCAACATGACCAGGTATAAAGTAAAATAAAAATAAAATAGAAAATAAAAACATGTATTTTTTTGTGTGTTATTTTTATTAATGCAGCAATATTGTTCACATTGCAATTATAATATGAACGATGATGCACTAATGATTTTTTTCTATGGGGTGGGTTTGCTATAAATCACGTAATTCCCCCACAAAATGTAACAAGTCCCCATTTCTAATTTTTGTACAAGCGCACCCCATAGAAAACATAATCGCAAACGCTCATGTGCTAAAATGTGAAAAAAACCAACACTTTACACACTGCAATGATTAAAAATTCAATTTTTATTGCATTTTTTTCATAATATACAGCCAGGACAGGACGTATACATATAAAAATGATATATTATGAATCTGCGGAGTCTGCCGGAAAGAACGATATCTAACATGTCGGTCATTTAACAAAATGTGGCTTCAAAATCGCGTTTAAACATGATGAGCGAAAGCAGTAAAAATGAGCTGAGCACACAGCGGTGAAATACAGCATATTAGATGTTTTAGGAGGGAAATTAACACTTCTCAAATCTCAATCAGAAGCAGACACCACCCCACCCCCTCAGTATAGTCTACAATGTATCAAATTGATTAGACAGACTAAAACACCTGTTTGAAAAACACAGGTGATTTAGAGTTGAGAATCTTTGCACGTACACATTAGTTTTTAATTCAATATCTAATAAACCGTTGCTTATAATGTTCTGCAGTAAAGAGTTTCTTTATTTCTAGATTTTTTAGTATTTTTTAAGCATTTTCTATACTTTTTTCAAAATTTCTTTTTTTTGCGAACTCGAACCGAACACACCCAAAAAGTTCAAAGTTCGCGAACTTTCGAACAACCAAAGTTCGGTTCGAACTCCGAACCGTCCGAACTGAACAGCTCATCCCTAGTCTGTATGTATCTATACATATCTGTTTATCTATCTATATCTATATCTATCTGTATCTATCTATCTATCAATCAATCAGATATATAGATATAGATAAACAGATAAATAGATAGATAGATATAGATAAACAGATATATAGATATATATATCTATCTATATATCTGTTTATCTATATGTATCTCTCTTTCTGTATCTACCCTCTATCTATCCATATCTATCTATTTATCCTCTATTTATCTATCGAAGTCGAGGTCCATGTAACAATCTCTTCCACCATCTCAGTGTCACATGATGAAATGTTATAAAGTATACATATTTCATGTCACTCTATTTTAAGCCGCATGGAACATTTGAGAACCAGGGATGAGATTAAGAATAAAACATCCAGTCATCATCGTCCAAGGACACTGTCAAGGACTTTTTCAAAGATTTATCTATTGAACAGTATTATCATTTTTTTGTGGCAGAATTAAACAAACAAAATAATAAATAACTATGTAAAATAACTAGAAATTGATATGGCGGCTTCCAAAAAGCCCGTGTTCCTTTAATTACGATCGTGGATACGGAGCGTCTGCCCCGGAACAGACAAGACACTGACAGATCGTCCGAGACTGGGCTATAAATCACTGCCTTTCCTCACTTACAAAATCTCAAACACAATCATTTTTTTCCACTTTTCTGCTTGAGTTCCTGGCTTTTTTCCGTTGTGTTGTTTTTCGCTCAGTGGCGTGCGTTTCTCGCGAAAAGAGCGATGGCGTGGCCTGGATTAATTTCCTAGCATGTGGCGCTTGTAATATTTTATATTGCATGTATCTGATGTTCTTCCCACATTACATCGCGGCTCTCGTTAATTCTGCAGGAGCTGGAGGTGGCTGCTGGCACTCGCCGTACGCTGATAACATCCACATCAATATCCCGGCTTTGGAAGCCGACAGGTAAGTCTGGAGAAAAGCTGACGTAACCGTGAGCTCAGCAGAGCATGACAATACGTCAACTATAATGAAGAGAAGCTTATGGGTTGACTAAGGCTCTTCACTAAGCAACGTTGAGGCATGAACATTCACCGTTGTGGCACACAATGGTCAAAACCACTATTGTTGCAACCATGGTGACTTTCAGCTATACAGAGATGGAAAATACAACAATGGGAGTGGAAGTTGCTGTAAACAACTTTGACCGGTGCCACTGTTATTCTTCCGTAAGACGTGTAACCTGCTTCCATTCCCATTTACTCCTGTCATTCGATCATCCAAGCAGTGCTCGGAATGAAAGCCTTTAGCCTTAACTCCAAGAGCTTGGAAAGGAACCAGAGAAGAACCATCAGAGGTTGTTGACCACCAGTCAACCTTCTAAAAGAATGCATAGCCATTAAACCACCACGGTTTATAACTGCAATCTCATGATGCAATGCTTCATGTGACATCATGGAAGTGTACGGTAATGTCTCTCATAGACTGACACTTCCCATTCATCCTCTTGCTCTTCTTTGTGTTGATGTCAACATTGTAGAACGAAGCTTAATTCCAGGTCAACAGTCGTCTTGAGGCCAAACAAGGCTAGCTTGTGTTTCTCAGAAAATCCTGTCCATTCTTCCTTTTTTTTCCTGAATATTCTTGTTTTTTTGAAGTCAGTTCACACATCTCCATTCAACAGTTGGACTCGCCTTGGACACAGCAGAGCATGGTTTAAGTTGACCTTCAATGAGTTCACCAGCAGTTTACTTCCCTTGGCCTTTGCGCACCTTGGAAAATTGCTTTTTGACTCATGACCGGAGCAAAATATTCCAGTAAATAAACCTTTGGCAGCTTTATGTTACTCAACATCTAAGAGTCTGTTCACAAAGTGCAATCTTGGTGCTTTGCTTTTCGACGCATTTCGCCTCATTTTGGTGATTCCATTTCTGTGAAAATGCTGCAAATTCACTATTTAGCAGATGGTCACCATATTTTGCCGAAATTGGAGTCACCAAAACAGTTATTGGATGTCTGCAAAAACCGCCAAATTGCGCTGATGACTGCCGAATTGCGCTGATGACTGCCGAATTACGTCAAATTGGCATCGGCTATACCACCAAACTGGAAAAAAAGTCTCCTGTTCTCCTAATAGGAGAATAAATCAGTAAAAATGTGATAAAATAATAGAAAAGGTCCTTTAAAAAATATTAACACAGTCTGTTATGAAATAAAAAAAGACTTTTAAAAAATATAAAAAAGGTCTTTTATAAAATTAAAAAGTTTTTTTTAAAAATAAATAAATAAACAGTCCTTAAATATTTTTTTTTAAAAGATATTCCATTTATTATATTGAAAACTGTGGAATTCGCCTGTTTAAGCCTGTCGAATTGAAATCATTGAAAATTGGGGCATTTCGTCAGCATTTCGGTGCAATTTGGCAATCTGTGAATAGAAGACACAATAGTTTTCTATGGGAAAATTCCAGTGCTGTCGAATGCAGACAAATTGTGGCGAATTGCCTCGAATTGCACCATATTTCACTGTAATTTCACCTGTATTCGGTGAATTGACAGCTTAATGAATAGACGAATTGGCCCAAAATTGCACAGAATGGGGAAATTCACGGCCAATTTGGAGGTTTTGCTACCCCCATAAATCTCATACTCGACTTTCATCCCTCGATGAGAACATTAGCCCGATCCACCGCTTCTTCTGGCTGCGAGCAGAGTGAGACTGGGGTCAAACAGTTCCTAGTCTCCCTCCGCAATCACTTTGCGGCGCTGGCGATCTCGCGAGAGCGTCACCGGATCGCGGCCCAGAAGTGAAACCCTCCATGGAGTCATATGGACTCCAGGAGGTGACACTTGTGGTGGAGTGGAAGTGCTACAGCAAGTATGACCGTGGTTAATGCTGCGGTCCAGGGCGAGGTGTTGAAGCAGCGCCTGCCCCGGAATACCTTCTTGACATGGGGATGCTATGAGAAAATCTGCGGACGCTCGTTATCCCCGTTAGCGTCACCATGTTAGTGTTCACTATGGAATAGGGCTGCTACTGTTTCTGTTCAAAAAGTTGCATCTGTCAAAAACAAAATCAATTTTGTCAATTCCTGAGAAATTTTACTTACAGTTTTGTCAAAAGCATTTTTATTCATTAATAATAATAGAACACAGCTCCTTCTCCATACAATGTGACAAAGGTCACGGTGCTAAATCTAATTCTTTTAGAAACATCTAAGAAATTTTTCCATCAAGAACCAAAGTGGACACCTGGATCAAGAACCAAAGGGGACATCTGGGTCAAGAACCAAAGGGGACAACTGGGTCAAGAACCAAAGGGGACAACTGGGTCAAGAACCAAAGGGGACAACTGGGTCAAGATCCAAAGGGGACACCTGGGTCAAGAACCAAAGTGGACACCTCAGTCAAGATCCAAAGGGGACACCTGGGTCAAGAACCAAAGTGGACACCTGGGTCAAGAACCAAGAGGGACACCTGAGTCAAGAACTAAAGTGGGCACCTGGGTGAAGAACCAAGGTGGACACCTGGGTCAAGAACCAAATTGGGCACCTGGGCCAAGAACCAAAGTGGGCACCTGGGGCCCTATTACATAGTTAACGATCAAGGAGTGCTCAGCTGTGTGAGTGTTAATGTTAGGTTAAGTGGCCCTAGCGCAGGCCGACCATATTACATTCCAAACGCTAACGGGTTAAAAACCCTAACGCTAATTATGGCCCGCTGCGGTTAACTGAAAAGTTGACCACAGGTCGGAGCTGGTGCTGATATCACTTCAGTCGAATCATTTATCACCAGCTACAAATCCCCCCAAAAAAATCACATACTCACCTCTCACCCCGCGGCGAGAACGCTGGCCCGATGCACTGCTTCTGGCTGTCGGGAGCAGAGAGAGACTGGGGAAAAAGGTCCCCAGTCTCCCTCTGTGATCACTCCACCGACCTGCAGGATCTCGCGAGAGGCAAGAACCTGCAGATCATGTGACCGGCAATCAAAGTCTCAATAGAGTCCTATGGATTCCATGGAGGGGATGCTCTCGGCGGCGCTTAGCGCCGCGTTACGAGGTAGGCTGCTGGATTAGCGCCTGCGCCGTAATACCACGCTAAAACAGGGACCTTAGTGTTCCCGTTTTAGTGGCAGAATGTGATACTGCCCCTGGACTTTGTCCATAAATGAACACATTGCTCTCATTAAATTATTTCTTCATCATTATTTGTGCTAAACTCAAAAAAAGTCCAGCATTTTGCCACAAGCAATAATCGCGTACGGGGAAACAACGCTCATCTGTACTGTTAGGCGGCCTTTGAGGTCGGACGCAGTGTGCGTTGTTTCCGTGCCGGAGGCAAAAAGTTTTGGATCAAAAAAGATGAACCAGAAACAAAGAAACGTAACAGCGCGCACAATTGTCTCCTTATGTTCTGCGCTCCATTGGCTTAAAGCGGAAGACATCGCGTGTCGCATCTGTCACCCGGTCTCGGTCTTCGCTCCTCCTGAAATGCATCACGAACCACCACATACGGTGCGTTTTTACTGTCTCTACGCAGTGCATCGAGGTAGTGCAGGAGATACGCGCTACTGCATCTTCTTTTTATTTTCTTCTTTCTTCAAATACTCGTTTGGGATTAGGAGGAATGGAAAAAAAAATGCAAACGTTTCTTCCCTGAAGCTCCATAATTCTACAATGGGACAGATGTGACCATTCTGACCCATAATTTGCAATTTCCTGGTCAAGTGTCCACCATCTGACATTTAGCTATCCAGCACAGATCACTAGCCAACACATAAGTCGTGATCCATTTATTTACACGATACAGCATTGTTTAGGATTAAAACGCAAAATGTTCCTAAATTTTCCATAAATGCATTTCTCCTGATGTGAACACATTCAGGGTTATCCAAAGAGCACGCGTTTCAGTGCTCTTTAGTGCCCAACGCTTCAAGGAGTCAACCCAACCCAACCCAACCCAACCTTGCAGTCAGGGCCGGCGTTAGTGTAAGGCGGCACAGGCGGCCGCCGCGTTACTGTCCTGGCTTGCTGTCAGTGTGAGGGGCGGAAAAATTCTGTTTTTAAAATAGCGGAAGCGGAGCTATGAATGATCTTCAGACATCAAGCAGGGGCCCAGCCGCGCACTCTCAAAGCGATGCAGCGTGCCGGCCTCAGTCCCACATTCTAAACCTGCGCAGGCACGCTGCATAATTTGGCCCCGCCCCCTCACGTGACACGCATAGCCAGGGCACGCAGCAGCAGCAGAAAAGCCTGGAGGACAAACCCCAAAGCTTAGGGTGCGGCCCTGCAGCAGGGTCAGCCTGCGCGCTTCCACTGTAATGTGAAGGAGGACTGCACAGAGAGGGAGGGGAGAGAGTGTGTGTGTAATGTTCTGCTGGGCCTGTAATGTTCTGCTCGGGGGTAATGTTTTCCTGGGGGTAATGTTTTGCTGGGGGGGTGTAATGTTCTGCTGGGGAGGTGTGTGTGTAATGTGCTGCTGGGGGTCTGAGTAAACTGATATTGGTACATTACTGTGAGTTTTATTGCTGTGGAGCTCTGTGATACAGTAATGGGCAGAGCGTATGAGTGTGAGTTTTATTGCTGTGGAGCTCTGTGTTACAGTAATGGGCAGTGTGTATGAGTGTGAGTTTAATTGCTGTGGAGCTCAGTGATACTTTCATATACACAAACTGAACATTACTGTGAGGTTTATTGCTGTGGAGCTCTGTCATACGCTCATACACCCCGCACATTACTGTGAGTTTTATTGCTGTGCAGCTCTGTCATACACTCATATACCCCGCACATTACTGTGAGTTTTATTGCTGTGCAGCTCTGTCATACACTCATATACCCCGCACATTACTGTGAGTTTTATTGCTGTGGAGCTCTGTCATACGCTATATGAAATGAATTTAAGGGGGGAGGGGGTGAAAGTAATTAAAGTGGAAAAATTAATTAAGGGGGAGTGAATTGAATTAGAGGACGAGGACCCTGCTGCCAGTCTGCTTCTGGAGACCTGGAGTCAGACAGTGGACCACAGCAACAGAGTGAGAGTGGTAGGTAGCAGGATCACAGGGACACACTGGGAGTGGCGGGCAGCTTGAAATAGGTGAGTATATTGACACAGCAAGACCAGGGGGCACCACCAGGCCACATTGCAAATTTGTATAGTGCCTGGTGCCCCTTCTATGCCACATTGCCAAAGGACCACACACTCTGTAGATTGGCCCTGTGGCACAGGAGGGGCACCAGGCACAGCATAGATTGGCAATGCATGAGGACACCAAACACTCCTGATTGGCATGGCACGGATTGGGTGGAGGGGGGGCACCAAAATGCAACATCGCCTGAGTAAACAAAAATGCTTGCACCGGCCCTGCTTGCAGTGAATTCAACATTCACCACAGGGTTCCCGAAGTGAAGGGAAAAGCCGCCTAATGCATCCGACAAACTGCGGCAAAAACGCAGAATCGATTGGAAAAACCGCCGCAAAACTGCCGAACGTATCCGAAAAAACATTGAATCGATCCAAAAAACTGACAAAAAACCCACCGAATGAACTTGAAAACCCACCGAAAAAATACCAAATCGATCCGAAAAAAAACACCGAATCAATTTGAAAATCTGCCGAATTAATTTGAAAACCCACCGAAAAAATACCAAATCGATCTGAAAAACTGCCGAATCAATTTCAAAACTCGCCAAATCGATTTGAAAACCCACCGAAAAAATTCTAAATTGATCCAAAAAAACACCGAATCAATTTGATAACGCAACGAATTGACCGAATTGCACTGAAATTTTGGCAAAATGACCTGATTTTCGATGTTTCGATTCCACAGGTTTAAACAGGCGAATGTAATAGGTGAAACCGTAACAAATATAATATCTTTTTTATTTTTTTTCTTAAAGATTATTTATTCTTGTACTTTTTTGCAAAAACCCTTTTAATCATTCTGTTTTTTAAAAGACATTTTTCCTGGATTAATTTTTAAAAGACTTTTTTATTTTGTAACAGACCTATTTATTATTTTTTAAAGGATGTTATATTGTTTAGACGCATTTTTATCACATTTTTATTGATTGAAAATCGATGGAATGGAATCACCAAAATGAGCCAAAAAGGACCAAAATGCAAAGCACCAAAATAGCATTCAGTTTCAGTGAATACACCCAATGGACTGCGGATTCCCTTAATTTTGGAAGCCGAATAGTAAAGCCATTTTAACCAGGATGATGAATATGATACGTTCCTCTGGCGTTTCTTGTAAACTCTACGTTGTGCCGGTCTTTTTACACCTGTGGATAAGCCCCATACACATCTGTGTGAAAGATATGGCAAATGCATTCTAAATGAGATCAAAAGAAGAGCTGTCGACCGTACATGGTGGACATGAAGTTGATGTCCAAGGTAGTTATCAAAGGTGTCCACCATTATTGCTGTTGCTAGGATTACACACTCGAATTCCATGCATTCATTGGTCTACAAAGAGCTGAAGGCTAGGAATCCAAGCTGTCGCAATGTAGCTGATACCCCATTCAATGACATCACGTCATCGTTTCTAACTATGGGGAGCTGGTGCTGTAGGTCAAAGTTGGAAAGGCCTAATATAGTCAATGAGGACCTTAACTAAACCAGAATGTCAAGGTAACAGGTTGATTGATTGCTCATTAAGTTAATTGTTTAATTATTGAGATGCTAATTCAGAAGGAACGTTAAGGCTCAGTTACTTTTGGAGTCTTATCTGGTCAATACCCCTATTACTCTTCTCCTAGATGCCGTATGTCCTTCAGTGATGAAGTAATTCTGGATTTCTATGAGTTTGCATCTACGAGTTTGAAATTCCATAGTTGTCTAAGGCGCCAGT